>CM024756.1:25099962-25213247 GCA_014218235.1 Colocasia esculenta | reverse complement strand
TTCAAGTTTGAAATGATAAAGAAATTTTACCTGAACAGTCTTCATTTCTTTCTCAAAGATTTTACCTGTGTTCTCCAATTATTTCTAGTCTTGCACAGTCAATATCTTGAATCCATTTACAATGTATGGCTGCAAGACTCCTCAGCTTGCTGATCAAGCTGGTTTTGGGACCCACACTTGTTTGGGTCCTGCAATGAAATCAATGTTAGATTGCAACAAAGATTTCTGAATCCAAAATGCTTTTAATTTTTGTATAGATGCATTTCTTTCATTGATAGAACTATGAGCAGAATTAGTTCCAGATTTTCTTTTTCCCTTGATCAATGCATCTATGTTATCATGAAGTTTTCTATTTTTTGGATTTTTAATATGAGCAGAAACAAAATGATTTTGTGCAACATTTCTATGCCTATACACATGGAATTTCTGAACATGCACAACAAAATCATTTCTGTACCAACAGTCCCTAGAAATATGACCAATTTTATGACAATGAAAGCATTGGACTGATTTGGCATGTTTATTGAAATTTTGATTTCTATTCCAGCAATGTTTGGCAAGATGACCAGGTTTATTACAATTAAAGCAAATGAGAGCATTTTTTACCTGGTACTTACCTTCGCATATATGCATTTGCTGAAATCTCCTTTTCATGTGAGGAGGCTTACCATGAGAAGAAGGAGGTACCTTTTGGTGGCTCTTGGCATGATGTGAATTTGGAACTTGCCTTGGAGCTTTTTGAACTGATGAAGAAGGTAGATGAATCTTCTTGACAGTAGCATTCTCCTTTTTCTCTTTCTATTTCTGAACAAGAACTTTCACTAGTTTTCCATTAGAATTAGCAGAGTTCTTGTTTACAGCAGCTTTAACAAATGTTACTTTTGTTTTATTTCCATTTTTCTTATCTCTCACAGAAGCAAGACTTGTGTTTTTAGTATTTTTCAATTCATATCTAAGCTTCTGTTTTTCAGCTTTTAATGCAATAACTTCTTTTTTCTGAAATTTGAAGTTTATTTAGCATGACATCCAAACCATTTTTCATCTTGTTCTTTTCATTTTCAAATTGAGCAATTTGTTTTTCCAAATCGGCAATTTTATTACTCAAATTGCTACATTCACTGTCCAATGGTTTGTCATGGTACAAGCATTCAATCTTCATTTTTAAATGATGATTTTCTTCAACAAGTTGTTTACATCTTTCATTTATTTGATAATCATGAGCCATATTAGAAATTGTTTGTTTAATTGATCATTATCAAATTTGAAATTGTTATTGAGATCAATCAATTCTTCTTTTTCATTTTCCAGATCAATGACTTTTGATTTCAATAGCTCATGGTTTTCTTTCAATCCATTCAGTTTAGTTTCACAGATTTGGACTTCATCTTCCAAATTCTCTTTTTCAGAATTTAATTTTTCAACTTCAATTTTCAAATTCTCATTTTCTTCTGAAAAATCATTATATTGTTCTGGAGCAATTCAAGTGTCTTTGTTAAATTTTCAATTTCTTTATGGCAATGTTTTAAAGTCTTTTTCAAATCTTTATTCTTAGTGTTCAGCTTGATGACCAAACTGTCCCCATAATAAATATTTCCATTTATTTATATATTAATTTTGATGATTAACAAAATAACACTAATGGATTACTTGAGCCTTAAGTACAGGAAATAAAAGAAAAATGAAAGTTCAAGACAATCTGGTAAGTCTCATCAATTCTATCCAAGTCTTTGTATCGACTTCTTTGATAAGCAGAACGATTTCCTCTTTGACCGGAAAACTCAAAACAAATCGATATCGTAACGATTTCTTCAGAACTCGCAACGACTCTCTAGCCGTAACGATTTCTTTAGACCTCGTAACGATTTCTTCAGAACTCGCAACGACTCTCTAGCCGTAACGATTTCTTTAGACCTCGTAACGATTTCTTCAGAACTCGCAACGACTCTCTAGCCGTAACGATTCTTTAGACCTCGTAACGATTTCTTCAGAACTCGCAACGACTCTCTAGCCGTAACGATTTCTTTAGACCTCGTAACGATTTCTTCAGAACTCGCAACGACTCTCTAGCCGTAACGATTTCTTTAGACCTCGTAACGATTTCTTTAGAACTCACAACGACTCTCTAGCCGTAACGATTTCTTTAGACCTCTTAACGATCTCTTTAGAATTCGCAACGACTCTATAGTCATAACGATTTCTTTAAGACTTCATAACGATTTCTTTGAGAGTTCATAACGATTTCTTCACTGATCATAACGCCTTGCTTTGCATAACGATTTCGTGTAACGATTTCCTTACAACTCAATAGTCATAACGATTTCGTGTAACGATTTCCTTACAACCCAATAGTCATAACGATTTCGTGTAACGATTTCCTTACAACTCAATAGTCATAACGATTTCGTGTAACGATTTCCTTACAACTCAATAGTCATAACGATTTCGTATAACGATTTCCTTACAACTCGATAGTCATAACGATTTCTTGTAACGATTTCTTCAGAACTCGCAACGACCTGCTTGTTGTAACGACTTCATAAGTTATCACATCAACTTCCTTGCAGTTCATAACAACTTGCTATGATTCATAACGATTTCATAAGTCAGCAAGATTCTTTTTATCGAATTTCTTGATGCATCAGTATAATGCTTTTTAAATGGCGTTGAAAAGTCAAAGTCATATCTTGTCCGTTGACTGCTATGCATTAAATGCTCTCCGATCGTATCTCCCATGCATGCAGACAATATCTTCCATTTCTATGCTACTCTGTCTACGTACTTTTTCTTGGACAGAAAGGAGCTTTGCTATATACTGCAATATCTGTTCCATCTCAACTAACAATAGACAGCAGTCCTAGCTGTCTTCTATTTATTGATGATATGCTTACAGATATCTGACAAGACTCATCTGGACAACGTTGGACACAAGATACAAAGTTCTATGACATCTCTTTGGCGTGTACACCAGGATAAAAGACTGACGATCAGAAGCTTCCTCAGTGACCAGTCTAACGTACACAAGGATAAGAGACAACGGACACTTCAACGTTCGAATTTGAATCAGCAGTTTAAATAGAAGACTCAAGACGGAAAAGAGTGGGGTGTGCAACAGCGCTTGATTTTAGAAGAAGAAAGAAATCCATCTTTTAGAATCTTTAGAACTTTGAAGAAGAGCGAAGCCTCCACTCCAAACCTTGTTCTAAGCTCTTAGCTCTCTGTGCTCAAAAGGAATCTTCTCATTTGTAAGAGCCTGTGTGGTCCTTGGAGAGAAAAACCTTGTTAAATCTCTTTCTCTCTCGGGGGCTTAGGAGCTTCAGGTTGTAGCTGGTCAAGCTAGAATCTGAAGCCTGTTTTCACACCCTTTTTCTGATTAGTTTGTGTTCCCTTCTGGACGAAGGAAGACCTGGTGGTATCCAGGGTGGTTGTTGTTCCCTTCTGGACGAAGGAAGACCTGGTGGTATCCAGGGTGGTTGTTGTTCCCTCTGGACGAAGGAAGACCTGGTGGTATCCAGGGTGGTTGTTGTTCCCTTCAGGCTGAAGGAAGACCAGTTGAGGCTGGGTGTAAGGATCCTTAAGGGGGATTGTACCCTTGATAGTAAAATCCTGAGGTATTGCTCAGGGACTGGACGTAGGTCTCCTGTGGAGAGGAGTTCCGAACCAGGATAAAATCCTTGTGTCTTGTGGATGTGTTTTGTGTGATTGTTGTCTTGTTTGCTCTAACTCTAACCTTGTTATTAAGTTGTGCAATCCTTTTAGTAAACAGGTTTTAATCAGAGATCGAAGTTTTAATAACCCATTCACCCCCCTCTGGGCTAGCTAGCTGGGCAACAAGTGGTATCAGAGCAAGTCTCTTCGACAAAGAAGAAGATCCAACGATCTGAAGAGCAAAGATCAATGGCAGCCCAAAGTAACTTCGAAGGTCAGTCAGTCAACAGGCCTCCCTTGTTCGATGGTGAAGATTATACGTATTGGAAGACCAGGATGGAATACTTTCTACAAGGCCACGATTATCAAATCTGGTCAATAGTGGAAGAAGGTGATCTGGTCGTCACAAATGAGAAAGCACAATGGACAAATGAAGATAGAAAGAAAATCTCCTTGAACTGTAAAGCTAAGAGCATTCTATGTTGTGCTCTAAGCAAGAAGGAGTTCAACAGAGTTTCAGCATGCAAATCCTCTATGGAAATGTGGGAAAAGTTAAGGATTACATATGAAGGTACAGACAAAGTAAAGGAAACAAGAATCGACATTCTTGTCACTCAGTATGAAAGATTTCAAATGCAAACAGGTGAGTCTATTACCCAAATGTTTAGTAGATTTACTGACATCACTAATGGCCTAGCAAGTCTAGGAAAGTCATATGAGAATGCAGATATGGTAAGGAAGATTCTCAGATCCTTGCCATCTTCATGGACGGCAAAGGTCACAGCTATCGAAGAAGCTAATGATCTTAAGAAAATGTCAGTAGAAAAACTCATCGGGTCTCTTATGGCCCATGAAATAAACATGGAAAGACTAGGAGAATCCTCCAGTAGAAAGAAGCAGTCAAATGCGCTTAAAGCTAATGGGGACTCATCAGAAGAATCCTTAGATAACAGTGAAGACAGCAAAGATAGTGATGATGAAGAAGCCATGCTCTCAAGAAGATTGCAGAGAATCTTGGCAAAGAAGAAGAAGTTTCAGTCTGGTAGGAGGTACTTCAAGAAAAACAAAGATCTCAAGAGACCAGATGGAAAAGATCAGAAGAGGAATGAGCCACTTTGCTATGAATGCAAGAAACCTGGACATATCAAGGCAGACTGTCCAATGCAAAAGAAAAATGATCACAAGAAGAAGGACAGCTCCAAGAAGTTCAGAAGATTCAAGAAGAAAGCCATGGCAGCTGCATGGGACAACAGCAGCGACTCAGACAGTGAGTCAAGCTCCAGCAGTGAAGAAGAAGAAGCCAACCTGGCTCTTATGGCAAATACCGAGGATAAGGTAACATCTGATTCCTCTTTCGATTCCTGTAATGACTCAGATTCGGATAATTTGGAAAGTGCATTTAATGAACTCTACGATAAATACAAAGAAGTATGCAAATTACTTAAAACTAGTAAGAAAAATATAATCTGTCTAGAAAATACAAATTCAGACCTAAGAACAGAAAATGAAGAACTTGAAAAACAAATTACTGAACATAAAAGAAGAAATGAATTATTATGTGAAGATTTAAAAGAGAAAAATAAGAAAATAAATCTTCTAGAAAAACAAGAAGACTTAGGTGAATTTAAAATAGAAATAGAAAGACTAAATAAAGAAAATGATAATCTATCAAGCACACTAGAGAAATTCACCAACGGTAAAAACTCTTTAATATTAAAAGGTGCTAGGAGATCGGGTAAAAAGAAAAATGGATTAGGATATATACCCCCAGACAATGAAGAAACCATAATATACCCTAAAACATATCCAACACCAAAATTTGTACCCGAACAAGATATAGCATACAAAGCTGATTTCAAATATATAGAAAAAGTGACTAAGTTATCCTGCTGCAGTCACTGCAACAAGTTAGGACATATTAAAATTACATGTCCAACAAGACATAAAAAATGGATATTAAAAGGTAAAGTTGATGATACTAACCAATCAGGACCCAAAAGAATTTGGGTACCTAAAGCTTGATGTTCTCATTTCAGGTTAACCCTCGAGCATCCAAATGGTATTTGGATAGTGGGTGCTCAAGGCATATGTCAGGCAACAAGAAGATATTTGTTGATCTCCAAGCTGAAGAAGGTACAGTCACCTATGGAGATAATGGAAAAAGGGA
This sequence comes from Colocasia esculenta, assembly GCA_014218235.1. NCBI lineage: Eukaryota > Viridiplantae > Streptophyta > Magnoliopsida > Alismatales > Araceae > Colocasia > Colocasia esculenta. Next base: position 25,207,435 of record CM024756.1, on the reverse strand, counting down.
CATTGGTAAGTTGGATGCCAAATCAGATGAAGGCATCTTCATGGGGTACTCTTCTAAACCCAAAGGTTATAGAGTTTTCAATAAACCTTCCTTATTGATTGAACAATCAGTACATGTTATTTTTGATGAATCTAACCCTTCCTTGAAAAAGGAAGAAATTAGTGACATTGATGATGCAGATGACTTGTCCGAAAAATTAAAGAATACTTCAATTAAGGACAAAGAGGATCCAACTCTGGAAGAACTGCAGCAAACAGAAATCCAACATGAAGATCTTCCAAAGGAATGGAGATATCAGAAAGATCACCCTCCTGAAAACATCATTGGTGATCCATCTGTAGGGGTAAGAACTAGAGGTAATGTAATTCCATGCGACTATTTAGCATTTGTTTCTCAAGTAGAGCCTAAGACAGTCAATGAAGCTTTATCTGATGAATCTGGATATTAGCCATGCAAGATGAACTAAATCAGTTCAAGAGAAACCAAGTATGGTCACTTGTTCCTAGACCATCCAATCATTCAGTCATTGGCACCAAGTGGGTGTTCAGAAATAAACTGGATGAGTCTGGAATAATCTTAAGGAACAAAGCCAGATTGGTGGCTCAAGGCTACTCCCAAGAGGAAGGCATAGATTTCGATGAAACTTATGCACCTGTAGCTAGACTTGAGGCCATTAGGATTTTACTTGCTTATGCATCTGCACTTGATTTAAAACTTTTTCAAATGGATGTCAAATCAGCCTTTTTAAATGGTTTCATCAAGGAGGAAGTTTATGTTGAACAACCTCCAGGTTTTGACGACACTGAATTTCCAAATCATGTATTTAAACTACATAAGGCTTTATATGGTTTAAAGCAAGCTCCTAGAGCCTGGTATGAAAGGCTCAGTACTTTCTTATTAAATCATGGTTTCACTAGAGGTAAAGTAGATAGTACATTATTTATAAAATCCAAGGTTAAACATATACTTCTTGTACAAATCTATGTAGATGATATTATTTTTGGATCTACTGATGAATCTCTTTGCAAGTACTTTGAAAAGCTTATGCAGGGAGAATTCGAAATGAGCTTGATGGGGGAGTTAAGCTACTTCCTTGGATTGCAAATCAAGCAATGGAAGGATGGCACTCATATCTGTCAAGCAAAGTACACCAAAGAGCTGTTGAAGAAATTTGGATTTGAAGATGCAAAGCCATTATCAACTCCAATGAGCACATCAACCAGAATGGACAGTGATCAAAAAGGTAAAAGGGTAGATCAAAAGAATTATCGAGGTATGATAGGATCATTACTTTACTTAACTGCCAGTAGACCAGACATTTTGTTCAGTGTATGCATGTGTGCTAGATATCAGGCAGACCCTAGAGAGTCTCACTTAATCTCTGTAAAAAGAATATTTAGATATTTAGCTAGAACTCATGATTTAGGTCTCTGGTATCCTAGATCTTGTGAGATAAATCTAATAGGATATTCAGATGCTGATTATGCTGGTTGCAAAGTAGATAGAAAGAGCACCAGTGGATGTTGTCAGTTTCTTGCAGGATGCTTAATATCATGGACATCCAAGAAACAAAATTCAGTAGCTCTATCAACAGCTGAGGCAGAATATGTTGCTGCTGGAAGTTGCTGTACACAACTTCTTTGGATAAAGCAACAACTTGAAGATTTCGGCATTCACATCAAATCAATTCCTCTATTGTGTGATAATACAAGTGCCATCAACCTCACCAAAAATCCAGTTCAACACTCAAGGACGAAGCACATTGAGGTAAGATATCATTTTATTCGAGACCATGTAGCTAGTGGTAATTTAGAAATTTCGTTTATAGATACAAATGGTCAATTGGCAGATATCTTCACAAAAGCCCTACCTGAAGAAAGATTTACATCTCTTAGAAGGGAACTAGGGATGTGCAATTTGTGAAAGAATTTCTGTGATTTTATTGACATATAAATTTTTCAGATTAAATGAAAGTTCTCTCTCCGTTAAAGTTAAGCAAAACTCAGTTATCTATATGCTTTGACCGCTTCTGTGTAGAAAGTTGTTTGACTTGTCAAACCTTTTTGTCGCTTTCTACCTTTGCCGCCTTTTGGCGCTCCTCCTTTCAATAAAGTAATATTATTTTACCCAAATCGCTTTGAGATCGATTCGTCTTCCACCTTTACCCTTTTTATTCTCTATCTGTTCACCCAAAGCTGATGCCCTAACGATTTTGGGATCGACTCTCTGCAACTTTCGAAGCCTTCTTCTCTTCCCGCGAAGAATTCCTTCGAGAACTTCCGTCCCTTCCATCATCCTCCCTTCCAGAATCTTTTCTTCTCTGCACCCATGGCCGCTCCGTTGATCTCCGGAAGTGTTGGGGGCTACAGTGCTGAGTATTTATCCCCAAGGGAGCAAGAAAGATTTACGTTTGTGAAGACGAAGATTTGCGGAAATAAGGCAGTGGATGTTCAGAATCTTGAGAAGAATGGCTTGGCCAGGCTAGTTGATACTCTAAGAAGATTGCAGTGGATGGATGTGGTCACCTTCAGTGAGGTAAGCTACCCGGACTTGGTAAAAGCATTCTACATTTGTCTGAAGTCAGAAGCAGATGGGTCCCTTGTTTCCTCTGTCAAGGGCATCCAAATCAGAATAACCCATGAGCTTTTGCGTGATCTGTTTGGAGTAAAGACCTCTGGATTTAGTGGCATTCACTCTGTGAATGATGAAGTCAAAGGTCTCGGGATTATCGGTCCAGGATTTAAGTTGAAGGATGGGAAGCTTGATATTAATCAGATGTCCGCGTTCAATCGATTGCTTCACTTTATAGTCTGCCAAATCTTAGTACCCCGTAGTGCTACCTTTTCCTCATGCACTAGGGCAGATTCGGACATAATGTTCTGGGCAATCCAGAACAAAGAGATAAACCTGGCCGCAGTGATGATTGAGCGAATGATGTTTGCACATGCTCAGTTATGGGAAACAAAGAGCAAGTTGAATGTTTCCCTTCCGTATGCCCATCTTCTGACCAAGTTTTTCAAGCACTTTGGAGTAGATCTGTCAGGTGCGGTAGCTGAAAAGATGGGCCAGTCTATAAGGTCCAGAAACCTGAAGAAAAGTGGTTTTTCAGTGCAAGAAGGAGTTTGGTCAAAATCCTCTGTGGCTGAAGGAGAAGCAGTTATTGCAGATATTCCAGAAGCAGTAGAAGTAGAGCAAGCAGCAGCAAGTCAAGCAGAGCAAGAACCAGTTGAGTCAGCTGTGGGATGCCAATCCGAAGCTCAATTGGAAGAGGGTGCAGCTGGTGTGGCAGATTCCATGCCCACCACCTTAGTCTCCTCTATTTTAAGAGAGGTATTGGACTCCATTCCCTCCATCTCAGTCTCTTCTAAGGCAGGTGGACCTGATGAAGAAGTTATGGCAGCAGGCCATACTGAAGTTCAGTCTGAATTAGTTGCAGATGTTGAGGTACAAGCAGGTACTCAACAAGATGTTGTCTTGGAAAAGCTCCTGCTCAGGGGGAGAAAGAAAGTATTGAAGTCCCTGCTCCCATTCAGGGGGAGCATGCTGAGATTGAAAAGCCAGAAAATGAAGCTTTTTCTGAGAAAGCTGCACCTACTCAGGAAATTCCAACTCCAACCATGGTTGATGTTAGTGAAGGCCCAAGTACAACTATAAATCTTGAGGAGCCTGTCTCTCAGCAAGGTAAGCAGAAAAGAGTTGTTCACAGGAGGTCAAGGAAAGGCCATAGAAAAGTAAAGTTGAAGCATGTTATGGCCTTGTTAAAAGCCCAAGGAGAAATCTTGGCATCAGTTCAGTCTGGCATACAAGGAATTGTTTCAAATCAAGTTTCAACCTCCTCTGACGTATCCTCAATAAGAAATGCAATGAGGTATTTCAATAAAGAAATGTCCGATATGAAGAATTTGCTGGCTAATCTTTCCAGGTCTAGTGGTGTCCCTCCTGCACCTACTCAGAGCAGTCCAGCTGAAGTTCCTAGGCCACCAGTGCCTCCAGCAGAAGTCTCTCGGCCAACAGGGCCGCCAGTTCAAGGGTCAGGGCCATCAGGGCCATCAGTTGTAAGGTCACCCGGACCAGTGGCAGCCTCAGGGTCTTCAGGACCCTCTTCAGCAGTTAGAGAGAGTCAGGCCAAAGGGAAAGAGCCTGTGTCAGTCTCCATGGCCCTGATACTTCATCTCTTGCCACTCCAACCCTCTCCACACCTTCATCTCCTCCTACTGCACCTCCTGCTCCACCAACCATAAAACATCCCATGCCTCGCACCCAACCTTCCTCATCCTCTACTTCATCTCACCCTCCTTCTCTCCTACTCCAGTTCACATCTCAGCTCCATCCTCATTAACTCCTAAACCTTCACCTATTAAAATTCAAACATCTCCTCTTCAACCAACCTCTTCCTTTAATCCTAAACATTTTTCTATCCTCCTACTCCTCCTAATTCTGTTATCTTTCCTCCAGATAAGCCTCTGCCTCTTGGTATCTTTGACACCAATGTTCCAGACAATTTTGAAAGAAACACCCTCCTCACCATTCTTCCACAGCCTCTCACATTCACAGGACTGACCCTCCAAGTCCTGCCTTGAAAAAGAGAAAAACCTCTTCATCTCTAAGCACTCCTTCTGTTCCTCTATATCCTCCTTTATGGTACTCTCTTACCCTTGATCCTAAGAGAAGACCTATCTACAAAGAATACCTCCAGAAATGCATTCTTTCTACCATTTATGGTATTCCTTTTCTCAACCTATCCGAACACCTGGACATTGTTCTTCCTTTTACTCAGATATCTCAAGCTTTCAAATCCAAAATCCTTGAGGGCACTGAGTTCAAGACTGAAGATCAGTGGGCCGTTATCAAAGGAAATAAAGCTCAGTATGCAAAGTACCTGACTGCAAGGGCCGAATCCCTCTCTCTCAAAGCTCACCCACTCACCTTCTCTGAGTGGTTTATCTTCCAGCACAAGAACTCTTGGGGATCCTTCATTTTGAAGGAAATTCGCATTGCCAGAGCCTTTCAGCTATACAGTGACTTCTGTTACTTGAACAAAATTCCAGAAGTTCAGTTTTGCCAGTTCAATTCGCAGATTACTGTGCTGAAATCAGAAACCCCTCTCAACCTTCCTCTTAAAGTAGACTTTGTCTCCTTCAAAGTTGATTTTCCAGTTCTTCTGCCGAAGCTGCACTCTTTAGTGTTTAATTCAGATGCTGGATCTCATGCTCTAGATATGTTTGCAAGGCAGCTGGGCCGGATGTCAGCCAAGCAGGGCCGATCTCCCTCCTTTTTGCGGTTCATCTTCAGAGAATATCACTCTGGCCGCATGTCTTCTCTGACCTTAGCTCCACTCATTTCTGAGTGTGAACGACTCACCTCATCAGAATGGGAGCTTCTCTATCGGCCTCTTATCAGCAATTGGAAGCTATCAATCAAGATCTAGTTAGTCAGAGGAAGCCTGCTCTTTCTGCTGAAGCCTTTATGGATCTAAATTCCATCGCACCCATACCAGAGCTCTATGCTGTATGGGCATCTAGATATTCTGCTTTCTATGCCTTAAAGCAGGATCTGTTAAATCAACAAATTCACTATCCAATTTCCTTGGACAGATTTCTCCATAGGGCCAGTTTTGGCAAGAGTACTTACTTCAGATTCATTTTGGACAAAACTCAGTATGGAGAATTCTTAGAGCAGCAAAGGCAACTCTACATTCAGAGGAACATCCCTTCCATGGGACCCTCCTTCTCAGTTACCTTTGGCGTTTTTCTGCAAATTTTTGAGGATCTTGAGATCAAGGCATGGGCTGTTGTCTCACAGCATGCCTCCTTGTTATCTCCTGTATTATCTTTCTCCTTCCTAATACATCTTTCTCTCTTCTTTGTCTCACCGCTTATCTTTTTGCTTAATGACAAAATGGGGGAGACAACTAACGCACATCTGAAAAACATTTCATTTTTGTATGACGTTTAGTATATTTTGTCATCATCAAAAAGGGGGAGATTGATGACCAAACTGTCCCCATAATAAATATTTCCATTTATTTATATATTAATTTTGATGATTAACAAAATAACACTAATGGATTACTTGAGCCTTAAGTACAGGAAATAAAAGAAAAATGAAAGTTCAAGACAATCTGGTAAGTCTCATCAATTCTATCCAAGTCTTTGTATCGACTTCTTTGATAAGCAGAACGATTTCCTCTTTGACCGGAAAACTCAAAACAAATCGATATCGTAACGATTTCTTCAGAACTCGCAACGACTCTCTAGCCGTAACGATTTCTTTAGACCTCGTAACGATTTCTTCAGAACTCGCAACGACTCTCTAGCCGTAACGATTTCTTTAGACCTCGTAACGATTTCTTCAGAACTCGCAACGACTCTCTAGCCGTAACGATTTCTTTAGACCTCGTAACGATTTCTTCAGAACTCGCAACGACTCTCTAGCCGTAACGATTTCTTTAGACCTCGTAACGATTTCTTCAGAACTCGCAACGACTCTCTAGCCGTAACGATTTCTTTAGACCTCGTAACGATTTCTTTAGAACTCACAACGACTCTCTAGCCGTAACGATTTCTTTAGACCTCTTACGATCTCTTTAGAATTCGCAACGACTCTATATCATAACGATTTCTTTAAGACTTCATAACGATTTCTTTGAGAGTTCATAACGATTTCTTCACTGATCATAACGCCTTGCTTTGCATAACGATTTCGTGTAACGATTTCCTTACAACTCAATAGTCATAACGATTTCGTGTAACGATTTCCTTACACCCAATAGTCATAACGATTTCGTGTAACGATTTCCTTACAACTCAATAGTCATAACGATTCGTGTAACGATTTCCTTACAACTCAATAGTCATAACGATTTCGTTAACGATTTCCTTACAACTCGATAGTCATAACGATTTCTTGTAACGATTTCTTCAGAACTCGCAACGACCTGCTTGTTGTAACGACTTCATAAGTTATCACATCAACTTCCTTGCAGTTCATAACAACTTGCTATGATTCATAACGATTTCATAAGTCAGCAAGATTCTTTTTATCGAATTTCTTGATGCATCATTATAATGCTTTTTAAATGGCGTTGAAAAGTCAAAGTCATATCTTGTCCGTTGACTGCTATGCATTAAATGCTCTCCGATCGTATCTCCCATGCATGCAGACAATATCTTCCATTTCTATGCTACTCTGTCTACGTACTTTTTCTTGGACAGAAAGGAGCTTTGCTATATACTGCAATATCTGTTCCATCTCAACTAACAATAGACAGCAGTCCTAGCTGTCTTCTATTTATTGATGATATGCTTACAGATATCTGACAAGACTCATCTGGACAACGTTGGACACAAGATACAAAGTTCTATGACATCTCTTTGGCGTGTACACCAGGATAAAAGACTGACGATCAGAAGCTTCCTCAGTGACCAGTCTAACGTACACAAGGATAAGAGACAACAGACACTTCAACGTTCGAATTTGAATCAGCAGTTTAAATAGAAGACTCAAGACGGAAAAGAGTGGGGTGTGCAACAGCGCTTGATTTTAGAAGAAGAAAGAAATCCATCTCTTAGAATCTTTAGAACTTTGAAGAAGAGCGAAGCCTCCACTCCAAACTTTGTTCTAAGCTCTTAGCTCTCTGTGCTCAAAAGGAATCTTCTCATTTGTAAGAGCCTGTGTGGTCCTTGGAGAGAAAAACCTTGTTAAATCTCTTTCTCTCTCGGGGGCTTAGGAGCTTCAGGTTGTAGCTGGTCAAGCTAGAATCTGAAGCCTGTTTTCACACCCTTTTTCTGATTAGTTTGTGTTCCCTTCTGGACGAAGGAAGACCTGGTGGTATCCAGGGTGGTTGTTGTTCCCTTCTGGACGAAGGAAGACCTGGTGGTATCCAGGTGGTTGTTGTTCCCTTCTGGACGAAGGAAGACCTGGTGGTATCCAGGGTGGTTTTGTTCCCTTCAGGCTGAAGGAAGACCAGTTGAGGCTGGGTGTAAGGATCCTTAAGGGGGATTGTACCCTTGATAGTAAAATCCTGAGGTATTGCTCAGGGACTGGACGTAGGTCTCCTGTGGAGAGTTTCCGAACCAGGATAAAATCCTTGTGTCTTGTGGATGTGTTTTGTGTGATTGTTGTCTTGTTTGCTCTAACTCTAACCTTGTTATTAAGTTGTGCAATCCTTTTAGTAAACAGGTTTTAATCAGAGATCGAAGTTTTAATAACCCATTCACCCCCCCTCTGGGCTAGCTAGCTGGGCAACACAGCTTTGCATTAAGATTTTGTATCTTCTCACAGAACTCAACAATTCAGCATAAGACATGCCTTCATCTGCATCAGAATCAGAATTAGAATTCATAAATGGATCTGGAATTGATTTACCTGATCTTGTAGACTCATTTGAACTCTTATTTTCTTGAGAGGATGCAAATGCTCTGAGCTCTTGGAATGTGCAGTTAGAGCCAAAGTCTTTTGAATTGTTGATTTTCTGGATTCATTGAAGCTGTTCTTTGCCAATAAGTGCTTGTGAATTTCTTTTGCTCATTTTCTTGTGAATCCTTTCCATCACTGTTGTTGGCCATAAAGCATAACTCTTCATTTGCTGAACTTGAAGAGTTTTTTTCTTCATCCTCACGTTGGTCTTCATCCGACCAAGTTGCAATCATGGCTTTTGGCTTCTTCAATTTGTTGTTCTTCTCGCATTTGTCCTTTTTGATCTCAGGACACTCACTTTTCATGTGTCCTTTCTTGTTGTACCTGTAGGAAACAATATCTTCATCAGTTTTTTGATTTCTACTAGCATTAAAGTTTGAAGAAAGGGCATTCCTTTTACTAGAAGAATATTTTTTCTTTCCATTCAATTTTCCTCTTCTTGATTTTAAAAATTTTCTGAATTGTCTAGTCATGATGTCAAGTTCATCCTCATTAGACTCAGACTCATCAGAACTTGATGTTTCTTGATCTTTCTCTTTGTTGCTTGATGAAGCCTTATGTGCTACTGGTTTAGCCTTAAGCATGTGTTCTTCATTTCTCTTCCGATTTATTTCATAAGTCATTAAAGATCCTATGAGTTCATCCAAAGAGATTTTAGATAAATCCTTAGAATCTTCAATTACTGTAGCCTTTGTGTGCCAAACAGGTGATAGAGAGCGCAAAGTTTTTCTTACCAGATCAGCATCAGTGTATTCCTTACCTAATGCCTTCAGTCCATTGACAATTATCATAACCTAGCAAACATTTCAGAAATCGATTCATCAGATTTCATCATAAACAATTCATATTCAGAAACAAGTATGTTTGCTTTGATTTCCCTAACTTGAGATGTTCCCTCATACATTAATTCAAGTTTATCTCACATTTCATTAGTAGATTTACACATGGATATTCTTGAATATTCTTTAGGGTGAACTGCACACTAAAGCATGTTCATGGCACTATAATTGAGAGTAGCTTTCCTAATCTGCTGTCTAGTCCAATTTTCCTCATCTCCCTGATTTTCATAAGGACCCACTTCAACAATCCTCCAGATTTCATAGTTTTGGGCCTTAAGAAAAACTTGCATGCGATTTTTCAGTATGAATAATCAGACCCGTCAAAATATGGTCTATTAATGGAATGGCCTTCAGCTACAAATCCTCGAGAATCCATCAATTAGAATTAAATGGAGAAAGAGCAAGCAAACAATTCAAGCAATTAATACAGAGATCTAACAGAAGCAATCAAATCAGATCAGAGATAGACATTAACCCGCTCTAATACCAATTGTTGGGGATCGGATGGGTAGATGGATCAGATCTAGAAGGGGGGGTTGAATAGATCTAAAACCAATTAACGCGGAAGCTTAAGCAATTAAAAATTACTTCAAATCAGAGATCAATTCACCCAAACAATTTACTGATCTGAGGTGTGATTAGTGTGTGTGAGCAAATCAATTAGTAGTGTGAACGAAATCCCTATGCATGCATCTAGCGAGATACAAAAACATACCACAATTCAAACCATTGCACAGAGGATTTTTAGGTGGTTCGGAAATCACCTCCAGTGACTCCTACGTCCACCCCTCACACAGTGAGGCCACACTACTCAAAACTTGAGTACAACTCACACAGGAGAACGACGACTCCAAACACCCTTGAGCACGACGACTCAAGAAACACCTAGAGCACGATGACTCCAACTGAGCACGACGGCTCAAAACAACAACTGGAGTACGATGACTCCAAAATGAGCACGACGGCTCAAACCACACAGTGAGTGCGACGACTCATAAACCAGAGCTCGACGGCTCAGAGTACAAAAGCTAGATCAAACACAAAAGAGATCAGATCCTCTAGCAATGATCTGATTCAAAATAGATTCGTACACAAAACATTTGTGCAGAACTTCATGCACAAATCTCACAAACAAAATAAGGAAGAACAAACTCTGAGATGAGGGAAATAGATGTAGAAAGAGTGTTCTTCGATGAAGAGGCCTTGCAGAGACTTCAATTTAGGAGGCTTGATGGAAATCGATGGAGATTCTCCTCAATTGGCGATGCTCTGCTTTGATGGCATCTGAAATGCCAGAAATCCTTCTTCTCCTGAGCCTCTTCAGTTGGATCTGCTCCCTTGCCTTGCACAGCAAGCTTCTCTCCACAGATTCCCCTTGATTCCCTTGTACTTCCTCTTGAAAGGATGGCTTGTAGCTTCTGGAGATGGAGACAGATCTGGAAAGCCCCTTTCAGCCGCCAAAAAGGTTCTTCAGGAAGTGTATGGGCTCTCTTCCCTTTGGGGTACAAGGAACATGGGTATTTATAGCCCCATATGTCCATAAAGTGCCTTGGGGTACTTGGGCACGGAACCCTAGGTCAAATCCCCTAAATCCCAAGCAGCCACGTGTCCAGGAGAAACTTTAAGTCACAGAGTTTCCGGAGTGTGTCGACCTGCCCTGAACTAGTGTCGACCTGCTGTCCCATTTCTGCAAAATTCGTTTGCTGTAAACTGGGTCTAGTGTCGACCTGCCCTGTGCTAGTGTCGACCTGCCCTTCTGGAATCTGGGACTAGTGTCGACCTGCCCTGAGCTAGTGTCGACATGCCCTTCTGGAATCTGGGACTATTGTCGACCTGCTTTGATCTAGTGTTGACCTGCTGTCCCAGTCTGGCAACTGGGTCTTCTGGAATCTGGGACTAGTGTCGACCTGCCCTGATCTAGTGTCGACACTACCAAGACAAAATATGTGAACCTGAAAATATAACACATAAACCATTAGTACAAGATATTATAATTAAAATATGTGATATTAAACATCAAAAACATGTTGTTTAAGCATTATTGTGATATGTATAAGATGTATAACATGTTCATCATATCATCATCAAAATCAGAACATGTCATCATCAAAATCACAATATGTCATCATCAAAATCACAATATGTCATTTATAAAATCGCAACATGTCTTCATTAATATCATAATATCTCATCATTAACATCATGATATGTCATCATCAATATCACAGTATGTCATCATTAAGATCACAGTATGTCATCATCAAAATTAAGGTATGAGTGATGTTCATTGGATATCATTAAAATACAACTTTAGAAAGTTCCAAAACATACTCAACCCAACAAATCTACCACTCCTCATGGTCTCTCACCTCCGGGCATGCCTTCGTTCTATCAAAAGATCAATGCCTTATACATGCCCCATTACTTCCCTTCTCTTATTCCTTGGTATTCACATCCCTGATGATCAGATGACTGAGCTCAAAGGCCGCATCTCTTATGATAGTATTGCTGCCCAAAGGATGGGATACAAGATGATAGACGGGGTTGTCACTAGAGACCTTAAGGGCAAGGGACCATCTACTACTGTTGAGGTAGATGATGCCTTTGATGAAGGAGAAGAAGATGAAGCTAACAATGCTGATGAAGACTCCCAGCCTAAGCCTCAAGATGCTCCGGAAGATGACGCCAACGTTTCCCCAAGTAGTCCAGCATCTATTGAGCCTTCACTCCGAGAGCTTCTTGCCCAGATGCAATTGCAAATCACTACAGGCTTTGATAGGATACATACACGGTTGGATACCATTGACTCTGGCATTGAAGCTTTAGCTGACACACAAGTCCAGCTCCAGCTAAGGCTCACAAGGATGTCTACTGAATATCATGAGCTCCGTCGTGCCTCAACTCCACCGGACGATGCTGCTGATGTTTAGGATATGTTGTTTAGCAGTCCTTAATGTTTTGGTCATCTTCTACATGCTTACATTTGCCCGTGTCTTGTAGTCTTTCATTTCCTTCTATTACTCATGTGTCATGTGTGCAATTGTGTAATGAACGCCAAATGAATGAAATGCACCCCTTCTCCTTCTGTTCCATTGATCTTTGCTTCAATTAACTTTTTGGATGTTGTCAAAAGGGGGAGAACATCAATTGTGGTCAAATTGAATTTTTGTCATCATCAAAAAGGGGGAGAATGTTGAGTTCTCATTTGGAGTGTCTATGACAATGCTAAGTTTAATGACATATCCTTGTTTTTTATTATGAACATTTTATGGACCAAAACTGATGTATGACAAATGTGTAAAACTAAGAGACAATGACAAGTGGATGCAATTGAATCAAATATTTTCTTTGATCACTAATGTGTTGATTATGTCTCACTAATCATCTTCCTTTATGTAGGTGAGATTCCACTCAAGACCTTGTACCAAAACAAGAGAGAAAGGACAAGAAAAGAACAAAATAAGAACACCTGTCGACAGACCCAGATGCTCCTGTCGACATATTCATATAGTCAGACATCAAGCCTTCTGGAAAAAACAAGCCATGTCGACAGCACTAGATCGCCTGTTGACAGATTCATACAGTGAATGCTTTCCAGAAACTCCAGGACCTCTTAATGCTGGAACTATGCAAGCTCCTGTCGACAGATGACATGAGACCTGTCAACAGACGAAGCGAGATGTTAGATACGAGATCTCCTCATGATCCCTATATGGGTGTTTCCATAAATCACGACTCTCTATACTTGAACACCCGTATAAAAGGTATCTTTTGGAGATATTTTCGTACACAACAAGCAGCCTCCAACAAGGAACCCTAAAAGCTCTCAAGAGAAGTTCTGTTCTGCTGCTATGCTTCAACCTACCGCCCAGAACCAAGAAGACACGTCTTCCCAGCGGAGGTGAAGCTTGAACGTCGTGGATTCAAGCATCTTCTTCAAGTTGTGATCATCAAGATGAGGCTTGAAGTCTAGCCAGACGTTCACGAGAAGAGTTCTTCCATCAGGATTTTTCTTACAATTTAGAACTCTCTCTGCTTTCGTTTTTGCTTAAACGAGTGTGTGTGTAGTGTCTCAAGCAGTCCTTGTGCTTGATTCACGTGTGTGAGTTGATCTGATCTTGGTTGCACATCAAATAACTTGTGTGTGTGAGTTGTAGTTGACGAACTAGCTCATAAGCAGTTATTCTGCGTGTGTGTGTGGCCCGTGGATGTAGGATACACAAGTTGTGTACTCCGACCACATAAAATCTTCGTGTCTTATGGTTTGCACAGATTTACGTTAGATGTTTGGTAGGCACAACATCTCTACACATGCTTGATAGTTTGCTCTTTATCTGTTGTCAAGTCACTCACACATCCACACTTAATTTAGACTCTCCTATTGTTTCAACAGTTTGTGTTCTTGCGAAAAGAAGGTGATAAGTTCTTCTAATCGACAATAATCTATTCAACCCCCCTTCTAGATTACCATACATAGGGAATTCCGCAATCTTTCAAATACTTATTATGCTGAACTTCTTATCTTTCTGAACTAACTTATTGAACATCACAAAGCTTTCGAAAGTATCATCTTTATGCTCTAACAAAGATACCCATGTAAATCTTGAATAATCATCCACTATTAAAAATCCAAAGTTCTTTCCTCCCAGGCTAGTAGTTCTCATTGGTCCAAACAAATCCATATGTAGCAATTCTATAGGTTTGGAGGTAGTTACTACTGCCTTTGATTTGAAGGAGGATTTTGCATGCTTTCCCTTTGCACAAGGTTCACAAACACTTTCTAATCTTGAGTTCATCTTCGGCAAACCTTCCACTAGATCATGTTTGATAAGCTTCCTTATTCCATCCAAGCTGCAGTGACCTAACCTTCTGTGCCATAATTCTGTATTTAGATCTTTATTTATTGCTAGACAAACATCTTGATGCTTTTAACTCCTCTAGATAAAGTACATACAGGTTCTTTTCTCTACTGGCTTCGAACACTGTTACACCATCTTTCATAATAAGGCACTTAGACACCTGAAATTTGATTTGATGACCCTTGTCACATAGTTGGTTGATACTTATGAGATTGTGCTTGAGCCCTTTGACGCATAAAACTTCTTCTATAAGAGTTCTGTCTTGACTTCCAATGGATCCACAACCTATCACTGACCCTTTTTTCGTTATCGCCACAAGTTACTGTGCCTTCTTCAGATTTGATGTGCGAAAACAATCTTCTGTTGCCGGTCATATGCCTTGAGCACCCGCTGTCCAGGTACCACTTTGATGCTCTAAGGCTTCCCTACAATAGATCACTAAGATTTAGGTATCCAAGTTCTTTTGGGTCCTTGCTCGTTAGTTTCCTCACTTTTTCTTTTATGAATCCACTTTAAGTGTTTAGTTGTACAAGTTATTTTAGTGTGTCCTAATTTGTTGCAATGACTACAACATGATATGTTATTCACTGTTTTAATTGGTTTGTATTTAATGTTAGATTTATAGTCAGTATTTTGTTCAGCTACAAATTTTGGTGTTGGATAAATTTTAGGATGAATGATTGTTTCTTCATTATCTGGTGGAATATATCCTAAACCATGCTTTTTCTTACCAGATCTTCTTACTCCTTTTAATATTAGAGATGATTTTCTATTTGTAAATTTTTCAATTGTAGTGGTTAGATATTCACTATCTTTTGTTATTGTGTCAACTTTCTTTTTAAGTTTACTTAAAGTTTCCTGGTTTTCCAGATTTGTTATTTGTTCATTTTTATTTTTAGATCTTCACATAACAATTCATTTCTTCTTTTTAATTCAGAGATTTATTTTTCTAGTTGCTCAGTTTCAGATTTTAAATCTGAGTTGGTGATTTCTAAGCTTGCATGATTTTCTTGTAGTTTTTAACAGCTTGCATACATCCTTATACTTACTGTATAATTCATTAAATGCATCTTCTATACTATCTGAATCAGATTCGTTGCATGAAATAAAAGATGAGTCAGAGGTTACCTTTTCATTAGTGTTTGCCATAAAAGCTAGATTGGCCTTTTCTCTTCGTCTTCGCTGGAACTTGACTCATTATCTGAGTCACTTTCATTGTTCCATGCAGCTGCCATGACTTTCTTTTTGTATCTTTTGAATTTCTTTGAGTTGTCCTTCTCTTGAACTCCGCCTTCTTAAGCTTTGGACACTCAGCCTTAATGTGTCCAGGCTTCTTGCATTCATAGCATATGGGTTCTGATTTCTTTACATCCTTGACTTCGGGTTTCTTGAAGTCTTTTCCCTTTTTGAAGTACTGTAAGGCCCTCGAATTTGTTTGTCATTTTTTCTATTTTATGTTAATTCATGTTTGTGTGTAACTTGTATATGCATATGTAGATATTTATGTACAATATTAGCTAGTGATACTCATGTGTGCATGTGTGTAAATAGGTTATAAATATTGTATATTTGCATGTGTGATGGTGTGTATACTATACCACATATACTGCATGTATATGTATATATATATATACATCGTACGCATGGTTTCTGTATGTTTTTAAGTTCTGACCGAAGGGCCAATTGGCGTCAACAGGGTGGACGTCCATGGTAGTAAACGTCCATATCGTTGGACGTTAATACTTAAATAAACGACCATGGATGTGGACATTAATATCTCTGACCTGCATGCGTTGCAGACCCCGAAATTCCGGGGGCAAGCAAGCCCAACCATTGGGGAGAAGTCCCCAACGGCTATCAGACATCCCATCACATCCGCCGGGATATCCCAAACCCCTCTCCTATAAACTAAACCCTTTCTGCACCAGAAAGAGCCTCTCTTGACTCATTTCAAGGAGGAGAGAAACCCTAGCTCAAAAACTGGAGGAAAACTGAACTTGGCAAGCTTGAATCCGACGACTAAAGACTTCTCCGGGCGATCCACTGCTACTAGGAGGGAGTCTGGACATTGGGGAAGGCTTCCCCAACACTGGACTGAAGCTTGCATCGACTTAGAACCCGAAGGAGAGCTCTTTTGGAGGCTTCTTGGGACTACCCAAGGAGAGCTTCAACGACACCTTTGATCCCTTTGGATACTTATTAAGAGGCAAGTAACCCATCCCCATGGTGCATGTGTGTATCCAGTAGGTCCTAGGCATTTTTATGGATTTTTATCGTGTCCTGGATCCTCACATTCCTCTGTTATCTGGAGCTCGGTCTGTGTTTTTGCATAGATAGGAACTTGACATCAAGCCCTCTTGCCGTCAAGATCTTCAGTCAGCGGCCAGCGATCTCGCCGTCAATATCCTTGAACGGCCAGACACTGCTGTTAAGTTCTTCAGTGCAGAACAGTAAATTGTTCTGCCTTATATAATTATTTTCCGGACTTTGACGCATGAGGATATAGTGAAATTTTTATATGTTATGTAAAATAGATAAGGTGATGTGTGTGGAATTTTTTGTACCTTTCTGTGGATGGCATAAATTGTTAGATTTATTGAAACACATGTTGGGAAAATGGATTATGCATTGTTCAACCTGATTAGTGTAAAGTATTGAATGTTTAAAGTCTGTCAACATTAGTATCATGTTAGGTAAAAATAGAGCCATGTGTATGAATGAGAAATGTGAGCCATGTGTAAATCATGTGAAAAGTGTGTGTTAAAAATCGGATAATGTGTGAAATGTGCCATGTGTGACACTGCTTCCATAGAGGGCCGTGGAACTGTACCATGGAAAAGTCCCCATGGGAAGGTTCAATGTGTTAAGATCCTAAGGGCATTAGGATGAAATCCTGGAGGTGGACAAGTACCACTGGTTGGGGTGGAGAGTTCTTCTCCCGGTCTGCGCAGTCCAAGAGTCGTCACTATATTGCCTAGGTGGCGTCTATGTGTATGTGTTATGTGATGTGTCATTCTAATGGTGGTTTGGACTATGTGTCACGGCACTAAATTGTGAAATGTGAATGTGAACATGTGTAATTGTGTAGTGTGAATATGTGAAAATGTGCAATGTGTAAAAAGTGAACAATGTGAATGTGTAATTGTGTAAACATGTGGAACTAACATGATAAATCATGAAATTGTAATCCATGATGTGTAAGTGTTAAATTTATGTCAAAATAGCAACCTAAATGCGTGTAAAATGTCGTTTCCACATGTGCAAAATTTGTAGAATCCATGTTAAGGATGTTTCTTACTTATGTGTGAATAATTCCATGTTTAATCGTTATCATGTTGAAGTTGAAAATGTGAATGTAGCTCTCATGTGAATAGACAAATAGAAAGCATGTGGTAGGGACTTAAATTGGAATGACATAAATCATGTACATGTGTTTAAATTTTATAGAAGTATCATGATAGGTTGTTTTTCCTACCATGCTATATGTTGGCTATTGAAAGTGATTATAGGTCTTATTGTGATATATGCATGTATGACGTGTATGGTGTTATTTGCGGAGTCTTTTAGACTCATTCCTTGCTTCGGCGTACAGGTTTAGTAGGTGATACACCTTTGGAGGAGATTGTAGAGAGCGACTCCGAGCGCAGGGAGTAGCTTGGCGGAGTTGTAGTTGTGACATTTTGACTTCTATCGTATGTAAATTGAGGCATTGTAATAGAAACACTATGTAATTGTGGACAACTATGTATTTGAATTTAGTACTTCATTATGTGAACTTTAATTCTTTTAAATTGTCATTGGATCATGTATATTAAATGTGGATGATGAAATGAAATGAAAGACCTTGTTCTTTTACTTCCGCTACTCTGTATCTATATTTGTGTATATCTCAATCATGTGATAGCGTTTGGGTAAATGTCCCACTGTGATAACGTTCACTATACCGACATGGGTTGGTATAACCGTACCGGTATAATGAGGGTCGTCACAAGTACCTTCTCCCTGACTGATATTTTTTCTTGGCTAGAATATGCTGCAGTCTTCTAGAAAGAAAAGCTTCTTCATCTTCGCTACTTTCATCACTTCTTTCATTTTCTGATTCTTCTTCCGAGCTGCCTTCTGTAGTCTTTAGTGCATTTCTATGCTTCTTCCTGCTGGAGGATTCTCCAAGCCTCTCCATCTTTATCTCATGGGCCATTAGTGACCAATGAGTTTTTCAAGTGACATTCTTCTTAGATCATTAGCTTCTTCTATAGCTGTCACCTTTGGAGTACATGAGGTTGGTAATGATCTCAGTATCTTTCTCATCATGTCTCTGATATCATAGGTCTTTCCAAGCCCAGTCAATCCATTGTGATGCCAGTGAATCGGCTATACTTTGTATGATGAACTCTCCCGATTGTATCTGAAATCTTTCATATTGAGCTACCAAGATGTCTATTCTTATTTCTTTTACCTTGTCAGTTTCTTCATATGTGAGTATGAGCTTCTCCCACATTTCCATAGCTGACTTGCATGCTGAGATCTGTTGAACTCTTTCTTACAAAGAGCACAACACAGTATACTCTTTGCTTTGCTGTTAAGAGATATTTTCTTCTTGTCTTCATCTGTCCATTTGTCTTTTTTATTGGTTACCAGGAGATCTCCTTCTTCAATGATAGACCATAGCTGGAAGTCGGGACCTTGGAGGAAGAACTCCATTCGAGTCTTCAATAGTTGTAGTCTTCACCGTCGAATAAACGAGGTCTATTGACGGACTGACCATTAGTATATCCTTGAGCTGCCATTTATCTTTGATCTTCAGATCACGAGATCTTCTTTCTTGAAGAGACTTGGCTCTGATACCACTTGTTGCCCAGATAGCAAGCCCAGAGGGGCGGGGTGAATGGATTGTTAAATGCATTTTTTAAATTAAAACCTGTTAATAAAAACACTTAACAGAGAAACACTAAGATCGATAGTTAGTGTTAGTGAGAGTGAAGACAAACAAGCAAACACACAAACAATAGGAGATTTTTATCCTGGTTTGGACCTCCTATCCCAATGAGTCCTACGTCCAGTCACCAATCAACAACTTGAGATTTCACTAACCAAGGGTATTGTCCACCTTAAGGACTCTTACACATCCAGCAGTAGCTGACCTTCTGTTCTAACCCTGAAGAGGTACAAAACACCACTTGATGCAACAGGTCTTCCTTCTTCAATGAAGGGAAAAACTACCACCTGTTCAACAATAGGTCTTCTCTTCACAACTAAAGAGGATCACACAAAGAATGTGAGTAAAAAGGAGAATGGCCCCTAGACCAAGCTTATAGGAATTTGCTTGATCTGAGGCAATGTCTGATAGACAGAGATTTGCAATAAGAAAATCTCTCAGAACAACAAGAGCTCTCAAAAGACTAAGTAAGTGAAGGCTGAGAGCAAGAGCTAAAAGTTAGTGACTGAAGCGAGTAAGCTCTTCTTTCTGATGCTTGCCAGATATTCGTGGATGTGTCTATCTCTCAATGTACGTGAATGTCTGTCTATGTTTCATGGAGTTATCAATCTTCTATTTATCTTCTGCAAATTATTTTGACCGTTGTAGTAGCCGTTCAGATGACCATTGTCTCACAGCTTCATGCACGTTAGACAACTGGTCCTAGGCATGGAGAGGTGAGCCTGCAGCTATGAGCGCTTGGATTGATCCTTGCATCTTCAAGAAAAATTTTCTGAATCTTTTATCCTTTCAACAAGTTGACAGACCCATCTTTTACGTGCTTTACTACAAGAGTCCTGCATGCAATAAACACAAATACCTAGACAACTCCTTTTTGTCTACGTTGTCAGTCAACCCTGGTAGTCGTGCAGTATGGATGTATGCTTAAACTAGAAAGGTTATTCTGACATCACACAAATCAAGACTTTATGCAATACATCAAGTAAGCAAGAAGATTTCATGTGGAATGATCAAGATCTCAGTATGCGTGGGAAGGTTT
Source organism: Colocasia esculenta (assembly GCA_014218235.1). NCBI lineage: Eukaryota > Viridiplantae > Streptophyta > Magnoliopsida > Alismatales > Araceae > Colocasia > Colocasia esculenta. Next base: position 25,187,344 of record CM024756.1, on the reverse strand, counting down.
TTGAAATTCCACAGAAATTTAAGCATATGCATATTTAAATGATCTAAGAAGATAAAGCAAGACTGTACAAGAGATATATAAAGAGCATTCTGTATGAAGATGATATTAATACCAAATTGACTATATAATCATATGAAAATGTAATCCATGTTGGAATCAAGTCGATGTGAGTATAGTCCATGTATAAATATAATGAAATTGATGTTCTGTGCAAAGTTATTACTTAAATAGAAATCGGTGAGCAGATGAAATCATTGTTTTATTGAATTGAATTATTAATTGTTATTTGAACAAAATCGATGATGAAATCATTGTTTCAATACTGAAATCTTTGTGAGACTGAAATTGTTGTTTAAGCAAATTGTTTCTTGACTAAGAGCAAATCATTGTTTTAGAAAATCGTTCTTTGACTAAAAGCAAATCGTTGTCCGATCAAGTCATTGTTGGAGTGAAAGCAAATCGTTGTTCAAGTAGAAGCAAATCGTTGATTGCTATCAAATTGTTGTTTAAGTTAAGACGAATTGTTGTTTCGACCAAATCATTGTTGAAGTGATAGTAAATCATTACAGCGATCAAATCGTTGTGTAACTTATCGAATCTTTATAGCAATCAAATCGTTGTGTAACTTACCGAATCGTTATAGCGATCAAATCATTGTGTAACTTATCGAATCGTTAAGTGATCAGATTGTTGTTTAACTTATCGAATCATTAAAGTGATCAAATCGTTGTTTAACTTATCGAATCGTTACAGCGATCAAATCGTTGTTTAACTTATCGAATCATTACAGCGATCAAATCATTGTTTAACTTATCAAATTGTTATAGCGATCAAATCATTGTGTAACTTATCGAATCGTTACAGCGATCAAATCGTTGTTTAACTTATCGAATCGTTACAACGATCAAATCGTTGTTTAACTTATCAAATCGTTACCGCGATCAAATCGTTGTTTAACTTATCGAATCGATGTTCTATCAAGGAAATCAATGTGTACTTAGAATGAATGCTTTGAACTATAAATAACAGTGTGTGAGGATAACTTAGAGATTTTGCTTGACTAATTTCCTATGGATGAACTTCAGAAAAGATTGCTAGAAAATATTTGTTAAAGTTTTGTTAATCACCAAAAAATTGCATATAATAAATAAAATTATATGGGGATGGACTGATCATCAGTAGCTACCTTGTTGTTTTGTAGCCCTGGTGGTGGTGCGCCCGGTCTTGGTTGTGGCCCACGTTGGTCTTCCATCGCTTGTGCATGTTGGGTTGTGGTACCCTTTGTTGGTTTGAGTCCTACTTGGGTCAGGTGCCATTTTCGACCCCTGCAGTTGCCTTGTTTCTGGTGGTTGATTGATTTTCTGCTGTCAGTTGTGTGGCACCCACGCTTGGCGTTGCATAGTTCGTGGTGGGTGCCAAACCATTATGTGTTTTTCCGATGATGTACTGGTGGTGAGTCTAGAAGCCGAAAGCGGGACTCCTGTTTCTGTCCTTGGTGGCAGTGAGGTCTATCAGTTTTCCAATGCTTGACCGTGTGAGTCGTTGACGTTTTGGGTTGCTTGGTTCTAGCCCAACCTTAAACGTCTTTTCAGCCTTTGTCTCTACATGTTGTGCTTGTGGAGCATGTTGTGCTTTTGGTTTTCATGTGACTCCATACTCGTCTGGTGTCTTTGTTGGACTTTGAGGACGATCTGGTGGTGACTGAGTGGTGCTAGTGGATGTTGTTCCACGTGTTGAGGTGTTTTCCACACCTCCGTATTTTCCTTGGACTCTGGTTTTCCTTACAAGACTTCGCTTTGGCTATGTAGCCAATATTAGCTGTGGCTAGCTGCGTAAGGCCCTTCCTCTGAGCACTTTGGTTGACTCGTAAGTGTTTTTCCAAATTATCACCAGTGACTATGTCTTCTGTTAGGTTCTACTGGCGAGAAAGTTGGTTACAAATTGGTTGGTTTCAACGGCGAGGTTTGATGACGATTTCAGCCGTGTGGTTTCTGGATGACGATTCTACTTACATTCGGTCTGATTTGGATGTGTGTCAAGCTTGTGGAGTTTTCAGCATCTAATTAGGTGCTCCATGTTGTTCGGTCTGCTGTGTGAGCTGTTGGTTGATTGGTTGGGCACTACTTGTGTGGCCGCGTTGCGGTAGCGGCCACCAGGAAGTCGTGGTGAGACTTAGTGGTCTTTTTCGCACTTGTTGTTTTCTTTCCATGTTCTTTTCCCTTGGGTTGTCAGATCGGTTTGAGTGACTTGTTCAAATTCTTGCTTCACTTTCATGCTTCAGCTTTATTTTTGTAATTTCAGGGGCGAAATTTTGTGTAAGGGCTGTGGGATGTGGCACCCGCCACTTTCGGAGGGAGGCCGCCACCCTTGTTGACCTTCTCCCCCCTCCTTTCCCACTCCCCCATGCACCGCCCACCATCTTTGACTCCGCCCAACCTCCTCTGCCTTCTTCTTCTCCTTCTTCTACCACCCTCCCTCCCCCGAGCTATCTCTATTCTCTCTCACCCTCTCCTTGTTTCTCTCTTTCTCTCTTATGTCTTCTCTCTCTCTCTCTCATGCTCGCTGTGGCAGCCACTGTTGGAGACCCTGGAGTCTGCCTCCTACCTCTCCGTCGCTGCCGCCGCCGCCCCTCTCCTTCCCTCCCCTGCTCAGAGCTTAGGGAAGGAGGCCGCTGCCGCCCTTTGCCACTATCGTGGCCACGACCAACGGGTCCTACCGCTGAGGTAGGGACCCCTCCTGTGACGGCCCTGGATACCTATGCCGAATAATGCACCATATCCAGATCCGCCTCCCGCGAACGGACCAAAGTCTCACAAGGGATAGCTCGTACACGTGTCCAGTAAGAATATAAAAGACAACCACATAGTATAAGACACAAGGAAGTACATATGCTCATACCTACATATAACAATTTACAACTGTCCCAGTACATTATTATATGTCCAAATTAAAAAGAGTACAACTACCTGGGGCATACCCTGAGGGAGCACAAGCTCACACAACTGTACTAACGCTACTACTGGTGGTACAAGTCTGCCACAATGTCTTCGCAAGCCACACGATTGGTAAACCTTGAAAAGAACTGTAGGGGAGTGAGCCTCAATGAGTCACAGGCTCAGCAGGGGACCACCCAAAACCACAGACAACAATGAAGGACCTCAACCCCAAAGGGTCTCACTGGTAACATCGATAGCCAAACCATTTCATGCTCACAACAAAGCATAATTATATCAGTTCACACAAATCCTGGAAAGAAGAAGAGACGACAGAACTAGCACCACGCTACTAGTATGCCCAACATCTGCAAAGCCTAGGCCATAAGCCTCACGGGCACACCACCTCAACAGCTGGTCGCCTAAGCTACAAGCCACACAAGCAAACAATTGCCTAAGCTACAAGCTTCACTGGCGAACCTCAAACACATGGGTAACAGGACTGCTAACCAGGATCTAGTCCTTTATATCCCCAATCCACGTATATTGAATGCCACATTTAAGTAACAGGACTGGCTACCACGATGCCAACCCAACTCCCACTAAACCATATTCGGAAATTTACCCAAGGAAGGGTAAAACACAATAAGTGGAAGGTCTCACCACACGACCCCCACGGAACACAGCTCTACCATAGCACCTGAAAAGACTGGTACACCACGTACCACGAGAAACCAGTACCCACAAAGGGTATAGGTACCTACCACCATGAGGTACCACCACTGAAACACAACCAACTGTGCCAACACCAGGGCACACCTCTACAACTCAAACCACAACCAACGAGTCGCTGCACACAAACCACGACCACTAGCAAAGCACGAGTCGGAAAGGAACGATGCCACCACATGGGAATGGACTACTGCTTCATGACGTCAGTATCCAACCCATACAACGTAACACAAGAACTACCTCTCAGTCTCGCAGTCACGGATGTAAGGTCCAACTGCCGCTCCACAACCACAAGTAAAGCCAAAGAACTGTGGAGACCAACTAAACCACCACACCTGCAAGTCACATACCCTATAGGCCCATACCTGGCACCTTTAGAGACTCTTGCCCATGTTCTCTAAAGTGAGGCACTGGAAAACAGGACTAGCTGGGGACCAGTGACGTCTACTAGTGCCCGTACCCCCAACTACGAGCGCGCTACAAGTGGCTAAACACAAAATCTCACAAGTCGTTGTCCCACTGTCGTCTTCCCCTTAGCTAGACATACTACTCAAACACAGGAGTGAGGGTGTCCAGGACAGATGACACAGACCTCGACGGCACCACCGTACTGGGACAAGCCCTGAGCACACACATTTGCCTGGCTCACACAAACCTGCGGTACCCAATTGAAGAGGTATTTCGGAATAGGCACAGGACCACCACACTAGGCTAGCACAAACTATGATATTTAATATTTATCTTTATTACAACCACGGTACACAAATGAGAAGTAGATTGTTCCGGTCACCCTGTGACTTACAAGCACTTACATAAATCACACCAATTGATAATAACAAGCTTGTCATCAGTCACATGTGACCTCCAAACCATCTTACACTAGTACACACTTGTATCACAACAGTGCAACACAACCTTGCTTGTCATTGGTCACTCCGTGACCTCTATGGCAACACACACTACTTAACACATATCATTATAATACTCTTTAAAAGACAACAATAGACTGGGGCTAGGTCCACACATGACCTTCACTGCCCAGTCACATCAAACTAACTATACAAGTTATATTACAATAATCATAACGTCGAACCACTAGCCATGCACACTCATGCTCGGCACTCAAACCATGTAAACGCCACGTAAAAGCATGCTCACTTCATAAGCACTACCCTTATCAAATAAACAACGCACAAACGACATGCTTTACAAGCGCTACAAGTGTCAATGCTTCACTAGCATTGCCATGCACAATACTTAAACGATAATCGGATAAAACAAGCACCACAAGCTCACTCGGCTGTGGTCGCGACATGAGGTACAGTCGCGTTCAGGTCGTGACACCACGATGTGTCACGATAGGAAACCCTAAAGCGATGGGTCAGTCTATCGGGACCTAGTCGCGACAGCTGGGTCTGTCGTCTTCTAAGACGAAAATCCTAATCCGGGAACCCTCTCCGGATTTTCCATGCAAACTACCCTAAACACAATTTCAACCCAGTTTTCATACTCATTTCATTGTCCTAACATGGAATCTAATGTTTAAAAAACTTTAAACAAGTCAAACATACATCATACGCAATCCACGCAATGAAACTGGGTGGAAACTCCCTACCTCTGAGAAGAACACACAATCTGGCTATGGCACGACGTCTCCCCCGCTACATGCGACATCCTCGCATTGAGAGTGCGTCGAAAACCATGCCAAAATGCCGAATCGCCCAACGAAACCGCAGCATCTCCTTCCCTAGTCGAGCAGAGCTTGTGAAAGCTCTGTTTGGACAAACTTCCTTAAAAACACATAGTGGTTGGGACCACGACGTACCTCCCCATCGCGACCTTGTCGCGACGGACTAGGGCGTCGTCTTCCCACTACTGACGTCAGCAAGCTCCGCCCCGTGCGCGACACGCGGCGTGCATGCAGACGTCGACCCAAATAGCGGCAACAAGAACGTGACCACCAGGGCCGTCGTGTTCAAAACACGACCTACACCCCCATTGTGTTCACATCCAGTGAACCAACAGGCACTACGGGCCTAACCTGCGGCCCACTAAGCCCCGCACACGCTCGAAAACCACGACCAAGGCTCAATGACCCCACATTAGTCATCAGCACCACACCAAAGCTAGTAAACGCAGATCTAAAATGCAGATCCGAACGACCACTAAACGAAGATCCAAAAAATGCACTACGTTACATTACTATCACCTAAAAAGGAATGTTGTCCTCGACATTCAAAACAAAACATAATAAACAAAACTATCACCTAAAAAGAAACAAATCCATATGCAGAACAAGCAGGATACGCTTCCTCTACATCTTTCTTTCAAACCATCTACTCATTTCCATACTGGTTCTGCCTTCCATTCTTTTTAAATTTATTCCACAATTACCTTATTTCCTGGACTGAATATGCCATTCTTTACTCTTCAACTATAGGCGATTCTACTCTGCTGATGGCGCTCTATCTCCTTGGACTCAACCTACTTCCACGTTTTCCTGGTTGTGCTTGCAACATTTCTTTCTGGGCCATTTTTCTTGCTTAAATCCTTTCACTTTACATTGTTATCCTTGGATACTCTACTATACTAACCCTACTTAAAATTTCAAATTTCTTGGTGCCATTCCACTATTTACTTATCACCACTAACCATTACTTTGCTTTATCTGTCTTCATATTCTCAATTGCTTATTTCCTGCAAGATTTGTATTATCACCTTTGGATTTTCTGCCTCCTCTGACCATTCTGCACCAACTGCTTCAACTCAAATCTGACTAGGGACCCTTGCTTATTTGATCAACTGCGGACAAACCTTAAATTTTCTTTTAATTACTTAAACTTCGGATAACCTATGAAAATTAAACCTTCCACGCTTCCGCTGTGCTATTCTGATCATACTGAACAATTCGCAAAATATTCATGAATTGTAGATTCCATTAATTTACTCGTAACTTATCTTGCTTTAAATCATGCTTTCCGCTAACTTTACATGTCTCTTATGATATAATTACACCATTTAATTAACTCTACCCATATTCTCTCTTCTACTATATCTGTATTACACTTCACATATTCCAACAATATTCCCTAACTGACTCAAAAAACAAACTCATATCTTTTCACATCTTCTATTCTCATTGTTGCACGTATCCGAAGATTTTCCTTTACCTTTACCCAAACCTTGCTCAATTATATGACATCAAATCTCAAAATTTTTACCATTAAACTGATCATACTGCTCATCACCTTTTTCTATTCCCTTTTTGCTATACTTTAATCTGCTCGTTATTTCTTAACTGACTTATTATAACTTGACTTCGGATTCTGGAGATATTCTTATAACAAAATTTAGTTATTCATCTGGATCACCTTACTGCATACCTTCACCTAAATTCTTATCACACATTTCTTAAATCATCTAATTAACACAATTCTATAATCTGCCACATTCTTTTTCTTCACCTGATCATTAATACTAAACTTTATTTTTACTATCTATAGCATAACACCATTTCTGTAAAATATTCTCTTAACTAGTCTACTAGCTAACTAAACTCAAGGTGCCATTTATCCTGCAATCCTTCTTTATAAAATACTAACATAGCTATAAACTGAAACTATTTCCTTTAAACACAATGATTTATTCTACTTCATTCATTTATTCCACATTGCTAATTTACTGCCAATCATAAACAATTTCACTGTTACAGCTCATTCACAAATATCCATTAACAATTTACTGGAAGTACCCTTACATGTCTAGTTTAATTTGCAACTTGTTTCATGATTTTTCATCGTGTATACAATTAGTTATGATTTTCTGAACGACCGTGTATGGAAATCTGATATTTTTGGACCACAATCCAAGACAGAGCAGAACTCTGTCAGACTCAGTCCACGGACCTGAGAACGCGACGGCCCGACAGGTCGCGTTCTCAAGTTCGTCGCGACACCACTTCTTGTCGCGTTCTGAATGCGACAGGAGACCCCGTCGCGATCTGCATGCCCGTACCGACAAGCCTGTCGCGACCCTTTGCAGGCCCTGTCGCTACCTGCCCTACCCCTGTCGCAATCCTTACTGGCCTATGTCGCCTTCACAGGATTTTGCATGAAAACCCATAAAATTTATTGCTCTCACTTTCTAAATTTAGTTATTCATCTGGATCACCTTACTGCATACCTTTACATAAATTCTTATTACACATTTCCTAAATCATCTAATTAACACTATTCTATAATCTGCCACATTCTTTTTCTTCACCTGATCATTAATACTAAACTTTATTTTTACTATCAATAGCATAACACCATTTCTGTAAAATATTTCTCTTAACTAGTCTACTAGCTAACTAATCTCAAGGTGCCATTTATCCTGCAATCCCTCTTACTAAAATACTAACATAGCTATAAACTGAAACTATTTCCTTTAAACACAATGTTTTATTCTACTTGATTCCTTTATTCCACATTGCTAATTTACTGCCAATCATAAAAAATTTCACTGTTACAGCTCATTCACAAATATCCATTCACAATTTACCCTGCTCTTCACCATCGCTTCTCAATGGACTTAACCTTTTCTATTCTAACTTGCATAGCTTCAACTTACTTTAATTACATAGTTTTAACTTCAATCTGCCTCTGACACCAATTTTCCTTCTGTTCTCCTACAATCTACACACAAATGCTGGCACCACTACTCTTATCTTTAACACTACAACCTTATACAAATCTTTCTACGAAATCTTCATAAACTACCATTCACTAAGAAAATATCCCTTTTATAAAATTCTCAAGAGAATTTAACTTCTCACTATTTTCCTTACTCTTTATTTAGCTAACTATTCACCTCTGCACATACTTACATAAGTCTCTATATCATATTTTCTATTATCCTCATTATTCATATCAGCACTGCCTTTAAACTCTTTACTGCAATTATTCTTAATCACAAATCACACTTAAGGACCATCTTGATCACTGCTCCTCTGCTTACCAACATCTCATCTCATGCTAGACTACCTCACTTAATCATTTCAAACCTAACATGCCATTAATCATATTATTATCCAAGCAGCTCCTTAACACTTTATTAACATAAATCACAAACCCAATGACTATCTCTGCTACAATTCTCAGCCACAATTCACCCATTTAACAGTCCTGATCACAGAGCCCTATTCCTCATCATAACACTATTCCCTCTATCATTCTGTCACATCACTACCTTATATCTATCTCTATCAACTCTGATCCTTATTAAAACACTTTTTACTGAATTTCATAACTGAATCCACCAATCCTCTCAATTTCTAAATAAAGAATCTTTAATCAACTATACTTTAATCACAACTGACACCCCAATAACTACTCACACTACACCACCAACTATACCATTTCTCTGCTATTACCCACAACTATTGTCACGCCCCGACTCGGAATATCGGAACCTGAGACAGTTGCAAGTAAACTGGTACAGAGCAAGTACTAGACATCAAACCATTGAACAAAGATAAATACTAAAGCAACTTATTCTCATTAATAACTTTCAAAGTGTCTAGTTACAACCTCTAATATCAGAGTCATTCTATATGGCCCAATTACATTGAAATAAAAGTAAAAGACTAAACTAACACTCTAATCATAATACTAAGACACTAGGGTACTCATGACTTCACTCCTGGTCGTTCCCGTCCTCTTGAGTGTAGGTGTCATCCTCAGTCTCACCTGAGAACACAACGACAAATAATGCAGGGTGAGCGATAACGCCTAGTAGGACTTAAATCTCAATAGTCAAGTAGGCTTTAAATGATTATGTATTAAAAGGCAGTGTAACTAATGATAGAGCTAGAGAGTCAAGTAAAAGATAGCACAAGCTTTCTATGTATAGCACAAGTGTCGAGTATAGCACAAATAGCATGATGGCCATAACACAAATAGCACAAAGTATAGTAATAGCACAACGGTTATAGTATAGCACTTTTGTCAATAGACAATGAGAGAACATAGCAGTTTTGATTGTCATTTAGATAGTTGAGATAGATAGCACTCGAGTGTAATGCCAAACACTATGTTCATTTAAGTCCCATGGGCACTAGAACTTTCGGGCGCATATCCCAGGACCAGATCGGGCCCTTTATATATTGCCAGGCATTGGTTATATTGTTTATCTTTAGACAATCAGTCAATGGCCAATAGAGAGTACCAAGAAATATATGAGAGTACTAGATGAATAGCTGAGATAGTAGAGTGAAAGTGAATAGATGAGCGAGTACAGTATAGATGAGAGCTAGTGGACATTGCATGTAACACGTCGAGTAAACAGGCATTAGTAATAGTAGCACAACACGCGCACTTGGTGTTGGCAGTCAGGTGGAACTCACGACCCTTCCACTAGCCATGTTAGGCACAGGTCTAGAGGTCCAGCGTGATTCAAGATAAGAGCGAACTTCTAATAGCCGTTTGGATCATGTTTGTAGGAACCCGACAAATTCAGTATTTAAAAATTCAAAAAAAAAAAAACTTCTTTAAAATGAAATAATAGAAATATACGTACCATTATTGTATGTGCAAGAACACACCTAAAAATTTCTTAAAAATTATAAATCAACCCCAAATATTATTCTTAAGTGTTCCACGAAGTAATACGTGCAACGAAAAATCCGATTGGCCAAGCGTACGTCACAATGTGACTAATTATCCAAATTTAGAAACTAAGTCGAAAAACTGTTAACACGGAAAGATAACGCGCCCATAAATTAAATGAACGTGTCGGAGAGACTTCCAACATCATGAAATGATAACCATTATTGGGTTTGGACCAATGGACCTCTCATTGCCCATGAATAAATTCAAATAAGAAAATGCAATAAAAATTATAACTCTATTATTCCCTAATTAAAAAAAAGGAAAACCTATAAGATAAATTCCAATAAATAATGGGCTTGGTTAAATAGACCCATTATAAATTAGTGGGCAAAAATAAGGATTTTTAAAAGAAGAATAATAGGAAAATACCCTAAATTCGTAACTAAATTATTACCTAAATAGAAAAGGGGTATTTAATGCATTAAATAGGAAGTTTGAATTAGAATTGAATTCCTAAACCTACTCCATATAGTCTAGCATGAATTTAGACACTATGCTAACCCAAATAGGAAGTGGAAAGCTTGGGAGGAGGTTTGGAAAGGAGGAAATTCGGAATTTAATAGAAGTTAGAGTACTATTAGGAATTAGAAACATAACTAGCATAAATACACCTCTAAAACCCTCTTGGCCGACCCTAGCTCATTGCCAAGGTTGTTGGACGTGGAGAAGAGGCCAAAGAGGAGAGGATCTCGTGGGGAGAAGGTGTTCTTGGAGCTTCTTCCTCGTTCTTGGAGATTTTAACCCTAGAAGACAAATTGAGTCCAAGGTAGGCATTCTCACAAGCTAAAATCCTAATATTCGTCTGTAGATTGTTCCATGCATCAGGAACAAAACCCTCAAGTTTCATAATTTTCCATCGAGCATATCTTTAGTTCTTGATTTTTCATGTTCTGCAACTTACATGACCCCGATCCCTTTTCTTAACTCTTGATCTCCTTGAAAACTCAACCCCGTGCTACGAGATTTTTACTGTAGGAACTGATGCATGTTAGGCATTGTTTGCCCCTAAAAGCCCTAGATTTCATCGAGCATGTTGATCGAATTAAATTGATCTTTCTCTCTATCTCATGTTCTGAATAACTCGTTCTTGCTCATGTTCAAACACCGTATGAACCATGATCTCTCTCTAATTCCGATTTACTGGAAGTACCCTAACATGTCTAGTTTAATTTGCAACTTGTTTCATGATTTTTCATCTTGTATACAATTAGTTATGATTTTATGAACGACCCTGTATCGAAAAATGATATTTTTGGACCGCAATCCAAGATAGAGCAGAACTCTGTCAGACTCAGTCCACGGACCTGAGAACACGACGGCCCGACAGGTCGCGTTCTTAAGCCCGTCGCGACACACTTCTTGTCATGTTCTGAATGCGACAAGAGACCCCGTCGCAATCTGCCTGCCCGTACCGACAAGCCTGTCGCGACCCTTTGCAGGCCCTGTCGCTACCTGCCCTACCCCTATCGCAATCCTTACTGGCCTATGTCGCCTTCACAGGATTTTGCATGAAAACCATAAAATTTATTGATCTCACTTTCTAAATTGAGTTATTCATCTGGATCACCTTACTGCATACCTTTACATAAATTCTTATTACACATTTCCTAAATCATCTAATTAACACTATTCTATAATCTGCCACATTATTTTCTTCACCTAATCATTAATACTAAACTTTATTTTTACTATCAATAGCATAACACCATTTCTGTAAAATATTTCTCTTAACTAGTCTACTAGCTAACTAATCTCAAGGTGCCATTTATCCTGCAATCCTTCTTATTAAAATACTAACATAGCTATAAACTGAAACTATTTCCTTTAACACTGATTTATTCTACTTGATTCCTTTATTCCACATTGCTAATTTACTATCAATCATAAACAATTTCACTGTTACAGCTCATTCACAAATATCCATTCACAATTTACCCTACTCTTCACCATTGCTTCTCAATGGACTTAACCTTTTCTATTCTAACTTGCATAGCTTCAACTTACTTTAATTACATAGTTTTAACTTCAATATGCCTCTGACACCAATTTTCCTTCTGTTCTCCTACAATCTACACACAAATGCTGGCACAACTACTCTTATCTTTAACACTACAACCTTATACAAATCTTTCTACGAAATCTTCATAAACTACCATTCACTAAGCAAATATCCCTTTTATAAAATTCTCAAGAGAAATTTAACTTCTCACTATTTTCCTTACTCTTTCTTTAGTTAACTATTCACCTCTGCACATACTTACATAGGTCTCTATTTCATATTTTCTATTATCCTCATTATTCATATGAGCACTGCCTTTAAACTCTTTACTGCAATTATTCTTATCACAAATCACACTTAAGGACCATCTTGATCACTACTCCTCTGCTTACCAACATCTCATCTCATGTTAGACTACCTCACTTAATCATTTTAAACCTAACATGCCATTAATCATATTATTATCCAAGCAGCTCCTTAACACTTTATTAACATAAATCTCAAACACAATGACTATCTCTACTACAATTCTCAGCCACAATTCACCCATTTAACAGTCCTGATCACAGAGCCCTATTCCTCATCATAACACTATTCCCTCTATTATTCCGTCACATCACTACCTTATATCTATCTCTATCAACTTTGATCCTTATTAAAACACTTTTTACTGAATTTCATAACTGAATCCACCAATTCTCTCATTTCTATAATAAAGAATCTTTAATCAACTATACTTTAACCACAACTGACACCCCGATAACTACTCACACTACACCACCAACCATACCATTTCTCTACTATTACCCACAACTACTGTCACGCCCCGACTCGGAATATCGGAACGTGAGGCAGTTGCAAGTAAACGGGTACAGAGCAAGTACTAGACATCAAACTATTGAACAAAGATAAATAATAATGAAATTTATTCTCATTAATAACTTTCAAAGTGTCTAGTTACAACCTCTAATATCAGAGCCATTCTATAGGGCCCAATTACATTGAAATAAAAGTAAAAGACTAAACTAACAGTCTAATCATAATACTAAGACACTAGGGTACTCATGACTTCACTCCTGGTCGTTCCCGTCCTCTTGAGTGTAGGTGTCATCCTCAGTCTCACCTGAGAACACAACGACAAATAATGCACGGTGAGCGATAACGCCCAGTAGGACTTAAATCTCAATAGTTAAGTAGGCTTTAAATGATTAATGTTTTAAAAGGCAGAGTAACTAATGATAGAGCAAGAGAGTCAAGTAAAAGATAGCAGGATAGCGCATGATGGGAATAGCACAAGCTTTCTATGTATAGCACAAGTGTCGAGTATAGCACAAATAGCAAGATGGCCATAACACAAATAGCACAAAGTATAGTAATAGCACAACGGTTATAGTATAGCACTTTTGTCAATAGACAACGAGAGAACATAGCAGTTTTGATTGTCATTTAGATAGTTGAGATAGATAGCACTCGAGTGTAATGCCAAACACTCTGTTCATTTAAATCCCATGGGCACTAGAACTTTCGGGCGCATATCCCAGGACCAGATCGGGCCCTTTATATATTGCCAGGCATTGATTATATTGTTTATCTTTAGACAATCAGTCAATGGCCAATAGAGAGTACCAAGAAATAGATGAGAGTACTAAATGAATAGCTGAGATAGTAGAGTGAAAGTGAATAGATGAGCGAGTACAATATAGATGAGAGCTAGTGGACATTGCACGTAACACGTCGAGTAAACAAGCATTAGTAATAGTTGCACAACACGTGCACTTGGTGTTGGCAGTCAGGTGGAACTCACGACCCTTCTACTAGCCATGTTAAGCATAGGTCTAGAGGTCCAGCGTGATTCAAGATAAGAGCGAACTTCTAATAGCCGTTTGGATCATGTTTGTAGCAACCCGGAAAAATTCAGTATTTAAAAATTCAAAAAAAAAAATAATTTCTTTAAAATGAAATAATAGAAATATACGTACCATTATTGTATGTGCAAGAACACATCTAAAAATTTCTTAAAAATTATAAATCAACCCCAAATATTATTCCTAAGTGTTCCACGAAGTAATACGTGCAACGAAAATCCAATGGCCAAACGTACGTCACAATGTGACTAATTATCCAAATTTAGAAACTAAGTCGGAAAACTGTTAACACGGAAAGATAACGCGCCCATAAATTAAATGAATGTGTCGAAGAGACTTCCAACATCATGAAATGAATAACCATTCTTGGGTTTGGACCAATGGACCTCTCATAGCCCATGAATAAATTCAAATAAGAAAATGCAATAAAAATTGTAACTCTATTATTCCCTAATAAAAAAAGGGGGAAAACCTATAAGATAAATTCTAATAAATAATGGGCTTGGTTAAATAGACCAATTAGAGATTAGTGGGCCAAAATAAGGATTTTTAAAAGAAGAATAATAGGAAAATACCCTAAATTCGTAACTAAATTATTACCTAAATAGAAAAGGGGTATTTAATGCATTAAATAGGAAGTTTGAATTAGAATTAGATTCCTAAACCTACTCCATATAGTCTAGCATGAATTTAGATACTATGCTAACCCAAATAGGAAGTGGAAAGCTTGGGAGGAGGTTAGGAAAGGAGGAAATTCGGAATTTAATAGAAGTTAGAGTACTATTAGGAATTAGAAACATAACTAGCATAAATACACCTCTAAAACCCTCTTGGCCGACCCTAGCTCGTTGCCAAAGGTTGTTGGACGTGCAGAAGAGGCCAAGGAGGAGAGGATCTCGTGGGGAGAAGGAGTTCTTGGAGCTTCTTCCTCGTTCTTGGAGATTTTAACCGTAGAAGACAAATCGAGTCCGAGGTTGGCATTCTCAAAAGTTAAAATCCTAATATTTCGTCTGTAGATTGTTCCATGCATCAGGAACAAAACCCTCAAGTTTCATAATTTTCCATCAAATATATGTTTAGTTCTTGATTTTTCATGTTCTGCAACTTACATGACCCCGAACCCTATTCTTAACTCTTGATCTCCTTGAATACTCAACCCCGTTCTACAAGATTTTTACTGTAGGAACTGATGCATGTTAGGCATCATTTGCCCCTAAAAGCCCTAGATTTCATCGAGCATGTTGATCGAATTAAATACATCTTTCACTCTGTATCATGTTCTGAATAACTCGTTATTGCTCATGTTCAAACACCGTATGAACCATGCTCTCTCTCTAATTCCGATTTGCTGGAAGTACCCTTACATGTCTAGTTTAATTTGCAACTTGTTTCATGATTTTTCATCGTGTATACAATTAGTTATGATTTTCTGAACGACCCTGTATCGAAATCGGATATTTCTGGACCGCAATCCAAGACAGAGCAGAACTCTGTCAGATTCAGTCCACGGACCTGAGAACGCGACGGCCCGACAGGTCGCGTTCTCAAGCCCGTCGCGACACCACTTCTTGTCGCGTTCTGAATGCGACAGGAGACCCCGTCGCGATCTGCATGCCCGTACCGACAAGCCTGTCCAGACCCTTTGCAGGCCCTGTCGCTACCTACCCTACCCCTATCGCAATCCTTACTGGCCTATGTCGCCTTCACGGGATTTTGCATGAAAACCCATAAAATTTATTGCTCTCACTCTCTAAATTTAGTTATTCATTTGGATCACCTTACTACATACCTTTACATAAATTCTTATTACACATTTCCTAAATCATCTAATTAACATTATTCTATAATCTGCCACATTCTTTTTCTACACCTGATCATTAATACTAATTTTATTTTTACTATCAATAGCATAACACTATTTCTGTAAAATATTTCTCTTAACTAGTCTACTAGCTAACTAATCTCAAGGTGCCATTTATCCTGCAATCCTTCTTATTAAAATACTAACATAGCTATAAACTGAAACTATTTCCTTTAAACACAATGATTTATTCTACTTGATTCCTTTATTCCACATTGCTAATTTACTGCCAATCATAAACAATTTCACTGTTACAGCTCATTCACAAATATCCATTCACAATTTACCCTGCTCTTCACCATTGCTTCTCAATGGACTTAACATTTTCTATTCTAACTTGCATAGCGTCAACTTACTTTAATTACATAGTTTTAACTTCAATCTGCCTCTGACACAAATTTTCCTTCTGTTCTCCTACAATCTACACACAAATGTTGCACCACCACTCTTATCATTAACACTACAACCTTATACAAATCTTTCTACGAAATCTTCATAAACTACCATTCACTAAGAAAATATCCCTTTTATAAAATTCTCAAGAGAAATTTAACTTCTCACTATTTTCCTTACTCTTTCTTTAGCTAACTATTCACCTATGCACATACTTACATAGGTCTCTATATCAGATTTTCTATTATCCTCATTATTCATATCAGCACTACCTTTAAACTCTTTACTGCAATTATTCTTAATCACAAATCACACTTAAGGACCATCTTGATCACCGCTCATCTGCTTACTAACATCTCATCTCATGCTAGACTACCTCACTTAATCATTTCAAACCTAACATGCCATTAATCATATTATATCCAAGCAGCTCCTTAACCCTTTATTAACATAAATCTCAAACACAACGACTATCTCTGCTACAATTCTCAGTCACAATTCACCCATTTAACAGTCCTGATCACATAGCCCTATTCCTCATCATAACACTATTCCCTCTATCATTCCGTCACATCACTACCTTATATCTATCTCTATCAACTTTGATCCTTATTAAAACACTTTTTACTGAATTTCATAACTGAATCCACCAATTCTCTCAATTTCTATAATAAAGAATCTTTAATCAACTATACTTTAACCACAACTGACACCCCGATAACTACTCAAACTACACCACCAACCATACCATTTCTCTGCTATTACCCACAACTACTGTCAGGCCCAGACTCGGAATATCGGAATGTGAGGCAGTTGCAAGTAAACGGGTACAGAGCAAGTTCTAGACATCAACTATTGAACAAAGATAAATACTAAAGCAAATTATACTCACTAATAACTATCAAAGTGTCTAGTTACAACCTCGAATATCAGAGCCATTCTATAGGGCCCAATTACATTGAAATAAAAGTAAAAGACTAAACTAACACTCTAATCATAATACTAAGACACTAGGGTACTCATGACTTCACTCCAGGTCATTCCCATCCTCTTGAGTGTAGGTGTCATCCTCAGTCTCACCTGAGAACACAACGACAAATAATGCAGGGTGACTGATAACGCCCAGTTGGACTTAAATCTCAATAGTCACGTAGGCTTTAAATGATTAATGTATTAAAAGGCAGAGTAACTAATGATAGAGCGAGAGAGTCAAGTAAAAGATAGCAGGATAGCGCATGATGGGAATAGCACAAGCTTTCTATGTATAGCACAAGTGTCGAGTATAGCACAAATAGCAAGATGACCATAGCACAAATAGCACAAAGTATAGTAATAGCACAACGGTTATAGTATAACACTTTTGTCAATAGACAATGAGAGAACATAGCAGTTTTGATTGTCATTTAGATAGTTGAGATAGATAGCACTCGAGTGTAATGCCAAACACTCTGTTCATTTAAGTCCTATGGGCACTAGAACTTTCGGACGCACATCCCAGGACCAGATTGGGACCTTTATATATTGCCAGGCATTGGTTATATTGTTTATCTTTAGACAATCAGTCAATGGCCAATAGAGAGTACCAAGAAATAGATGAGAGTACTAGATGAATAGCTGAGATAGTAGAGTGAAAGTGAATAGATGAGCGAGTACAATATAGATGAGAGCCAGTGGACATTGCACGTAACACGTCGAGTAAACAGGAATTAGTAATAGTTGCACAACACGTGCACTTGGTGTTGGCAGTCAGGTGGAACTCACGACCCTTCCACTAGCCATGTTAAGCACAGGTCTAGAGGTCCAGCGTGATTCAAGATAAGAGCGAACTTCTAATAGCCGTTTGCATCATGTTTGTAGCAACCAGGAAAAATTTAGTATTTAAAAATTCGAAAAAAAATAATTTCTTTAAAATGAAATAATAGAAATATACGTACCATTATTGTATGTGCAAGAACACGTCTAAAAATTTCTTAAAAATTATAAATCAACCCCAATATTATTCCTAAGTGTTCCACGAAGTAATACGTGCAATGAAAAATCTGATTGGCCAAGCGTACGTCACAATGTGACTAATTATCCAAATTTAGAAACTAAGTCGGAAAACTGTTAACACGGAAAGATAACGCGCCCATAAATTAAATGAACGTGTCGGAGAGACTTCCAACATCATGAAATGAATAACCATTATTGGGTTTGGACCAATGGACCTCTCATAGCCCATGAATAATTCAAATAAGAAAATGCAATAAAAATTATAACTCTATTATTCCTTAATTAAAAAAAAAAGAGGGAAAACCTATAAGATAAATTTCAATAAATAATGGGCTTGGTTAAATAGACCAATTAGAAATTAGTGGGCCAAAATAAGGATTTTTAAAAGAAGAATAATAGAAAAATACCCTAAATTCGTAACTAAATTATTACCTAAATAGAAAAGGGGTATTTAATGCATTAAATAGGAAGTTTGAATTAGAATTGGATTCCTAAACCTACTCCATATAGTCTAGCACGAATTTAGATACTATGCTAACCCAAATAGGAAGTGGAAAGCTTGGAGGAGGTTAGGAAAGGACAAAATTCAGAATTTAATAGAAGTTAGAGTACTATTAGGAATTACAAACATAACGAGCATAAATACACCTCTAAAACCCTCTTGGCCGACCCTAGCTCGTTGCCAAAGGTTGTTGGACGTGGAGAAGAGGCCAAGGAGGAGAGGATCTCATGGGGAGAAGGAGTTCTTGGAGCTTCTTCCTCGTTCTTGGAGATTTTAACCCTAGAAGACAAATCGAGTCCAAGGTAGGCATTCTCACAAGCTAAATTCCTAATATTTCGTCTGTAGATTGTTCCATGCATCAGGAACAAAACCCTCAAGTTTCATAATTTTCCATCAAGCATATCTTTAGTTCTTGATTTTTCATGTTCTGCAACTTACATGACCCCGAACCCTCTTCTTAACTCTTGATCTCCTTGAATACTCAACCCCGTGCTACGAGATTTTTACTGTAGGAACTGATGCATGTTAGGCATCGTTTTCCCCTAAAAGCCCTAGATTTCATTGAGCATGTTGATCGAATTAAATCGATCTTTCTCTCTGTGTCATGTTCTGAATAACTCGTATTGCTCATGTTCAAACACCATATGAACCATGCTCTCTCTCTAATTCCGATTTACTGGAAGTACCCTTACATGTCTAGTTTAATTTGCAACTTGTTTCATGATTTTTCATCGTGTATACAATTAGTTATGATTTTCTGAACGACCCTATATCCAAATCTGATATTCTGGACCGCAATCCAAGATAGAGCAGAACTCTGTCAGACTCAGTCCACGGACCTGAGAACGCGACGGCCCGACAGGTCGCGTTCTCAATCCCGTCGCGACACCACTTCTTGTCGCGTTCTGAATGCGACAAGAGACCCCGTCACGATCTGCCTGCCCGTACGGACAAGCCTGTCGCGACCCTTTGCAGGCCCTGTCGCTACCTACCCTACCCCTGTCGCAATCCTTACTGGCCTATGTCGCCTTCACAGGATTTTGCATGAAAACCGATAAAATTTATTGCTCTGCATAGTGTATTGGCTAGACATCTGACTATTGACGGTGTTCTGCATTGCACCGGTTCTGACTATACTGTATTGGCTAGACATCTGACTATTGTCCTTTTAGTCTAAGGAGTTCAGACGTACTGTGATATTACTGTGCTATCACAAACTGAACGGCTACTGTCCTAGAAGTGACTACTGTCGTATTCTACAAGTGCACCGTTGTGGAACCATACATGCTATCTCGTTATACGCTATCTTGTCATGCGCTCTACTTGCTCTACTTGATACTTGCTATCTTGAGTTATTGCGTACTATCGTGACTTAATCGCATTCAAAGTGCTCTACTCTCTCATGTCTAATGATAATAAAAGTGCTATACTCTCTCGACTATGTACAGATAACCAAAGTGCCATCACTATTTGGATTAACAAACGTTAATCAAAAGTGCTATACTATCTCGATTGATGAAAAGCAATCATAGTGCAATTTACTCTTTACATGACCAACTACTATCTCTCCTTGCTATACCTGCCGCTTGTTATTGCTTGCCATTGTCGCTACATGCTGTTGCATTGTTATTGTTTCTATCGTGACTTGACTTTAATCATCGTGCTATACTTGATTCATCTACTATCTAAACCATGTTACTTGTGCTATTACTTTCTCGACTTTACATGACTCGCTCTATCATTAGTTACTCTGCCATTTAATGCATTAGTTATTTAAAGCCTGCTTTATCCTGAGATTTAAGTCCTACTGGGCGTTATCGCTCACCCTTCGTTATTTGTTATTGTGTCTCAGGTAAGTCAGACAATGACGTCACACACACCAATGGGACGGGACCAGTGTGATAAGCGACCTGGAGTCAAATGATGAGGTTCCCCTAGTACAATGGAGTCTAGTAGTTATTGCTTTAGATTTCTTTTCAATGTAATGATGTCATTGAGCCTTATGTGTGGCTCTGAATTAGTGGTTGTAATAGTCTTAGTGATTTTATAATGAAATAAAGAGTTTATTCCAATTATTGTTTATTAGATGCTCTGATGTTTGCGAAAGTATGCGCAATTTCGTTACCATACTCGTTGTTCACGTTTCCCCCAATTTATTCCACTGCTAAATTGGAGGGGCGTGACAATGTTGATCCCTAAAGGGTATCATAGGTGTTAGGGTACAACCAGGTCGTCGACCATGTGGGAATCCAAGGACAGAGGAGACTTACAGAGGCATTAGACAAGGATTCACTAGTCCGGCAGAAGGAGTATCCGACGGAGAGTTCGTCCAAGTCAAGAGAGAGTGTGTATATAGAAACAAGTGCCCGACGTTCTAGAGGAATTCTAGAACAGTGGAGCATCGATAACGGTATTCTCAAAACATCGCGAGAAAACGTAAGCAAGTCTATTTAAAATATGGTAATTTAATTACATAAATTACCAGATACATTATGAAATATTTTCATGCCGAATTAAGCCAAATTGGATGGTTCAAATGTGTGCATGTGTCATGAAATTGTAGATAGAAGAAGATCATGTGCATGTATTTAAATCACATATAAATGTTTATTTATGACAAGTGTATTTTCTGTGTGTATGACTGTTAACCAAGTGTAAAAGCACTGTAGAGAGTCAGAGCATAAAAAATTGGGGGTTTCCATGCAAAAATCTGAGATCGCGACGCACCCCACTAAGGGTCGCGATGGGGTAAACTCAGAACGCGACATGGCCTTGTACCGATCGCGACGGCCTTGTCAGTTCGGCAGGCAGATCACGACAGGGTCGCTTCAGGGTCACGATGGGCTCGTCAGATCGGGCAGGCAGATTGCGACAGGGTATCTTGTCGTGATCAGATTGTGATGGGAGATGATATCACGACAGCCCTGAGAACGCGGCCTATCAGGCCGTCTTGTTCTTAGGTCCTGCGCCTGAGTTCGACAAGGAAAAGACATGCCTTGGATTGCGGACCAAACTGACCCTATTTTGGTACAGGGTCGTTCAGAGAATCATAACTAATCATGTAGTCGATGAAAAATCATGAAACTAGTTGCAAATTGATCTAGACTCACATAGTACTTACAATAATTAGGAATTTGAAAACAAACATGGTATGGATAGGCTTTAATCAAGTCAAACATGGTGAATAAAATACTGTGAATAGTTGAAATGCAAGAGATGGTGGATGAAATTTAGGGCTTTTAGGGGCAAAAGACGCCTAACATCCATCAGTATTCCCATAAAAATTTCATAGCATGGGGTTTAGTATACATGGAGATCAAGAATTAAAAAGAGGGTTCGGGGTCAAGGTGTTTACAGAACTTCAAAAATTAAGAACAAAAGATTTGCTCGATGGAAAAATATGAGACAAGAGGGCTTTGAATCCTGAGTTTTCGATCAACCTACATACGAAATTGATTTAGTTTGGTCGTGAGAATGCCTACCTTTGATCATTTTCCTCTTTTAGGGCTAGAACTTGAAGAATGGGGTTGGGAGCTTTGAGAAGTTCTTCTCCCCATGAATTCTCTTCTTCCTTGGCCTCTCCTCCTGGTCCATAAACCTTTGGGAACGAGCTAGGGCCGGACATGGGGGATTAGGAGAGTATTTATGTCTCTTTGGTTTCTATTTCCTAATAGGACTCTAACTCCTATTTAATTCTGAGATTCCCTATTTAATTCCACCCTTCCATGCTTGTAACCTCCCAATTGGGTTAGGAGAGAGGTAATTTTGTGGCCAATCTAATTGGGTAGGGTTAGGAATTCAAATCTAACTCAAATTAGCTATTTAATGTATTAAATACCTATTTTCTATTTAAGTAATAATTAAGTTACGAATTTAGGGTATTTTCCTATTATTCCCCTTTTGAAAATTTCTATTTTGACCCACAAATTTCTAATGGCCCATTTAACAAAGCCCATTACTTCTTTTCATTTAATGGGTTTTATTAATGCTCTTTTATTTAATTTTGTAATTGCCTTTATTTTTTTTATTATTAAATTTTTATTTTTGAAACATCCAGGTTGCTACATCCTCCCCCACTTAAAAAGAATT
Source organism: Colocasia esculenta (assembly GCA_014218235.1). Lineage (NCBI taxonomy): Eukaryota > Viridiplantae > Streptophyta > Magnoliopsida > Alismatales > Araceae > Colocasia > Colocasia esculenta. Next base: position 25,164,328 of record CM024756.1, on the reverse strand, counting down.
TGGTCCCCAAATTCATATGATCATAATGGTGGGAATGTCTTACCGAAAAGAGCGGGGTAGTTCCGTCTGATGGTTCCTTCCGGTTCCCATGTGGCTTCTTCCACTCCGCGGTTATTCCATAAGACTTTAACCACGTGAATGGGACTGTTCCTGAGCTGTTGTACCTTCCGTTCTAATACCTTGACTGGCCTTTCTTCATATGTCGTGTCCCTGTTCAACACCAACTTCTCATGACGAATGATGTGTGTAGGATCATATACATATTTCCTGAGCATGGAGACATGGAACACATTGTGTACACATGCTAGATCCAGTGGCAACGCCAGTCGGTATGCAACCTCACCGATCCTTTCGAGTACTTCAAAAGGACCGATAATCTAGGACTGAGCTTTCCTTTCACACCAAATCTTTGGATGCCACGAGTAGGTGACACCTTTAAGATACATGATCACCGACTTGAAATTCTAAGTCTCGCCTTCTTTTGTCGGCATAGCTCTTTTGTCTGGACTGAGCAGTCTTAAGCCGGTCTCTAATCACCTGAATGTCTCGGTTGTATTTTGCACCATGTCTAGGCCTAGCCATTGCTGTTCTCCCACCTCATTCCAACATGCAGGAGATCTACAATTTCTTCCGTAGAGTGCTTCGAACGGTGCCATCTTAATACTCGCCTGGTAACTGTTGTTATAGGCGAACTCAATAACGGGTAGGTGCTCGTTCCAATATCCTCGGAAGTCTATAGTGCACGCTCTCAACATGTCTTCCACTATTGATTGGTTCTTTCTGTTTGCCCATCAGTTTGTGGGTGGAAGGCGATACTAAAGTTGAGTTTAGTACCCAGAGCAACTTGCAGTCCTTTCCAAAAATGAGATGTAAATCTTGTATCTCGATCCGAGACTTTGGATGATGGAACTCCATGTAGTCTTACAATCTCTTTGACATATAAGGAAGCTAGTAGTTCTACCGACCACTTACTCTTTATGGCTAGGAAGTGGGCAGATTTGGTTAGTCGGTCGACAATGACCCATATGGCGTCGAGTCCACCACGAGTCTTGGGTAAACCCATGATGAAGTCCATGTCAATGCTTTCCCATTTCCATTCTAGAATATCAAGTAGTCTGAGTACACCAGTACGACGCATGTGTTCCGCTTTTACTTGTTCGCAAGTAAGGCAGTGTGTGGCATGTTCAGCTACCTCTCTCTTCATGTTCGGTCACCAAAACGTTCTTTTCATGTCTTGATACATTTTGGTACCTCGAGGGTGGATAGTGTACTTCGTCTTGTGAGCTTCATCCATTAACCTTCTCTTTAGTTCTTCATTATCGGGGACACATGTCCTCCCATGGAACACCAGTTTTCCATCCTCAGTCATAGCAAAGTCCAGTCTTTCGGTTAAGGTTTCCTTGATGCGAACTAAGAATGGATCATTATCTTGTTGAATTTTAATCTCTTCCAGTAAGTCGGATTGAATCTTGATATTGGCAATCAAGACTCAATCATCTCTATGTTCAATAGTTAAGTCTAACCTTGCGAATTGTTCTAGTAGTTGCATCTCGCCAAGGACTAGACTTGAAATAAATGCCATTAGCTTCCTACTAAGAGCATCGGCCACGGAATTACCCTTGCCTGGATGGTATTGGATGTTGAAGTCGAGATGCTTCAGATATTCTAGCCATCCTCTCTGTCTCATGTTGAGTTCCATCTGGGAGAATAAGTACTTTAGGCTTTTATGGCTGAGTAGACAGTGAATTTCTCACCATACAAGTAATGTCTCTAGATCTTCAAGGCGAATACCACAGCAGCCAACTCTAGATCATGCACAATGTAGTTGACTTCATGCGTCTTTAGTTGTCTTGAAGAATAAGCAATAACCATCTCCTTTTGCATCAATACACAACCTAGCCCATGCCCGAGGCATTGGTGTAGACAGAGAAACCTTCTCCCTTTATTGGCAGAGCGAGAACAAGTGCTAAGGTAAGTCAATCTGTAAGAGTTTGGAAACTTTTCTCACACTCATTACTCTAGGAGTATGGATTCTGCTTTCATGTTAGTCGTGTGAGAGGACGGCAATCTTGAAGAAGTCTTTAATGAACCGCCTATAGTAGCCAGCCAGTCCTAAGAAGCTTCTGATTTCTGTGACGTTGGTTGGTCTCTCCCAATTGAGTACAACTTCAACTTTGAAGGGATCAACTGAGATGCCGTCCTTTGAGATGACATGGCCTAAGAAGGACACTTCTTCGAGTCAGAATTCACACTTGCTCAGCTTTGCGTACAGTTTGTTGTCTCGCAAGACTTGCAGTGCAATCTTCAGGTGTTCTTCATGCTCTTCTTTGGTCTTTGAATAAATGAGGATGTCGTCGATGAAGACGACCATGAACTTGTCAAGGTATGGCCGATATATGTTGTTCATGAGTTGCATGAAGGCTGCAGGAGCATTGATTAGACCGAAAGGCATAACGACGAATTCATAGTGTCCATACCTGCTCCTGAAAGCCGTTTTGAAGATATCATCATCCTTGATTCTAATTTGTGATAACCAGATCGAAGATCGATCTTGGAGAAATATTGAGCTCCTGATATTTGGTCGAATAGTTCATCGACCCTGGGCAATGCGTATTTTCTCTTGATGGTGAGCTGATTGAGTTGACGATAGTCGATGCATAGTCTCATTGATCCATATTTCTTCTTGACGAATTACATAGGTGCTCCCCATGGGGAAGTACTTGGTCTGATGAACTCCTTCTCTAATAGCTCCATTAGCTGCGTCTTCAATTCCTTTAGCTCGGTAGGTGACATCTGGTACAGTTGTCGTGATATCGGGGCAGCTCTAGGGATCAACTCTATGGCGAAGTTAACATCTCATTCCGGGGGAATCCCTGGCAAATCTTCATGAAACACATCGGGGAAATCCTGGACTATGTGGATGTTTTCTATCTTAGAACCCTTCTTTTCAACAATTACGGCTGCTAGGAAAGCAATGCAACCATTCCTTATCATGTTATGGGCTTTTATGGCGGAGATTAGGGACATCCGTCTCTTATGTCTAATCCCAGAGAATGCCAATTTAGGAAAGTCACTAAATGTCACCCTTCCTTTCTTACAATCGACACTTGCCCCATAAGTGGACAACCAGTCGGCTTCCAAAATTACATCATAGCCTTCCATGGGCATATACACCAGGTCGGCTTTTAGGTTATGGTCTCCGTCATTACATCGGCAGAGGGAAAGTATTTGTTCAATTTCTCCTTTTCTCCTAGTGGTGTTGTGACAGAGAACTCACAACCCATGGATATAGGTTTTGTAGTCTGGGTATCAGCAAAGTTTTGAGATATAAATGAATGAGTTGCTCCAATATCAAATAAAACAAAAGCTGATAAGGAGAAAACTTGTAGGGTACCTTCTACCACGCTACCTTCCTCAGTGGGCTCTTCATTGTGCAGGGCTTATAGTCGGCCCAATTTCTTAGGCGCATTAGGGCGCCTCTCATGTTCTTTCAATAGCGGGCACTCGGGAATGCGGTGCTCGCGGCTTCCACAACGTAGACATGCGCCGGCTTTCCTCCAGAACTCGTCAGCGTGTGACCAGTCTTGTCACAGTGCTTGCAGTTACTTTTTGTTGGAGTGTTTGGGACAATAGATTTAGGTTTCCTTTCTTGACTGGGCCCCTCCGTGATGTTGAAGGGACGCTTCTTGCCATTGTTTGGTTTAGCAGATGATTGCCCTAAGGTCATTTCCTTCTTCACGAACTTCCCTTTGATACGGTCAGTGAAGTCCATAGCATCTTCTAGTAGTTGGGCCTTCTCACCATCTCGTGTAGGTCTGGATGTCGAGAGGGGCCAGTTGAGTAATGTATTGAGGCTTAAAGCTGTTGAGAAAGTTCTTAGCCTTCATTCTTTCCATATTCACCAGGTGTGCATCATAGCATGCTAGTCTTGAAACTGGGCTTCATATTCGGCACAGTCAAGCTCCACTGTTTCAGAGCAGCGAATTCTGCAGCCTCCTTTCTTGGACACGCTCCGAGAGAGTATTTGGAATTAAAAGCTTTTTTGAACTCGGTCCAGGTGAACTGACCATTAGCTCTGGTCACTTCAACAGACTCCCACCAAGCGCGGGCGTCCTTTTCTAGTTGGAATGTGGCTAGTAGTAGCTTATCCCCCGCTGCACATTGCATAACACGGAAGATCCTTTCCATTTCCTTTAGCCAGTGTTTGGCTTCATCTAGATCTGTGGATCCACTGACCTAGGTGGGTTAGACTCCTAAAGTTACGATGCTCGGCTGCACCACCACGATTACCACCTCCTTGGGTAGCTTGCATAATTGTCGCGTCAGTTCCTAGATGGTCTGTTGCATGCCCCTCATTTGAGCACGTTCAGCAGTCATCTTCATTACTTAGTTCCTACAAAAAAAAATTTGTATTGTCATGATATTGATGTGAAATTTAATTCGTGCGTGTGTGAGTTTATTTTAGCTAGTTACTTGTCACGCCACATATTTAGTAGCGGAATAAATACCGAGGTGCGTGAACGATACAAATAGACGTATCATAGTTGAATAGCGCAGAGTCACAATTGAACATAAGAACACATTTGAGACTATAATATGTCACCAAAAGTATACATTATTCCATTTCATTCAACTAGTTACAACCTTCATAAGAAGAACCAACTAAAGGGTCCCTTATTCAAATGAAAATGTTTCACTAATACTTAGAGTACTCAAATATCTATTCCTACTACTACTCTCATCTCCTCATGTCGGGTGCTCATCACTCTTGCCCTGTCCCATCGGACTCCACTGGCTCCTCATCACTACCTGAAAAGGACAAGATGATAGGGTGACGAACTAGCTCAGTAGGATTTACATCTCAATATTGTGTGGGCACTAATATACATGAATAATATTTTAAATAGGCAGATATGCACATGAACATGATAATGCTAATGCATACTTTTCTAACAAGTTAAATAGCGAACAGAATGATGTCATATCAAATCAATAACGAGTTGCATATACAATGGACAGATATTTCAAGAGTAGAATCATATCAAACGAGATTGGCCATACAGATATCATGTATTCACATGAACAAACATATCATATCAAATCTTATCATCATATCAAATCAAACTTATCATATCATATCAAACGAAGGCACATTCCCACAAATCTTGCATATCGTATCAGTGCCATGCCAAGCACCACAAGTCCATACTCCCACGGTAATAAGTACGTTGGGGCACTCTTCCCCAGGACCAGACAGGGCCCCTATTGCATAGGCATTGGTCAAATGGACCGAAGTGCGATATTGTGCCGAACAAACATATTCATATTATGGCCACGGAGTTTCAATAATAAGCTCAATGTAATAAAAACATGATCATCATAGAGTCAAGGTATGACAATAGCTCAAGAGACAAATGGGCAGTATAACGACGTATCTTATGTTTCATAATTCCTTTATGTCTTGACATGAGGATAACTAGATGACGCGGACATGTGCTACGCCCAGCTATTCCAGGTTACTTCATGGTACAATTAGCTCGGTCTCTATGTGGGATCCATAGAGAACGGAGACTTACGGAGGTCCTAAGGAAAAGATCACTAGTCTTGCCAATTCGGAATGACCGGTAGAAGCTCTCAATTCCCCAAAAGGTGTGCCTAATCGTGCAAATGTGTAAGTGATGTGTCACGGATCTTTCCTACATGTATGCAATATGAATAAATAATTGAAACATCGAAAGCATATACTTAAGGAAACTCATATACAAACCATGATGAAACATTTTAACTAAACACGTCTATGCTAACATGTGTTCATCCATACATTCATATCATATTCCTTTCATGTCAAATTGACAATAAGTAAGATCACAAAATAATCAAATGAACATAAGGTCAATCACAATTACACATTAGAATCATATTCATATCATATAGGTCTTGTAGCGATGTGTTAAAGGAAATTCATTAAATAAATCGATGAGTGGGAAAAGGACATGAAACGTGTTCGGGGATCCCGCCGCAGTTCAGACAGGCCCACACTCCACGCGGCGAGAAGTCTCACGCGGTCGTTGACCGGTCCAGCACGAGAATCGTGTCACACCTCATGGACGCCTTTTAGTGGATCGCTTCGGACCAGGCCGATACGATACCAGGTGCTCGAATTGCGTCACCTGGACAGACGCGATTCCTAGCTTAACCTGAAAATGTAGGAAAACCAACTACTCCTCTTCATGCTTATATCTCTCTATCTAATGATATTTAGACAAAAGCTTAACATGAAAACTGACTAGGACAACTAGTATAAGAACTTTTATGTTGGTGGTTTGACCTAATTCGGTCTCAAATCTCATGAAAAAAATGAAGAACATAAAGGTCAAGTGCAACCCGAAACACAGTATCATGCAGTGGCTCTCTTACCATGCTTATAACTCTGTAACCAATGACTTTTAGACAAAGTGTTCAACACAAAACATGACGAGGACTACTAGTAGCATAAGTTTCATGATGAGGGTTTTGTCTAATTCAGTCTCAAATCGCATGCAAATAAGAAGAACATAAAAATCCCTAACTGTGCGCGACTTAGGGAGAATGACTAATACTCAATGTATACTCCATGAAAATTGAGCAAATCAAGTGCAAATGAACCTAGACTCGAAGCTCTACAAGATGGTATGGTTTTTTTTCTTTAATCTTGGCCCGAGAACACCTACCTTTGAACGCTAAGATCTCCCTATAGGTTTCTCGGTCGATGCAGTGGCTTGGGAAGATGCTCTTCACGAATCCAAGCCCTAGGGTCATCCTCCTTGCTCCTGAGTGTTCTTCCCACGACCAAAAATGAAGGGAGCATGCTAAAGTCGGCCATAGGGGGTCTTAAGATGGTTTATAATGCTGGGTTTTCTTAATTCCGAGTTTGGGGTTTCTAAATCTTGCGGTAGGAATCCTACCATGACTAGAACTACCATAAGAGCTATTTCCATCTTAAAGCAACACCAATTAGCAAGTAGTAGAGAACAAATTCGTGCTCTCATGTTGGGCTTAGGTTTGGGTCATGATTAATGACCCAATTAACTCATGTCTAAGCTTAAATGACCATTTTACTACTAGGCATTGGGTCAATACGAATTTTAAATATTATTTCCTTTTTATTTGACCACCTATTGCCCAATAAATGATTTGACCTCAAACATATATTTTACTTTAGTTTTTTATATATTAATAACAGTTTCCGACTTAGTTTCCTAATTTGGGTATTAGTCACATTGTGACGTACACTTGGCCAATCGGATTTTTAGTTGCACGAATTTCTTCGCGGAATGCTTAGGAATAATTTTTAGTGTTGATTTATAATTTTTATATAAATTTTCCAATGTTTCTCTCACGTACGATAGTGGTACGTAAGTTCTATCATTCCGATAATACAAAATTATTTATTTACTATTTTCTTACTTGAATTTGTTCATGGGTCATAAGTTGTCCATTGGTCAAATTTATTTTATGGACTATCCCCACATATTGTTTGGAGTTCACCCATCATTTTAATTTTTTTCATGATCTATTTATACACATGATAATGGATTTTCCAACTTATTTCTTAATTACGATAATAAGTCACAATAACTCTTAAATATACCCCAAATGACTTTATTGACCCAAATCTTTATGGATCATTAGAGGATATTATTTGAAGTCCATCTATGATTTTTATTTAATTTTTTGGCTCCTCTAAGTATATGTGATAGTGATTTCCCGACTTACTCCCTAATTACGATACTCAGTCGCAAACTCCTTAAATTTGGACCATCCGATTTTTCTTTGCACAAATTTCTCTGTAGGTCATTGGGAGTATTATTTACAGTTGAACTATGTTTTTATGAAATTTTCTAATGGGTTTTTGTATGCATGATAATGGCACGTGCGTTTTTGCTATTTCACTAATATTGAATTTATCATTTTCAATTTTTTTTTCTAATTTCCAATTACCGAATTTCCGGGGTGTTACATTACCATGGCTCTAACCACAACTCACATAGGTAGGATAATTGACTCTAGTCGAGGCAGGTCACCTAGATCATCATATACTTAAGAATAAGGCTCTAATACCACAAAACTGTCACGCCCCGACGCGGAATATCGGAATGTGAGGCAGTTGCAAGTAAACGGCTACGGAGCAAGTACTAGACATCAAACCATTGACAAAGATAAATACTAAAGCAAAACCTTCTCATTAATAACTTTCCAAGTGTCTAGTTACAACCTCTAATATCAGAGCCTTCTATAGGGCCCAATTACATTGAAATAAAAGTAAAAGACTAAACTAACACTCTAATCATAATACTAAGACACTAGGTCACTCATGACTTCACTCTTGGTCATTCCGGTCCTCTTGATGTAGGTGTCATCCTCGATCTCACCTGAGAACACAACGACAAATAACGCAGGGTGAGAGATAACGCCCAGTAGGACTTAAATCTCAATAGTCAAGCAGGCTTTAAATGATTAATGTATTAAAAGGTAGAGTAACTAATGATAGAGTGAGAGAGTCAAGTAAAAGATGGCAGGATAGCTCATGATGGGAGTAGCACAAGCTTTCTAAGTATAGCACAAGTGTCGAGTATAGCACAAATAGATAGATGGCCATAGCACAAAGTATAGCAATAGCACAATGGGTATAGTATAGTACTTTTGTCAATAGACAATGAGAGATCATAGCACTTTTGATTGTCATTTAGATAGTCGAGATAGATAGCACTCGAATGTAATGCCAAACACTTTGATCATTTAACTCCCATAGGCAGTAGCACTTTTGGGCGCACATCCCAGGACCAGATCGGGCCCTTTATATATTGCCAGGCATTGGTTATATTGTTTATCTTTAGACAACCAGTCAATGGCCGTTTGGATCATGTTGATCCCTAAAGGGTATCATAGGTGTTAGGGTACAACCAGCTCGTCGACCATGTGGGAATCCATGGACAGAGGAGGCTTACGAGGCCTTGAACAAGAATTCACTAGTCTGACAGATGGAGTATCCGACGGACAGTTCATCCAAGTCAAGAGAGAGTTTTTATATATAAACAAGTGCCCGACTTCTAGAGGAATTCTAGAACAGTGGAGCGTCGATAACGGTATTCTCAAAACATCGCGAGAAAATGTAGACAAGTCTATTTAAAATATGGTAATTTAATTACATAAATTACTGCATACATTATGAAATATTTTCATGCCGAATTAAGCCAAATTGGATGGTTCAAGTGTGTGCATGTGTCATGAAATTGTAGAAGAAAAAGATTGTGTGCATGTATTTAAATCACACATAAATGTTTAATTTATGACAAGTGTATTTTCTGTGTGAATGACTGTTAACCAAGTGTACAAACACTGCATAGAGTCAGAGCATCCAAAATTGGGGTTTCCATGCAAAAATCTGAGATCGTGACGCACCCCAGTAAGGGTCGCGACGGGGTCAACAGAGAACACACGACATGGCCTTGTATAGATGGCGACGGCCTTGTCAGTTTGACTGGCAAATCGCGACGGGGTTGCTTGAGGGTCGCGACGGGCTCGTCAGATCGGCAGGCAGATCGCGACGGGGTATCCTGTCACAATCATCATGTTGGGAGATGCTGTCACGATAGCCCTAGAACGCGGCCTATCGGGCTGTCACGTTCTCAGGTCCTGCGCCTGAGTCCGAGAGGAAAAGACATGCCTTGGATTACGGACCAAACTTACCCTATTTTGACACAGGGTCGTTCAGAAAATCATAACTAATCGTGTAGTCAATGAAAAATCATGATACTAGTTGCAAATTGATCTAGACTCACATAGGTACTTACATTAATTAGGAATTTGAAAATAAACATGGTATTGACAGGCTTTAATCAAGTCAAACATGGAGAATATAATATTGTGAATAGTTAAGATGCAAGAATTAATTCTCAAGACATGGTGGATGAAATTTAGGGCTTTTAGGGGCAAAAGACGCCTAACATGTATCAGTATTTCCCATAAAAGTTTCATAGCATGGGGTTTAGTATACATGGAATCAAGAATTAAAAAGAGGGTTTGGGGTCAAGGTGTTTACAGAACTTCAAAAATTAAGAGCAAAAGATTTGCTCGATGGAAAAAATGAGACAAGAGGGATTTGAATCTTGATGTTTAGATCAACCTACATACGAATTGATTTAGTTTTGCTCGTGAGAATACCTACCTTTGATCGTTTTCCTCTTCTAGGGCTAGAACTTGAAGAACGGGGTGGAGAGCTTTGAGAAGTTCTTCTCCCCATGAATTCTCTTCTTCCTTGGCCTCTCCTCCTGGTCCAGAACCCTTGGCAATGAGCTAGGGCCGGCCATGGGGGCTTAGGAGAGTATTTATGTCTCTTTGGTTTCTATTTCCTAAGGGACTCTAACTCCTATTTAATTCTGAGATTCCCTTATTTAATTCCACCCTTCCATGCTTGTAACCTCCCAATTGGGTTAGGAGAGAGGTAATTTTGTGGCCAATCTAACTGGGTAGGGTTAGGAATCCAAATCTAACTCAAATTAGCTATTTAATACATTAAATACCTCTTTGAATTTAAGTAATAATTAAGTTACGAATTTAGGGTATTTTCCTATAATTCCTCTTTAAAAATTCCTATTTTGGCCCACAAATTTCTAATGGTCCATTTAACAAAGCCCATTGCTTCTTTTCATTTAATGGGTTTTATTTAATTCTCTTTTATTTGATTTTCTAATTGCTTTTATTTTTATTATTATTAAATTTTTATTTTTCGAAAAATCCAAGTTGCTACAACTACTAATCTGACCAATACACACAATTCATATACCAAAACTCATGTGAAAATCGTACTAAAAAGCACAAGAAACCACAGACTTACTACCAGCAGTGGACATTAAATCATGTATTGGGACATTGTAACCTCAATGTCTTTTCATATTCTAACTGGACCATGCTCTGATACCAACTGTGACGGCCCTGGATACTTATGCCTAATAAGGCCCCATATCTAGATCCGCCTCCCGCGAATGGACCGAAGTCTCGCAAGGGATAGCTCGTACACGTGTCCAGTAAGAATATAAAATACAACCACATAGTGTAAGACACAAGGAAGTACATGTGCTCATGCCTGCATATAACAATTTACAATTGTCCCAGTACATTATTACATGTCCAAATTAAAAAGAGTACAACTACCTAGGGCATACCCCGAGGGAGCACAAGCACACACTGTACTAACGCTACTGCTGGTGGTACAAGTCTGCCACAACGTCTTTGCAAGCCACATCATTGGTAAACCCTGAAAAGAACTGTAGGGGAGTAAGCCTCAACGAGTCACAGGCTCAGTTGGGGACCACCCAAAACCACAGACAACACTGAAGGACCTCACCCCAAAGGGTCTCACTGGCAACATCGATAGCCAAACCATTTCATGCTCACAACAAGCATAATTATATCAGTTCACACAAATCCCGGAACCTTATGGGCACACCACCTCAACGCTGGTCGCCTAAGCTGCAAGCCACACAGGCAAACCATTGCCTAAGCTACAAGCTTCACTCGCGAACCTCAAACACATGGGTAACATGACTGCTAACCAGGAGCTAGTCCTTTATATCCCCAATCCATGATATATTGAATGCCACATTTAAGTAACAGGACTGGCTACCACGATGCCATCCAACTCACACTAAACCTATTCGGAAACTTACCCAAGGAAACGTAAAACACAACAAGTGGAAGGTCTCACTCACGACCCCCACGGAACACAGCTCCACCACACCACCGGAAAGGCTGGTACACTACGTACCACGAGAAACTAGTACCCACAAAGGGTATAGGTACCTACCACCACGAGGTACCACCACTAAAACATAAACACAACTGTGCCAACACCATGGCACACCTCTACGGCTCAAACACAACCAACGGTCGCTGTACACAAACCACGACCACTGGCAAGCATGAGTTGGAAGGAACGACGCCACCACACGGGAACGGACTGCTGGTTCATGACGCCAGTATCCAACCGGACAACGTAACACAATAACTACTTCTCAGTCTCGTAGTCACGGACGTAAGGTCCAACTGTCGCTCCACAACCACAAGTAAAGCCAAAGAACTGTGGAGACCAACTAAACCACCACACCTGCAAGTCACACGCCCTGCAGGCCCATACCTGGCACCTTTAGAGACTCTGGCCCGAGCTCTCTAAAGTGAGGCACTATAAAACAGGACTAGCTGGGGGACCAGCGACGTCTACTGGTGTCTGTGCCCACAACTACGAGCGCGCTACACACGACTAAACACAAACTCTCACAAGTCGTTGTCCCACTGTTGCCTTTCCATCAACTAGACGTACTACTCAAACATAGGAGTGAGGGTGTCTAGGATAGATGACATAGACCTCGACGGTACCACCGTATCAGGATAAGCCCCGAGCACACACACGTGCCTGGCTCACACAAAACCTGGGGCACCCAACTGAAGAGGTATTCCGGAATAGGCTCGGACCACCACACTTGGCTAGCACAAACTACGATATTTAAAATATAATCTTTATTACAAACCAAGGTACACAAACGAGGAGTAGCTTGTTCCGGTCACCCTATGACCTACAAGCTAACCTACACAAGCACTTACATAAATCACACCAATCGATAATAACTTTGCTTGTCATCAGTCACCATGTGACCTCCAAACCATCTTACACTGGTACACACTTGTATCACAACAGTGCAACACAACCTTGATGTCATTGGTCACTCCGTGACCTCTATGGCAACACATACTACTTAACCATATATCATTATAATACTCTTTAAAAGACAACAATAGACTAGGGCTAGGTCCACACATGATCTTCACTGCCTAGTCACGCAAACTAACTATACAAGTTATATTACAATAATCATAACGTCGAACCACTAGACATGCACACTCATGCACGACTCAAACCATGTAAACGCCATGTAAAAGCATCCTCACTTGTGAGCACCACCCTTATCACGTAAACAACGCACAAACAACACCTTTACAAGCGCTACAAGTGTCATTGCTTAGCATTGCCATGCACGATACTTAACGATAATCAGATAAAACAAGCACCACAAGCTCACTCGACTGTGGTCGCGACATGGGCTATAGTCGCGTTCAGGTCGCGCACCATAATGTGTCGCGATAGGAAACCCTAACGCGATGGGTCAGCCTGTCGCGACCTGGTTGCAACACCGGGTCTGTCGCCTTCTCAGGCGAAAACCCTAATCCGGAACCCTCTCCAGATTTTCCAAGCAAACCACCCTAAACACAATTTCAACCTGGTTTTCATACTCATTTCATTGTCCTAACATGGAATCTAATGTTTATAAAACTTTAAACAAATCAAACATACATCATACACGATCCACGCAACGAAACTGGGTGGAAACTCCCTACCTCTGCAAAGAACACGCATCCGACTACGGGACGACGTCTCCCCGCTCCATGCGACGTCCTTACATCGAGAGTGCGTCGAAAACCATGCCGAAATGCTGAATCGCCAAAAGAAACTGCAACATCTTCTTCCCTGGTCGAGCAGATCTTGTGAAAGCTCTGTTCAGCCAAACTTCCTTAAAAACGCACAGCGGTTGGGATCGCGATGTACCTCCCCGTCGCGATGGACTAGGCGTCGCGTTCCCAGTCCTAACGTCAGTAAGCTCCGCCCCGTGGTGCGCAGCAGACGTCGACCCAAATAGCGGCAACAAGAACGCGACCACCAGGACCGTCGCGTTCACATCCATTGAACCAACGGCACTACGGGCCTAACCTGTAGGCCCACTAAGCCCGCACACGCTCGAAAACCACAACCAAGGCTCAATTACCCCACATTAGTCATGAGTACCACACCAAAGCCAGTAAACGCAGATCCAAATGACCACTAAATGAAGATCCGAAAAATGCGCTACGTTACACCTCCTCCCTCTTCAGGGTTGGCCGAACCCCCCTCCCCCTGTGTGCCGCCATTTTCTCCCCCATTCTCTCTCTACTCCCTCTCTCTCTCTTTCCCTTTCCCTCTTTCCCGATGGCCAGCGGCGGCCGGAGGCTGGCCACCAGCGCCCTTCCCCTGCAAAAGTTTTCCTTCATTCCTCCAAATGTTTTCAAAGTCAAATTCTCAAATTTCCCAACATGATCAGACATTATAGAGACAATTTTAAATTTTCCTTCTTGCATAATTCTCTTAAAGAACTTTAGAAATTCCATGAAAACATCACTTTTGTGAGCAAGAAAAAATACTCAAGTAAATCTTGAAAAATCATCAACAAGAACATAGCCAAACTTTTTCCCATTAAGACTATTAGTCCTAGTGGGTCCGAATAAATCCATGTGAATAAGTTCAAAAGGTTTGGATGATTGATTTTCATATCTACTTTGAAAAGATTTTTCTTGTTTACTTACCCTGAGTACGTGCTTCACAAATTATATTATTTTGCTTAAAGAAATTTCTGGTAGCCCTTAACCATGTTGAATTTTATAAGTTTGTGCAACATAGTGTAGCTAGCATGGCCTAGTCTACGATGCCAAAGATATACAAGATCATTCATGGTGGTAGCAGGACATAGATTATCATTCTCATGATCATTTAAGTCAACTATGTACACATTGTTACCTCTCTTACCAATGAATAGGTTTAAAAATAGTGCAAGCAAGAGAGTCAAATGTTCCCTTATGTCCTTTGTCACAAAGATGACTTATGCTCAAGAGATTGTATTCCAATCATTCCACCAAAAGAACATCAAATGACTTTTTCTGAACTTTGGTTTCCTTCCAATGAATCATCCAAGGGTTTTGATAAGAACTAAACCACTGAGTACTTAGGATTGGATCTATAATAGGACTATGGATGTGTCGACGCACTGAATGAGTTGTGTCGACCTGCCCGTATCCATCCTAAAGTACTCTTACTGCTAGCAAACAGATGTGTCAACCTATCATTTTGAATATGTCAACATGTCCATACATTTTGTTGCTAGTGCTGGTTTCTATGAGACATGTGTGTCGACCTGGTGTGGATATTGTGTCGACTCACATGACTCCCAGTAGTCTTTTCATAGAACTTGTATCAACCTTCTTTGGGAACTGTGTTGACCTAACCTTTACCTTTGAATTTCTCTTGAGACTTTTCTTTGGGTTTTTCTCTGCAGAGATTTTTCCATTTTTCTCCTCAACATTTTTATGAATTTTTTCCTTTGTGTTCTTTGTTAAGTTTAGAGATTTTGTACTTGTAGTAGATACAAATATGATTGTTTTCATTCCAATTTCCTTTTTGTTTGTTGGGTTAAATCCTAACCCTTCTTTGTTAAAGTTCATTCTTGTTCCAAGTAAGACATCCAAATTATTTCTGCCATTAACAAAATTTCCACGGCTTCATTTTTTCATGATATTTTCTTTTTAAGTTCTTCAATTTCTTTCTGCATTTCATTGTTGACAATTTTGATGGCATCATATTTGTCTTGAAGAAGTTTCATTTCATTTTCATGTTCATTTTTCTTTAACTTCAATTCATCAATATTTTCTTTTAATTCATAGATTTCTTTCTTTAGTTAATCATCCCTTTCTTTCAAAGAATTATATAGGACAATATGATTGATTTTATTTTGGAGAATTTTGTTTTCTCTTTTACTTCATCATATTGGTCAAGCAACTCAAAATAAACCTTCTACCAGTCACTGAATGAAAATTCTTCGAAAGGAGACATTACCTCATCTCTCTCTTCTTCTCCTCCCTTCGCCATTAAGCAAATCTTAGTTTCTTGTTCATCATCTTCTGAGAATTCTTCTTCTTCATCTTCTTACTCCTCACTCCAAGTTCCAATCATTGATTTGGGCTTATTTTTCTTCCACTTGGTGTGAGTTTCCTTCTGAGCTTCAGGACAATCTGATTTGACATGACCTGATTTCCTGCAATTGTAATCAGACAATTCTATCAGATCTCTTATTCACGATTGTTTAAATTTAGAGGAGCTACTTACCAGATCTTCCTGCCCAGCTAGCAAGCCCAGGGGGGGTGAATGAGATTCTAAAAAATTGTTTAAATAAAAACCTCTCAACAAAACGCTTAACAGAAAAACACTGAGATTGATTGTTAGTGTTAGTATAGAGAAGACAAGAGAGAAAACACAGAATCACACAACACACGAATTTTACCCTGGTTCAGACCTCCTATCCCAAGGACTCCTACGTCCAGTCCCCAAGCACAACTTTGGATTTCACTAACCAAGGGTACTGTCCCCCTAAGGACCCTTACACATCCAGCCGCAGCTGGCCTTCTCTTCTAACCCCGAAGAGGTACAAAACCACCCTGATACACATGTCTTCCTTCCTTACGGGAATACCAACCACCTATTTCCAATAGGTCTTCTCTTCACAACCCGAAGAGGAACTTCACAACAGATGTGAAAAAAAGCAATGGCCCCTAGACCAACCTTACAACAAATTTTGATCCGAGGCAATGTCTGAGAGAGAAGGATTTTCACAGATGAAAACTCTCAGAACTACAAAGGCTCTCCAAAAGCTAAGCAAATGAACATTGAGAGCTAAGAGCTACAAAAGATTATGGAGTGAAGCTTTGGGGCTCTTGATTCTTATGCTCGTAAGTTGAAGGTTGGTTCTCTGAAAGCTCTAAGGTGCCAAAGTTGTTCTTTATGGACATCAGTCTTCTATATATCTTCTCTTGAAAAATATAGTCGTTGAAAAGGCCGTTGTCTCTATGATAGACACACGTTAGACAGCATGGTCCGAGGTGTATGACAAGTGAGCTTGCAGCCATTTAATGATCTGGAGCCATGCACCCAAAGAGAATATTCACCCAGATATCCTTCAGCTTCCAGTTGTCCAACGTTGTAAGACTTGGTACTCACAAAGACCTGAACACAATAATGCCAAACCGTAGATAGCTAGACTGTCTCTATGCTTGTTAGTCAACGTTAGAAACCATGTAGTAAGAACGTACACCAAAAAAAATGCTATCTTTCACCCGATAAAGTATTTGCTATTGTATCATGGGTGTAGAAAGCATTCAGACATGCAACATGCAGATGATGTGTACAGTCACAGTAAATGCAGAGATATTAGTGATGCACGCAGGAAGACTTTGACTTTCATAATATTTGAAAATATGTTTGAATATCATGTATGAAATCGATTTAATCCATGAAGTCGTTATGACAATGAAATAGTTGTTCAACTTATGAAATTATTGTTTATGCAAATCGTTATACAAATATAGGCAAATCGTTGTTCAAACATAAACAAATCGTTGTTTGAGCATATCATTGTTCAAACATAAACAAATGTTGTTGAGCAAATCGTTGTTCAAACATAAACAAATCGTTGTTTGAGCAAATCGTTGTTCAAACATAAACAAATCCATGTACAAGCAATCGTTATACAAATATAGCAAATCGTTGTACAAGCATAAGCAAATCGTTGTACAAGAGAAAGCAAATCGTTGCAAGCAAATCGATGTTTTTCACTTATCGAATCGTTATAACAATCAAATCGTTGTGCAACCGAAATCGATGTTCACTTACGAATTGTTGTGAGACCAAATTCGATGTTACACTTACGAAATCGTTGTGAGACCGAAATCGTGTTACACTTACGAATCGTTGTGAGACCAAAATCGTTGTTCACTTAACGAATCGTTGTGAGACCGAAATCGTTGTTTCACTTAACAAATCGTTGTGAGACCGAAATCATTGTTTCACTTAACGAATCGTTGTGAGACCGAAATTGTTTTCACTTATGAATCGTTGTGAGACCGAAATTGTTGTTTCACTTAACAAATCGTTGTGAGACCGAAATCGTTGTTTCACTTAACGAATCGTTGTGAGACCGAAATCGTTGTTTCACTTAACGAATCGTTGTGAGACCGAAATCGTTGTTAAACTTAACGAGTCGTTGTGAGACCGAAATCGTTGTGTCATAAAGGAAATCGATATGAACTTAGAGGAAATGCATGCTCTGAACTTTAAATGATACAATGTAAGAATTACTTACAGATTAGGCTCGATTTATTCCCTGTGGATGAACTTCATAAACTTATTAGAAAATCATTGTTAGGGTTTTGTTAATCACCAACATTATATAATTAAATAAAATTATATGGGGATGGACTAATCATCAATCTCCCCCTTTTTGGTGATGATAAAACATAACATATATTTTCTAAAATAAACTTGAGTAAATTTTCTAAAATGAGGATTTTATTGATATGCATTTCAAAATGTTTTATTTTCTCCCCTTTTTGTCATTAAGCAAAAGGAATCAAAACACACAAGAGTGAATAGAAGAAAGATAAATGGGAGCCAGAAGAAACACTATATTGTATCACTGAGGAGGTACAGGAATGTAGAAAGCAGGGGACAGGAGGGAGGCATAGCGAGTAATGATCGACCATGCCTTGCATTCCTGCTCTTCAAAATAACCTTGGAAGGCTCCATAAACTATATAGTAGGAAGGTCCCATAACAGGAGCCATCCTATGGATGTGTAGTTGCCTCTGGGCTTCCACAAATTTCCATACTCATCCTTGCCAAGAGACATTTTGTAGGTGCTGAAGTACCAAAGCTAGCATGTTGGAGGAACTTATCAATGGAAATGGGGTAGATGTTCTGCTGGTGCTTCAGTTACTTTTTCATTGAAATATAGACTTTGTATCTCTCAACCCACATATCAAATGGGTCTCGAACAAGATGAATGGAGTTAAGATCTAGAAATTGTGTAGCAGACGAGGAGGTTGATTTGATCTGGCCTGAGAAACATTGAGATTAAGAAGCTACTGAGCAGTGAGAGGGTAAAGTCTTTCCTAGTCTGATGGATATAGCCACTCACATTCAGACAAAAGAGGGGCAAGAACATCAGACTTGATGTGGCCCTGGTGATATTCCCGGTATACGAATCTGTGGAATGCAAGGGAATTTCCTTTCTGCACTGAAATTACCCCATGACCCTAGCAAATCTTTCAAAAATAAGAGGGCCTACTGCAAATCCCTGACTAAGGAATGAAGTGGAGGCAGGAACACAACCTCTGGTATCTCCAATGTGGCAAAATCCACTTGGATGGAGGTGGAATGAGCAGCATCCGAACCAAGAAGAGAAATAGCTTGCTGGAACTGGCCAAGCTGAACTTCGGGCAGATTATTGAGATAGCTGTAATCATTAAACATCTGGAAATAGCGGATAAGCTTGATCTCCTTCTGAATAAACGGACCCCAGGTATTCTTGTGATGAATCACAAACCACTCAGAGAGAGTGAGTGGGTGATCCCTGGGTGGGAATCGAGCAGAGCTGGCAGATATGAATTGCCTGTATAAAGACTGATGGCCCCGAGCCCACTGATCTTCAGTTTTAGCCTCAGTCATAGAGAAAATTTTTTATTGTTCAGCTTTTGAAAGAGAAGAGAGAGGGAGAACAACATTTAGGTGGTCGGTGAGATGTAGGTGAGGAAGGCTAAAAATGGTGGCAAATGTGCATTTCTAGAGGAATTCACAATAGATAGACCTTCTTCGATTTTCAACAGTGAGAGAAAATCAAAGAAGTGGAAAATGAGGCTCAGAAGAAATAGAAAGGTTGGAAGATATTTTTCTCCTTTTAGGAACATGGCTGGAAGAGCCTGTCCAATGAATGTGAGTGCCAACTGACAGGACTGAGTGAAGTATGCTACTTCAAACTCATCTTTAATGTCCTGGATAAAGGGACCTTCAAGTTGGGCACCCTCTGGAATGATGGTAACAAGGAGGGAGGAGTAGGAGGATGAAGGAAAGAATAAGAAGTAGAAGGAGGTGGTACAGATGGTCCAGCTAATGAAGGACCAGAAGATGAGCCTCCAGCTGAGGAGGATGCTGGAGTGCCTCAGAAGGAGGAGGAGGAATGAATGTGGAGGAAACAGGAGAAGAGGAGGTTGTTGTAGGAAATGGTGTAGGTGAGGAAATGTTTTTAGGGAAAGGTGGCAGGAGCTGGAGGAGCAGTGGTAGATGAAGGTGGAGAAGGAGGGGCTGGACTTTGAAGAGGAGATTAGGGGGCTCGGGGGCACAACCTCTTCTATAGGTTCTTCAAATCTTCCATGCTCAACCTAAGATTCCACTTGCCCGGATGGCCCTGACTCATCCACAACTAGCCCTGGAGGCCCTACTTGCTCAACTGATGGCCCTGGTGGCCCAGATGCATCCTTTGCTGGCTGATCCTGACTTGAGTCCTCAACAACCTGTGGCCCTGATGGCCCAGAATCCTCAATATTAACTGGCCCTGATGGCCGGACTACTTCTTCTTCTTCAATCCTTGGCCCTGAAGGCCCTGAACTGTACACAGGTACTGCAGGAGTGGGAGCCAGGAGAGGCAGGAATAGGTAATTGCTCCTTCACAAAAACTGATAGATCTTGAACTAATTGCTTAACGCTTCCCAACTCACCCTTCAAACTTTGGAGCTCAGCTTTCATTGCTCCAATCTGCTTGGCTCATGTGCTTTGGCTCACAAAGATGGATGTAACTTCATTTTGCAGTGAGCACAGGATCTCTCCATGGCATTCAACCGTCTACTACTGGCTTCATATTGACCCTCAGCTTCTTCTTCTTCAAACTACGGTGTGCTCTTCTGGTAAGCAAAGGAATCTGAGCCACACCCTTGCCTTTAGCACTGGCCCCAGTAGTGGGCTCCACATTATCAACAGGAGGTTCTTCTTCATCTGAGGTGCTCTTCACAACACCTTCTTGGAACTGATCAGCATGGGGGCTAACTGTGTGCTTCCCCTGAATCTCTGCTTCTTCTCAACTGCATGCTCCCCCTGAACAGGAGCATCTTCCATAGGAACATCTGCACTGTGGTCTGGTGCCACAACTTCAGCCATAACTTCTTCTTGCTCCCCATGAATATTTGCGAGAGTATCCAAAATATCTTTACTACTGCTGCAACAACTATCGAAGGGGACTCAACCTCTGAGGATTGCACAATGGGCTCAATAAGCTCGGGAGGAATTTCTTCAATTCTTCTTGGACTGGCCACTGGAACTTCAATCTGATATCTGCTACTGCCTCTTCTTCCTCTACTTGAACCACTGAAATTTCTGTTCTTACCTCTTCTAGCTGTTCTTGAACTGCTGGAACAACTGGAGCTTCTGCAACAGGGGCTTTAATTCTTACAGCAACTTCTTCCTCTACCTCTGGAATCTGAACTTCTTGAGCTTCTCCGATGATGCCTCACCTTCGGCGACTGAATCTTTGTCCATACCCCAGCTACCAATGAGAAGCCACTCTTCTTCAGATTTCTACTTCTAATGGCTTGTCCCATCTTCTCGGACACTTCACCAGTCACATCTATGTTGAAATGCTGAAAAATTTTTGTCAGTAAGTGAGCATAAGGAAGAGATACATTCAATTTATTCTTCTTATCCCAAATCATCACAGTTGCAAACTTCATCCTCTCAATGATCACCTTTGCCATATTAATATCTTGATTCTGAATTGCCCAGAACATCATGTCGGAGTCAGCCTTCGGGCAAGTGGAAAAAGTGTGCTTCTTAGTACAAGGATTTGGCACACTATGAAATGCAAAATCCGGTTGAAAGCATTCATGTGGTTGATGTCGATTTTATCATCCTTCAGCTTATATTCAGTACCGATAATCCCCAGTCCTTTGACATGAATGTCGACACTGTCTACTCCACTTTGACCACTGGTAGACACCCCAAAAAGACTCTCCAACAAGTCATATGTAATGTGAATAGAGGTACCTTTGACTGAGGAGATCAGGACCCGTCCTCTTCAGATTTTAAGCAGGTGTAAAAGGCCTTCACCAGGTCGGATAACTAGCCTCTAAATAGTGTCATTCTTGTCCACTTCATCCTCTGCATTGCTGCTATGATGTTGTGCATCCCATTCTTCTCCAAATCAGCCACATCCACTGCCTTGTTACCACAGAGCTTCGTCTTCACCGCTGCAAACCGCTCTTGTTGCTCTAGCTGTGAGGAACGCAACGCCGTAGCAACCAACAGTGCCAGAGACCCCAGAAACCGCCATGGATTTGAACAGGGAAAGGTTTTGGAGAATCGTGGGAAGGAGTAGAATAGAAGCCCTCAAGAGATTTTGGCGCGAACAGAGGGATTCTTTTGAAATCTCAAAGAGAGGATGTCGGAATCGATAGGGTTTATCATTCCAGGCGAGTCGAAAGAGATGAGAGAGAAAGGTGGAATCGGTGTGGCATAGATTACGGGATTTAAAAGCGAAAGTTAAAGCTACTTTTGAAAGGACACAGCAATAAGTGCGGAAAACGACAAAAGAGGAGACAATTTCGCAATAGGTAAGGTCTTTTTAAAATATTGAACCGTTAAAGCAATTTATGACGCACCCACTTAAAGGATTTTCTTAATTCCAGGGGAGAGAATAAGCATTATTCTGAAACTATTATTATTTCAGTTACGTGCAGAAATCTATTACAAATTACACATGCCTAATTCCCTTCTAAGAGATGTAAATCTCTCTTCAGGTAAGGCTTTTGTAAAGATATCTCTAACTGATTCAAGTATCTATAAAAGAATATTTTATATTTCCATTAGCTACATGATCTCTAATAAAATGATATCTAACCTCTATATGCTTTGTCCTGGAGTGCTGAACTGATTTTTGGTGAGATTTATTGCACTGGTGTTGTCGCACAGCAATGGAATGGTCTTGATGTGCAGTCCATAATCCTCAAGTTGATGTTTTATCCATAGTAGTTGAGTGCAACAGCTTCCTAGCACTACGTACTCAGCTTCAGCTGTTGATAGTGCTACTGAATTTTGTTTCTTTGAGGACCATGAAATCAAGCATCCTACAAGAAATTGACAACTTCCACTAATGCTTTTTCTATCTACCTTGCATCCAGCATAGTCAGCATCAGAATATCGTACTAAACTAGTTTCACATGATTTTGGATACCATAAACCTAGATCATGAGTTCTAGCTAGATATCTAAAAATCCTTTAACAGAAATTAAATGAGATTCTTTAGGATCAGCCTGATATCTTGCACACATGCATACACTAAATAGAATATCAGGTCGACTAGCAGTTAAGTAAAGTAATGATCCTATCATACCTCTGTAAAGTTTTTGATCTACTTTCTTACCATCTTTATCACTGTCTAGCCTTGTAGATGTGCTCATTGGTTGGACAGTGGCTTTGCATTGTCAATCCAAATTTCTTTAATAATTCCTTGGTGTATTTCGCTTGGCATATGTTGTGCCTTCTTTGCCTTGCTTGATTTGAAGTCCAAGAAATAATTGAGTTCCCCCATCATGCTTTTCGAATTCTCCCTGCATAAGCTTTTCAAAGTACTTGCACAAGATTCATCAGTAGATCCGAATATTATCATCCACATAGATTTGCACAAGTAATATATTTTTGACTTTTGACTTAATAAATAAAGTGCTATCTACCTGTCCTCTGATAAAACCATGGTTTAATAAAAATACACTAAGCCTTTCATACCATGCTCTAGGTGCTTTTTTAAACCATATAGAGCTTTATGCAATTTGAAAACATTTGGAAAATCTTCATCATCAAACCCAGGAGGTTGTTCTACATAGACTTCCTCCTTTATGTAAGCAGATTTTACATCCATTTGAAAAAGTTTTAAATCTAATGCATGCATAAGCAAGTAGAATCCGAATTGCCTCTAGTCTAGCCACTGGTGCATAGGTTTCATCGAAATATATGCCTTCCTCTTGGGAATAGCCTTGAGCAACCATCTAGCCTTGTTTCTAGTGATAACACCAGCTTCATCCAATTTGTTCCTGAACACCCATTTGGTGCCAATCACAGGATGATCTGATGGTCTCGGAACAAGGGACCAGACTTGGTTTCTCTTGAACTGATTAAGTTCATCTTGCATGGCTAAAATCCAAGATTCATCAGACAGTGCTTCATTGACTGTCTTCGGCTCATTTGAGAAACAAATGCTAAGTAATCACATGGAATAACATTACCTCTTGTTCTTACCCCAACAGATGGATCTCCAATGATGTTGTCTCTTGGATGATCCTTCTTGTATCTCCATTCCTTTGGAAGATCATTATGGATATTTCTTTCTGTTGCAATTCTTCCAAGGGTGGATCTTCATTATCCTTGATAGATGTATCCCTTAGTTTCTTGGATAACTTTCTGCATTTTCATCATCACTATCTACTTCTTTCTTTCTCAAGGAAGGGTTAGATTCATCAAAAATAACATGGACAGTTTGCTCAATTAATAAACTTTGTTTATTAAAGACTCTATAACCTTTAGGTTTAGAAGCATACCCCATGAATATTCCTTCATCAGATTTGGAATCTAACTTATCAATATCTCTCTTACCATTATTGTGGATGAAGCAAGGGCATCCGAACGTCCTGAAGTGACTGATCTTGGGCTTCTTTTGCTTGTAAAGTTCATACATTATCTTCTTCATGATGGCCTGATCATCACTCTATTTATTATGTAACATGCTGTGTTGATTGCTTCAGCCCAGAAATATCTAGGAATTGTATTCTGATAACATGGTTCTGGCCATATCCATAATGTCTTATTCTTCCTCTCAGCTACTCCATTCTGCTGTGGTGTCCTTGGTGCTGAGAAGTTATGCTCAATTCCTTGATCATCACAGAGTTCTACAAATTTTTCATTTTGAAATTCTCCTCCATGATCTGATCGAATACTAATTATGCTGAACTTCTTGTCCTTCTGAACTTTCTTACTGAACTTAACAAAGCTGTCAAACGTGTCATCTTTATGCTCCAAGAATGATACCCATGTAAATCTTGAATAATCATCACTATTACGAATCCAAAATTCTTTCCTCCAGGCTGGTGGTTCTCATCGGCCCAAATAAATCCATATGCAGTAGCTCTAATGGTTTGGAGGTGGTTACTACTGTCTTTGATTTGAAAGATGTCTTTGCATGCTTCCCTTTTGCACAAGGTTCACATACACCTATTTTTGAGCTTATTTTGGGCAAGCCTTCCACTAGATTTCGCTTGATCAATTTTCTAATTCCATCCAAACTGCAGTGACCCAATCTCCTGTGCCATAGTTCAGCTGATTGATCTTTATTTGCTGCAAGGCATACATCCTGATCCTTCAACTCTTCTAGATGAAGCACATATAGATTCTTTTCTCTGCAGGCTTCGAACACTGTTACACCATCTTTCATAATTATGCACTTTGACTCTTGAAACCTGATTTGGTGACCCTTGTCACAAAGCTGGCTGATACTTATCAAGTTGTGCTTGAGTCCTTGAACACATAGCACATCTTCAATGAGAGTTCTGCCTTGGCTACCAACTGGCCCACATCCGATCACTGTTCCCTTTCCATTATCACCATACGTCACTGTACCTACTTCATCTTTATGGAAGAATAATCTTCTGTTGCCTGACATGTGCCTTGAGCACCCGCTATCCAGGTACCACTTTGATGCTCTAAGGCTTCCCTGCAATTAAAACACTAGGATTTAGGTACCCAAGTTCTTTGGGTCCTTGCTGGTTAGTTTCCTCAGCTTTTCTTTTAGGATCCATTTTAGGTGTTTTGTCGTACAGGTTGTTCTGGTATGTCCTAATTTATTACAATGACTACAGCAAGATATTCTACTTACCTTTTCAGTTGGATGTACTTAAAGTTAGATTTATATTCAGTATTTTGTTCACTACAAATTTTGGCGTTGGATAATTTTAGGATGGACTACTTTTCTTCATTATCTGGTGGAGTATATCCTAAGCCATGCTTCTTCTTGCCTGATCTTCTAGCTCCTTTTAGTATTAAAGTTGATTTACCATTTGTAAACTTTTCAATTGTATTAGTTAAATATTCATTTTCCTTAGTCAGTGTGTCAACTTCCTTTTTCAGTTCATTTAAAGTTTCCTGTTTTCCCAGATTTGTTATTTGTTCATTTTTAGTTTTTAGGTCTTCACATAACAATTCATTTCCCTTTTTCAGTTCGGAGATTTATTTTTCTAACTGCTCGTTTCAGATTTTAGATCTGAGTTTGTGACTTCTAAGCATGCATGACTTTTCTTGGTGGTTTTTAATAATTTGCACACATCTTTATATTTACTATATAATTCATTAAATGTGTCTTCTAAACTATTTGAATCTGAATCATTGCATGAATTAAAGGATGAGTCAGAAGTTACCTTTTCCTCTAAGTTTGCCATGAAGGCCAGGTTGGCCTTTTCTTCCTCTTCTTCTCTGGAGCTTGACTCACTGTCTGAGTCGCTGTCGTTGCTCCATGCAGCTGCCATGGCTTTCTTTTTGTACCTTTTGAATTTCTTCGAGCTGTCCTTCTTTTGAACTCCGTCTTCTTTAGTTTTGGACATTCAGCTTTATATGTCCAGGTTTCTTACATTCATAGCATATGGTTCAGCTTTCTTTGTATCCTTGACTTCGGGTTTCTTGAAGTCTTTTCCTTTCTTGAAATATCTCCTTCCAACTGGTATTTCTTCTTGGCCAATATGCCTGCAATCTTCTGGATAGGAATGCTTCCTCATCTTCACTGCTTCCAGTGCTTTTATCACCATCTGATTCATCACCAGATGTGTCTTCTGTAGCCTTGAGAGCATTGCTGTGTTTCTTTCTGCTGGAGGACTCCCCAAGCCTTTCCATGTTTATCTCGTGGGCCATTAGTGACCCAATGAGCTTTTCAAGAGACATCCTTTTCAGGTCATTTG
Source organism: Colocasia esculenta (assembly GCA_014218235.1). Lineage (NCBI taxonomy): Eukaryota > Viridiplantae > Streptophyta > Magnoliopsida > Alismatales > Araceae > Colocasia > Colocasia esculenta. Next base: position 25,137,620 of record CM024756.1, on the reverse strand, counting down.
CTTCTTCTATGGCTGTTACTTTAGGAGTCCACGAGGCTGGTAGGGATCTCAATATTTTCCTTACCATATCTCCCATGTCATATCTTTTTCCAAGCCCAGCCAATCCATTTGTAATATTTGTGAATCTTGTAAATTTGTGTGATTGATTCTCCTGATTGCATTTGAAATCTCTCATACTGAGCTACCAAGATATATCCTTGTTTCTTTGACTTTGTCTGTTCCCTCATATGTGATTCTGAGTTTCTCCCACATTTCCATTGCTGATTTGCATGCTGAGATCCTATTAAATTCTTTCTTGCTCAGCGCACAGCACAGTATACTCTTTCTTTGCAGTTTAACAATATCTTTTCTTATCATCGTCTGTCCAATTTTCTCTGTTGTTGAGAACAACTAAGTCTCCTTCTTCTATGATGGACCACAGTTGAAAATCGAGACCTTGGAGAAAGAACTCCATTCTTGTCTTCCAATAGTTGTAGTCCTCACCATCAAATAGAGGGGGTCGGTTGACTGACTGAGCTTTCGCATACCCTTGAGCTACCATTTATCTTTGCTCTTCAGATTGTGAGATCTTCTTTGTCAAAAAGACTTGGCTTTGATACCACTTGATGCCCAGCTAGCAAGCCCAGAGGGGGGGGGGGTGAATGGGATTCTAAAAAATCTTTTAAATAAAAACCTGTCAACAAAAATGCTTAACAAAAAAACACTGAGATTGATTGTTAGTGTTAGTAATAGAGAAGACAAGAGAGAAAACACACAATCACACAACACAGGAAATTTTATCCTGGTTCGGACCTCCTATCCCAAGGAGTCCTACGCCCAGTCCCCAAGCAACAACTTGGGATTTCACTAACCAAGGGTACTGTCCCCCTTAAGGACCCTTACACATCCAGCCGCAGCTGGCCTTCTCTTCTAACCCCGAAGAGGTACAAAACCACCCTGATACACAGGTCTTCCTTCCTTAACGAAGGGAATACCAACCACCTATTTCCAACAGGTCTTCTCTTCACAACCCGAAGAGGAACTTCACAACAGATGTGAATAAAAGTAAATGGCCCCTAGACCAAGCTTACAACAAATGCTTGATCCGAGGCAATGTCTAAGAGAGAAGGACTTTCACTAGATGAAAACTCTCAGAACTACATAGGCTCTCCAAAAGCTAAGCAAATGAACATGAAGAGCTAAGAGCTATAGAAGATTATGGAGTGAAGCTTTGGGGCTCTTGATTCTAATGCTCGCAAGTAGAAGGTTGGTTCTCTGAAAGCTCTAAGGTGCCAAAGTTGTTCTTCATGAAGACATCAGTCTTCTATATATCTTCTCTTCGAAATATAGCCGTTAAAATGGTCGTTGTCTCTATGATAGACGCACATTAGACAGCATGGTCCGAGGTGTATGACAGGTGAGCTTGAAGCCATTTAATGCTCTAGCCATGCACGCAAAGAGAATATTCACCAGATATCCTTCAGCTTCTAGTTGTCCAATGTTGTAAGACTTGGTACTCACAAAGACCTGTACACAATAAATGCCAAACTGTAGAGAGCTAGACTGTCTCTATGCTTGTCAGTCAACGTTAGAAACCATGTAGTAAGAACGTACACCAAAATAGAAATGCTATTCTGTCACCTGATAAAGTATTTGCTATTGTATCATGGGTGTAGAAAGCATTCAGACATGCGACATGCAGATGATGTGTACAATCACAGTAAATGCAGGGATATTAGTGATGCACGTGGGAAGACTTTGACTTTCATAATATTTGAAAATATGTTTGAATATCATGTATGAAATCGATGTAATCCTTGAAGTCGTTATGACAATGAAATAGTTGTTCAACTTATGAAGTCGTTGTTTATGCAAATCGTTATACAAATATAGTAAATCATTGTTCAAACATAAACAAATCGTTGTTTGAGCAAATCGTTGTTCAAACATAAACAAATCATTGTTTGAGCAAATCGTTGTTCAAACATAAACAAATCGATGTACAAGCAAATCGTTGTACAGATATAAGCAAATCATTGTACAAGCATAAGCAAATCGTTGTACAAGAGAAAGCAAATCATTGTACAAGCAAATCGATGTTTCTCACTTATCGAATCGTTATAACAATCAAATCGTTGTTTCTCTTAAGAAACCGATGACCGAATCATTGTTACACTTACGAAATCGTTGTGAAACCGAAATCGATGTTACACTTACGAAATCGTTGTGAGACCGAAATCGATGTTACACTTACGAAATCGTTGTGAGACCGAAATAGTTGTTCACTTAACGAATCGTTGTGAGACTGAAATCTTTGTTTTACTTGACGAATCGTTGTGAGACCGAAATCGTTGTTCACTTAACAAATCGTTATGAGACCGAAATCGTTGTCTCACTTAACGAATCATTGTAAGACCAAAATCGTTATGCCATAAAGGAAATCGATATGAACTTAGAGGAATGCATGCTCAGAACTTTAAATGATACAGTGTAAGAATTACTTACAGATTAGGCTCGATTTATTCCCTATGGATGAACTTCATAAAAACTTGTTAGAAAATAGTTGTTAGGGTTTTGTTAATCACCAAATTGTATATAATTAAATAAAATTATATGGGGATGGACTGATCATCAATCTTCCTCTAAGAAAACATTTTCCTTCTTTTCTTAAGAATTTTCAGAAATTTTTGGTTATGAGATCAAACTCACCTGATTCTTCTCTTGAGTTGGATGATTCTTTTTCGTTAGAAATTTCCTTGACACTAGGACTGGATTTTAGAGTCAGTGGCTTCTTTTTCTTCACATCTTCATCTTTCCTTTTAAGAGTTAATTCATAGGTCATTAATGATCCAATTAATTGATCAACTATAGTAGTAGATAGATTCCTAGATTCTTCTACAACAGTTGCCTTAGTGTGCCATATGGGTGTCAAGGACCTAAGAATTTTTCTTACCAGCTCATATTCAGTATATGTTTTACCCAAGCTCTTAAGACCATTTGTCAATACTCTTAATCTAGCATACATCTCAGAAATTGCTTCATCAGATTTCATTCTTAAAGCTTCATATTCAAAAGTGAGCATGTTGGCTTTTGTTTCTTTCACTTTTGTTGTACCCTCATAAATTACCTCAAGATGTGTCCACATCTGTTTGGCCATGGCACATGAAGAGACTATTGAAAACTTTGTGGATGGAGTGAACACTACATTATGTTAATTGCATTCCAGTTGATGTTGGATTTTTTTATCTGCTCATTTGTCCACTTGTCCTCATCTTCTGAAAGTTCAAATGATCCTTTTTGAACAACTTTCCATATTTCATGATTTTTAGCTCTTAGGAACACTTGCATGTGATTTTTTTAATAAGCATAGTTAGTTCCATCAAATTGAGGAGGTCTGTTCACAGAATGATCTTCAGCCATGAATCCTCTTGAATCCATTTTACTCAAATTCTCCTGGTGGTTAAACCAATAGACTGGAGAACCTGGCTCTGATACCACGTGTTGGTTGAGTAAATAGGAATCTAGAGGGGGGTGAATAGATTCCTCTATTTAAAAATTTGGGCGATTTGGGAAGCTAACTACTTAAATCAAAGAGTTATGAAATCACAGCAAACTACGAATGACACAGAGATTTTAAGGTGATTCGACTCGCAGACAGAGACCTACATCCACCTCTTACCACAATCTAGTGAGGCTTCACTCAACAACCCGAATGTGTGAGACTCTCACACAACAGTTGATTCACAGCTTCATACAATCGTTGATACACAGCTTGAACACTGCTGTCACACAGCTTGATTGCTGATTCACAGCTTCAAGATATTAACATTCTCACAATCCTCACACTCAAAAGTATAGGATCTATTCTCCTTAATCCAGACGGAGAAACCAAACAGAACAATATGTAGTTTAAAGGACGGAGAAAAGGTTGCACAAGTGAAATTGATAAGAGAGAGAAATTTCATCAAACACTTTTGCTGTAGGTTGGAGTTGACTCTCGAGATCTGCTCAATTCATCATTTGAGACTCAAGTTGCTTCTTCTTCAAACTTGAATTCATCGCCCTTTGCATTTGATAACTTCTTGAAGTTTGTATGCCTCAAATCAAACTTGATTTCCGATGCTCTATATTTTCTTCATTAAAGTTGACAACATGAAGCTTCAATGGCTTGACATGGTCGGAGCAGCTTCTTCTCCAACAGAAAATTCTCTGCGAGGACCTCTTCTCCACAGCTCTCTATCTCTGCTTCTCTTCTTCTCACTCTTTCTATGTGTTCCTTTCAGAAAAGGACACCATTAACCTTTTCATCAATATCGCGGAATCCTCAGGTGGACCCCATCAGAATCCCCAATCCATTAGGGGAATTTTTACCGCCCAAAGGTTCTCTTCTAGAACCTTGTAGAGTGTGCCAAAGAATCTCTAATGATTGGGCCTCGGATCATGTGCCTAAATAGGACATGTTGGCATAATCTTTTTATCGTTGGAAGAAAAGATTGTGTAGTGCGTCGACGCACCATGTGCACTGTGTCGACCCACAATGGAGTTAGATCCCAACAAAGTTCTCCAGTTGTGTCGACCTCATGTCTTCTTGTGTCGACCTTCTTCATTGGATTCATGAATGAGCTCACTAAAACATGCTCCTTGTGTCGACCTGACTTCTGTCTTCTGTCGACCTCTTGAGTAAACGAAGTCGACCTGATCTTCAACATGCGTTGACCTCTTGTGCTCTTTTCAATCTAACACTTACCGGAGGAACAACTTGCGTCAACCTGATCTTTATCTTGAGTCCACCTCTTGTGCTCTTTTCCATCTAGAGCTTACTGGAAAGATAGCTTGTGTCGACCAGATCTTTAGTTTGTGTCAATCTCTTGAGTAAATAGAGTTGACCTGATCTTCATCTTGTGTCACCGTCCTGTGTTCTTTTCATTTAGAGCTTACTAGAAAAGTTACTTGTGTCGCCCTGATCTTCAACTTGTGTCGACACATTCTGTTTGTCTCACACATATGGTTCACTGGCTGAGCTACATGTGTCGACCTCCTAAGTAAACTGTGTCGACACACATGTGACCTTTTGACTTTTTAATGATGTATGTCATGAGTATGAGTATGTTAGGACATACTTAAGTATTCAAGTAATTTATCTATCATAGTTGAACATGGTCCATGACATCATCGAAACAAGAGACACAACACGATCGATTGTCTAGGGTGGCAATATGAGCTTTTTGAGGTTGACCGTCAGTTGGGTACTTTAGCGGATCTATTTCTGCACCGAGTTTATGTTCCATACTGGTGACGCAAGTGTTGACTTCCTAGCACTGCGCCTTACTAGTCTTCGCCTAGTGTTGCAACACTTGAGGGCTTATCCCAGCGCACGGTACACTTTTAGGGTTGTTACCGTTTCCTAGGACCCCTGTCCTCGTGGGCCCGTTGAGGGTGGTATCAGAGCCACGAGTTCGTCTGTCGAGCGTTTCTCCAGACGAAGGGGGAAATGGTGTTGGACAACAGCGTCGAGTCATTTGTAGAGCTCTCTTAGTTGGTCCGGGTCCCGCGAAGTTTGGAGAGTCGTGGTGTGGTCCAGCTAATCTATTCTCACTGCCTCACCTCATATGGTTCCAGAGTTGTGCTGGGAGGATAGGCGTAGGACCATAGTCCGGCTATACTACGGCTTGTGGTTGTGTTTGTCCACGTGTCTCACTCCGATGGGAGGGGAGACTTGGACTCGTGGTCGAGTAGTAAGACGTCAGTGGGCGCACCTGATTACTGACTAGTAGAGGTTGGGTTGCCGCTAGTGTGTGTTGTCCAGACGAGGGCATTACTATCTATTTGTGCAGTTTAGTGGCATGCTTGAAGCATGCTTACTGAGGTTGAGACCGTGTGTAGCTGTGCCGAGTTGGTGGTACTTTTAGACCCGTGTACTTCCCGTTTACTTACTTCAGTACCTGCAAAATTATTATTTTATTATACTCCTACTTAGTTGGTATATGTGTTTACTTGAGATACCGCCACCTTTCGGTTTGGTGTAGGTAGCTTAGTTGCTTTAGTAGTATGGTTCTTCCTACCTAATTTAGGTACACTATTCTTGTTTCCATTGTTTGAACCGGTGAGGGGTTGGGTTCGCTAATGGGCTTCATTCGCGAAGCTCATTCCCCTAACTTCCTTCCAAGTTTGAGTTCGTGAGAACCAGTGCTTGTGTTCAGATGGTCAGCATTGTGCCACTTGTTGTCAGTAGCGTTAGAAATGGTCAGTATTTCCTTTTTCATTTAATTATTATCTGGGACATTGTGCATATCTCTTTTCCTCTCTTGCACTTCTTTACTTGTTTAGCTATTTAAACTTGTTGTATATCTCACTAGACATATTTCTTAACCCTTCCTGGTCTTCAGATCTATGGGTGGCAGTCCAGGGTCGGGTACTTGGAGGGTTTCGGGTATCCGATTCTTGGGTCATCACAAATACAGCAAAACCAACTATCCTAACGTCCTTAGAAAGAGGCAGAAGAGATGGATCAAACCATAAAGTGCACGCAGGATTTATAGTGGTTCTGCTAACACACACATGTGCGCCTACGTCCACTACCCCACACCCCATGATGATTTTCACTAACTTGTTTAACCTGGGTACAAGCCTCCAACCCTCACACATAGTTGTTTCCAAGGACAACACAAACCCCACCTTGTTTCTAGGGACGAGACAACCCAATATGTAGCATGCCGCACGTACCACACACCAAACATGTGCTCACAAACCAAGCACACACACAGAACGAGTTTTGGTTCAGTTAAGAACTATAAACATGGACATGAGGAATAAGAACGAAAATAGTAGTGTATCGGTTCCCCATGTTCAGTGATGACGAGTTGTAGTAAGACGATGAATGCCAGCATAGAACACGATTTGAACTCTTCACCAAAGCCTTCTACACGTTGTTTGGATGTAGCACGATCCTCAGATGCTTGGTAGCAACTCCACATTGCAACAAGATGATTTTCAATGCTTGACTTCAAGGTTGTTGCAAGCTTCTTCAGAATCTCACCCAAAAACCCTAGCTTCAAAGGTAGAACTCTCCTTACACGATGGATTACCTTCTAAGGCTTCAGATCCACTTGTATTTATATCCCACATCCAAAGAAGTAGAGTCTTGGATGGATCTTTAGCAAGAATCTTAAAGGAGGAAAGAGTCCTCTCAAATTAGGAAACTGTGTAGCCGGAATAGGTCATCTGATTTCCCACAATCGGTCGTCTGATTTCTAGACCTTGGCTTGGTGTTGACACGCTTGTCTTCATCTCTTCAAAATTGGTCATCTGATTTCTTCAAACCGGTCGTCCGATTTTCTACTTGGTCATTAATCGAAACCTTATTCTCTTCACCAATCGGAAGGTTCTCTTCATCAATTGATATGTGAAGGCTTTGTCTTCACCAATTGATAGCCTTGTCTTCTTCATAAATTGGAAGATCCTTCTCCAATCGATTGACCTATCATAATCGGTCGACCGATTCTTGGAATTCATTCGTTCAATTTCTAGTTTGTTCACCAATCAATTGGTCCTTTCTTCATTAATCGATTGGGGCTTTCTTCAGGTCGATCATCCAATTCTCAGAGTTCGGTCGACTGATTTCTACTTTTCTTCTGAATGCAAACTTTGTTTCAATTTGTCTTGCCATCTGTTATGTCCAAGTCTTGGCCTTAATGATATTGACTTATCAATGCGACTTTGGCCTATTTTTCTACACACTAAACACACAAATTAGACCCACAAGTTAACTATAAATAAATATAAAATACTTGAGGCATTAACATGAACACTAGTCTTGTACTTTGTGATGTTATCAACATGAATGACACTAAGTGTTTTTGTGGTCATCAAAATTTACAGAATACAATAAATTTGAGAGCAAATGCAAGATAATCACATGGGATAGACATACTTCAGGTTCTTACCTTACCTTGAGGATCACCTTTTATATTTTCTTTTAGATGATCTTTGTGATACCTCAATTCCTTTGGTAGTTCCTCATGTGCTTCTTCTTGTTGTTGTAAATACTCTAGTGGAGAATCTTCATTTTTCTCTTCATCGTCTTCTAGTAAAGTTTGCTCTAGATCCCTGCACAGATCTTCAACAACATCTTCCTCTTCTTTTATTTTTTTAGAGGGGTTAGTTTCATCAAATAAGACATGAACTGCTTGTTCAATCAAAATATTTTAGTGTGGAATACCCTATATTCTCTAGGTTTTGAAACATATCCTAACAGAAATACATCATCACTTTTAGCATCTAATTTTTCTAGATTATCTTTTCCATTGTTTAATTGAAACACTTACACCAAATGGTTGTATATGACTGATGTTTAGCCTTTTGTCTTTATAAAGTTCATATGGTGCATGTTGATGATGTATCAGGCTCTGTTGACTACTTCTACCTAGAAATATCTTGGTAGATTATATTCTGAAAGCATTGTCCTGGTCATGTCCAGCAGTGTTCTATTTTTCCTTTTTGATACTCCACTCGGTTGAGGTGTTCTTTGGTGTAGAGAAAATGTATTCAATGCCATTTTCTTCACAAAATTTGACAAAGTTCTTATTCTTGAATTCTCCACCATGATCTGATCGAATACTGATGATCTCATACTTCTGGCTTTTCTATACTATCTTACTAAACTTTAGGAAAGATGAGAATGTTTCTGACTTGGCTTCCAAGAATGATATCCAAGTAAATCTTGTGTAGTCATCAACGATTACATAGTCATAGTATTTTTCTTCAAGACTTGTGGTTCTTATTGGTTCAAATAAATCTATATGAATTAGCTCCAATGGCTTTGAAGTTGTTACCATTGTTTTGGACTGAAATAATGTCTTGGTCTACTTTCCTTTTGCACAGGCTGTACAAATTCTAGAATTTCTTCAATTTCTTCAATCATGCTTGATTAATTTCTTAATGATTGAAGTGCTTGTATGTCCTAGTATTTTATGCCATAAATCAGTCTCTTCTTCTTTGGTAGTTGCAAGGCACAAGTTAACTTCTTTCAATTCTGCTAGTTGAAGTGTATGCAGATTCTTCATTTTTTGAGCTTCAAAGACTATTTTCTCATCCTTTAGGATTACACACTTATCATTCTAAAATTTTACTAAGTGTCATTTGTCACATAGTTGACTAATGTTTATAAGGTTTTGCTTGAGCCCTTCAACACATAATACATCCTCTATTAAGTCTTTGACCTTGGTTCTGTAATCACAGGGATTGGACTCCCCTCGACATAGACATGGATACTAAGACTAGTAGCATGAAAACATGGATGTGATCGCCACCTAGCAAGTTGCCTAAGAATAAAAATGAGATAATGGCTGACTTAAACTAGGAAAAGGAAAGAGAACAAAAACGGACCTGGTGTCGCGGTCGCCATGGGCGCCGCGATAGACTGATATCTCGTCAGCTTTCGTCGACGCGTCTATGGTCGCATCACCCTTAGCCGTCGCATTCTATGAATGCGGGAGATATTGGGTATGGACCTTCTTCTCGTCCTCCAGCCGGCTGGAGAACTAGAGCTTCTCGTAGACTTTGCTTGTATGCCTGCCAACCAAAGAAAATCACAAAGAAAACACCCTATTAGAATATGTTAGGCATAGTATCTATTCTAAAGATGAAAGAAAGTGGGGAATCATGGTGGGAACACACCTGGGTAGTTTTAAACCTCTATGGGTGTGGGAAACGTGGGTGGATAGTGAATGTGCTCTTCCTATGAATAACATAAAAATGCATGTAGAAATAGGAGGGAGGAAGGAAGAAGAAGATGAGCCCCGTTGGGGCGACTCCCTAGCGTGGTTATAGCTCCAAAGATGTGCAAGTGCTCTAGGAGATTGTTGGGGTCACCCTCTTCACACTTCGCACTCCATTGGTGGTCGAAAGAGTAGCTTTGTGGAGTGGAATATTGTAACGCCCCAGAAATTAAAAATGTTATGAAAATAGAAGTAATTTGGTTAAAATACCTTAGGGTTGTTATTAAAATGTGAGAATTAGATGATAGACTTAATTAATGGTAATGAACATTGTCCCAGTGTCACACCTCGATGTGCGTGCCTCCACAGGGCGATACCGGAAAACAACATCAAAATAAAAATCTAAGAACATCATAATTTCCAAAAAAATGTGGAGAAATTAAATGTGTAATTATCCGAATTTTTCGACGTACGGATTTCAAGGTACAGTCGACGCGACTATTTTTCGGGTGATTTTTCACCTACTATAAAATAAAATCTAAAAATTAAACTAAAATTACTACAATTGTAAAACCATCGTATTAGCCTATGGTTAAAATTTCGTGACAAATGGACACCATTTAGAGGTGTTTACATAGTAAACATTGGACCAGCTGAATTATGTGGTAATTACGGGATGGAATTTTTGGGAAATTCCAGTGGGGTACGTGTAAGGCTCCTAAAGAGCCATTACATCAAGGATAGGCCATCATTGCGGTTACTTATGTGTAACCAAATGGTAAGTTGCATGTGATACGTGTTAAGGTAAGAATCAAAGGATTCTTACCATGACACATGGGCAACCAACGTGCCATCATGCATGAGAAGGTTTGTTGGGTTATAAAAACACCCCAACACCCATCGTATGCATTTTTCGAACACTCTTGTTCTTCCTGGTCCTGTAGTTGCTTGGCCGTAGCTGCTGCTGCTGTGCTCCTGGAGGTGTTAAGAGGCTCCAATTAAAATTGAGATGGCTAATTCTACAAGTTTCCCTCTCCTTGCTTCTGTTGATTCTTTTGTTGAGGAGAAAAGAAGTACCTTTGTTCTTCACCAAGTCAAGTAGGTGGCATACCTCAAATCCTTTTCAGTTTCCTATGTACATGCTCATGGTTTCTTTATTCGTGGAAACCATGTCTCATGTTTGTACTATGACCTGTATAGTTCCTCTTGCTTAGTTTCACTTTTGATTAGATGAAATCATGTGTACTGGTAGGATCCCTTTTCTCCTTTCTCATTCTTATCCTCTAAAGATGTTAAATAATTTCCTGTATAGGTGTTTAGATCCTCACACATCAGTTTTGACTTCATAACACCTTCAGACTGTTTGTTCACCTTCTGTGAACATGTTGTAGCATATGTATGTTTTCAGAATTCTTCCTATTGGATATAAGTAGGTATTGTATAGGTTCCTATCCTCTCCTCATACTTCTATCCACTGCTCTGGTTAGAAAGATCATGGCCTTACACAAGTGGCCTTTGAGCTCGTTAACAAGTCATGTATAAGTTTGCATATGAGATTGTAATCTCAGATTCTTTTGTTTGATCTCTCCAATACCTTTGGAATCATATAGTTACTAAGGAGCATCTTCACTTCTATTACAGATTAAGTAGGTTTCATCTTCCATTGATTCGGTTCTGTCCTCCTCACATGATAAGAAAATCTTCTTGATAAGCCTACAAGATGATACACTGAAGCTATTCTATTTTTCTTTCAGTTTCGGTAAACACGTTCTTAATGGAGAAGAACAACCTTGCTCCACTCTAAAGACTATTTTCTATCTTCTTCTTCCACCCTGGTTCATGTTTATATTATAGAGCCTTGATGGAAATTTCGATATCTTAGAACATTGTGATCTCTTCCATCTAGATGTTGTACCTCAAACCTTTATTTTGGAGCATTAAATACCTTGAGTTTGAGAGTTTATCTTGTGGAAATATTTCCATCTAATCCTTGTATAAGGACCATATTTCCAGTACTATGCCATACTAGTTTCTAGCTAAACTAGTTTGAATTGCAACCCTCTTGTTCTATCCCATTTGTTTAGCTTATAAACCACTGTGAGGACTATAATTAGACTCTTCTATTTGATATACATCATGTCTTGATTCATAGGTTCCATTGTCAGCATGTTTAGAGTACATTCTAAGCCATTTATGAGTGAGAAATAGGCGGTTGTCGACAGACAGTCCAAATCTGTCGACAGACGCACGTCTGACAGAACTTCAGGTTTCTGGACTGTGTGGATCTGTCGACAGATCCCTTGCATCTGTCGACAGATACACACAGAGCCAGACAACCTGAGCTTTGTCTGCTCTCATCTGTCGACAGCTCCTTCCTGTCTGTCGACAGATGCAGTGCTAATTCAAATTTCTGCACTCTTTCATGTCTGAATCCATGCCAAAACTTCATCCTAAAAGCCAAGGAAGTTACCCTCTCATTTACCTTGATATTTACTGTCATGTTACTGAAAAATTCATCCACTTTGAGTACCTTAACTCTCCTTGAATTATTTTTAAAGTTGTCAATTACGAATAGTACTCCGATTGAGTCTATTCTTCGATATTCGGTAATGAAGGTTATAAAACTTGACCACTTGAGAGTTCATATGTTTGAACACCTTATGAGATGTGAATAATTTGTGATGACCATTATGAATCTTCATCTTCTTTTGGATTCCTATATGATTCAAATCTTCTGAAGTTATTGACTTGAGTCATAACCCGTCTCAACCAATTGTCTTTCTTATATTATTGAACTCTGAACAACTTTGTCACCAAGATATCTGTATTTATTCTCAATCAAAACCACCTTTGGATTTCCAATCTTTGTTATGCTCATGAAAAGAAATTTATGATATGAAGACAGTGTTCTCTTCAAAAGAGGGTTTAGGATCACTTGTGGTAGCACCAGCCACTTGTGATCAGCTGAGGGCGACAGTTTGTAGGTAAATCCAAGTCAATGGACTGACGATGGTGGGTAATAAACCCCGTTCTTGCGCAATGAACAAGATCTAAGGTGCTGGAATCGCCTAGGCACTGAGGATGGTAAATTACGTCTATATAGTAACCTCTTGAGAGCAGTGATGCCTGTCAAGTTTGTTCCGAAATCAAGTTATGATATGAATTTTGAAAGACAAATATGACTTTTGTTCTAAGATACATCTGAGCCCGTTATGAAATTTACTTGGGCTATATGTTTATGTCAAATATGAAGATTCATGAGCAATTATGTTTGTTCCATATATGCACTTTCTGAATATTCTTGAAGCTCTAAAATTTGAAACTCCTATCTTTATATTTACTGTCACCTACTGAGTCCTTCCGACTCACGCCTTTGTTTCCTCCACCCCTTTCAGATTGAAGGTGTGTATAATCTCAGCTACATGTGAATCCTAATTCCGCTGCGGACGATGAAGAGATGAAGAAGAATAATGCAGTTTATTTTAGTTGTTGATGTATTAAGTTAGAGAGAGAAACTTGTCTTTTGTAAATAATGAATATTATACTTTGTTACCTTGTGAAGTTTAATGTGTTCAAAGATACCTTTGTGGAATGGTTTGCCAGTTTTGTGCATTGCCGGATATATCTACCCATAACGAAAGTTTGTCAACGTAACCCCTCTTCCGATCAAAGGTTGTATGTATGTGTGCGGTCGGAGGGAGGGTGTTACAGAGGTGGTATCAGAGCAAGGTTATGGGTGATAGATATCTCTGTGACCATTTTCACAAAGAAATAAATAAAACATTTGTGTGTATTATAGAATTTCTAAAGATCATTTTGTTTTTTTAGAACTTAAGTAGTTAGCATGAAGTAATTGGATGTATTTGATGGTGTTCCAAGAAATGGCAGACAAAGGGAAAGCTATTGACACATCCAGTGAGGATAGGCATGAGGAAAGCTCTAGGGAGGAATTTCACATTATCCCATTGGTCAGAAATTCTCAAGAAGGAAGTACTGGGACTCCTGATTTTGCTACATTTATGCAGTCATTTCAGGGGTTTGTGCAAACACTAATGAAGAACCAACAGGACATGAATGGAGGAAGGATTACTGGAACATCTTTGTTAGAAAAATTTAAGAAGATGGGACCTCCAGTTTTTAAAGGAAATGGCCAGTCTGAGGTTGTAGAAGGATGGGTAGAAAGCTTGAGGTTAAGCTAGATAAGTAAAATTGGATATAGATTATCTTGTGTATACAATGAATTTCTAGAGATTGGTGAATAGGTATTGATCAATTAAAACTTAAGAGGCCAAGACTATGATCAAATCAAATGAAATAATGTAGTCAATTCACATCAAACCATAGTTAACATGACTATACATTCAGCACTACATCCTGCTTAGTTTCTAGCTAGACAAGTATGGATTATAACATCAAGTTTAATCTTGCTTGTTTAGCAATTAGATCAACTGTGAAGATTACAATTAGGTTCTTACATTTGGAATAATTCATGCCTTGATTCATAGATTTCATGGTTAGAGTCTTTAAAGTGAATACAAAGTCATTTATGGGAGAAGAACTGGTGGCTGTCGACAGGCAGCTCATAGCTGTCGACAGGCCCAGTCTTCCAGAACTCCAATTAACTGGAACTGTGGCTATCTGTCGACAACCAACTTATAGCTGTCGACAGGTAGTATCAGAACCAGCAAACCAAGCTCTGTCTGTTGCTATCTGTCGACAGCCACTTCCTAGCTGTCGACAGACACCAGTTTGTGATGAACTGGTCCTTCTTCAGTCAGTTAGAAGAGTCAGCAGACACCCTATAGAACTGAAACTCATACCTTATTTACATTCCATATCATTTAAGTAAATGTTATAATTTGATGTTTCATTTACTTAAGATATTACATGTAAATAAGGAAGTACCCCCCATTTGAATCTAATAAAAATGTCAGAAAAATCATATCCCTTACCAATAAAAAGTCAACTCTCCCACCGAAGAAGAAAAACGCGATTTTGGCGATTCCATCAAAATAGCGTCTTTCTAATTTCTCACAATTTGGCCTACCTAAAAATTTCATAATTCGAATAAACCTAGTAGAATGTTAAAAATCAAAGGTCCGGTGAAAAATGGTTAACACACATATGACTTCTCCAAGGGAGCCCTCTCCTACTGAAGGAAAAGTCAAACCTACTCATCCCTTAATTTACATCAATATGACTTTCGAATTGATATGTTATTATCTCCGATTCTAAATAAGAATTAGTAAATGAATGGTTCAACCAATCATACATATTTTATGATCATCCTCGTGATATATTCTTCCGTTGACTTTTCCGTTGTTCTTGGATTCTAAATTATTGAAATGAATCAGTTATTCCTCATTTACCTCCATCCCTCACTAAATCAAGTGAAACTCTTTAATAACTCGAATGTGTGGAACACTCACACAATTGATGACTCAAAGTTTTAAGATCGTCTTAAATCTCACAAACCGTATACATACAATGTAGGATTGAATCTGTTTATGTCTATTGGAGTAGACAATCAAACAAAATAGTGAAGAAAAGAAGTAGGAAAAATATCTAATTAGGAAGAATTTTGAAGAAATGTAAGGATATGCAAATACATTGCACAAGAATTTGGACTTAGTGAAATCACCCCATGATCAATTACATCCTCTATAGGCTTGAACTCATCAAAATTTTTCTTCTAACTGTAACATAAGAATCAAATGTCTCATAGATGAGTTAAATCCTAAAGTTTTACTTTAATTAATAAACACATGGCATGTCAATGCACACAAGCAATTGGACTTGGAATCAGTAGGAAAAGTATCTGTAGAGTTAACTTCATGTCTTCTAAGAGTCAACCTCAATCAGGTGATTGGAGTTTTGATTAATTATCCATCACATAGAGTTGATCTTGTAATTTCCTCGTGTCAACCTCACATATGAGTAATGTCAACCTAAGAAGTAATTAGGGTCAACACACTTAATAGACCTTTTGATTTATGAATTTTCATATGTTATAAAAGGCTTGTGTTAAATATTTATTACATTTAGATGGATATATCAAAACCATGAACACAACATATATCATCTATCATATTTTAAGATCCTACAAGAAAAAGGCACTATTTAATCATGAAGATTAATGTATAAAGTAACTAGATACATACTATAACTATTGTATTAGTAGTATGAATCAGAAAAGCTGAGTTTTAAATCACATGATTGACTAACTAAACTTAAAATTGTTTGCTCAGCCAGCGTAATGGGAAAAGAAACACAATGGAAAGAGGTTCAACATGCAATGAACAACCTTGCTCAATCCTTAGAAGGAGTAGTCCCCGTTGTTGATCAAGGAAGAATGAAGCTGCATAAGAATATTCATAGTCCAAACTCTCAGGAAACAATAAGTATTACAGTATCTATATAGGAAAAGGACAGTTCCCTTCAATAAAAGAGAAACAACTGAAAAGATAGTGAAGCGAAATAAGAAGAGCAAAAGATCAAGAAGACCAATAAGCAAGAGAATGTCAAGGCACAATCTAAGGAAGTTTGTGCATATTATCACAAACCGGACCATGTCAAAAAAAAAAGGGACTGTTGGTAGAGACTAAGAGCATATGGGAAGTGCGGAAGTCTAAAGTACCGAATTTCAGAATGTCTTGTATACACTCACAAAACAATGACAAGAGTTCAGGAAATCTTAAGCCTAAAATTGACTGATGTTATTGGAAGTAATTTTTATGTATAAGTCGATAGGACTAGAATATAGTGAGAATCAGTTGAGTTTAGTTGTTATAGCATATCAAAGCATAGTAAATTTTGCCAACCCATGTAATTTAGTAAGGGTGAATTATGGAATTCTGTACTACAAACTTTATGAGATAAATAAAATCTTTGTTGATTATCATCATATTCTCAATACTCATCATTCTCGTCATGCCTTACTACCCCTTTCCAAGGGAATATGTATTCATATAACTCTCTAAGGATTAATGTTAATCCTTAGTGGGGGAGACTTTAAGTATAATATGCTATTAGAAAGGATCTGCTCAATACATAATACCCTATTATCCAAGATAAAGAATATAGTAAAGGTTGCATTTAATTAAACTTATGGTTACAATATGGCTCTTTGATAACTAGAGATGTTAACATTCAGAAACCCTTCAACTTATAATATAATAGACATGACAAGATTGGTCAGACAAATCTGGAATGAATAAAAGTTCAAAAATTGGAAACATAATCTTTGTGATCCATCCAAATTAAGTCAAGAAGTTTGGAGGACCAAACTCTTTTAGTGGGAGAGAGTTGTAACGCCCCAGAAATTAAAAATGTTATGAAAATAGAAGTAATTTGGTTAAAATACCTTAGGGTTGTTATTAAAATGTGAGAATTAGATGATAGACTTAATTAATGGTAATGAACATTGTCCCAGTGTCGCACCTCGATGTGCGTGCCTCCACAGGGCGATACCGGAAAACAACATCAAAATAAAAATCTAAGAACATCATAATTTCCAAAAAAATGTGGAGAAATTAAATGTGTAATTATCCGAATTTTTCGACGTACGGATTTCAAGGTACAGTCGACGCGACTATTTTTCGGGTGATTTTTCACCTACTATAAAATAAAATCTAAAAATAAACTAAAATTACTACAATTTGTAAAACCATCGTATTAGCCTATGGTTAAAATTTCGTGACAAATGGACACCATTTAGAGGTGTTTACATAGTAAACATTGGACCAGCTGAATTATGTGGTAATTACGGGATGGAATTTTTGGGAAATTCCAGTGGGGTACGTGTAAGGCTCCTAAAGAGCCATTACATCAAGGATAGGCCATCATTGCGGTTACTTATGTGTAACCAAATGGTAAGTTGCATGTGATACGTGTTAAGGTAAGAATCAAAGGATTCTTACCATGACACATGGGCAACCAACGTGCCATCATGCATGAGAAGGTTTGTTGGTTTATAAAAACACCCCAACACCCATCGTATGCATCTTTCGAACACTCTTGTTCTTCCTGGTCCTGTAGTGCTTGGCCGTAGCTGCTGCTGCTGTGCTCCTGGAGGTGTTAAGAGGCTCCAATTAAAATTGAGATGGCTAATTCTACAAGTTTCCCTCTCCTTGCTTCTGTTGATTCCTTTGTTGAGGAGAAAAGAAGTACCTTTGTTCTTCACCAAGTCAAGTAGGTGGCATACCTCAAATCCTTTTCAGTTTCCTATGTACATGCTCATGGTTTCTTTATTCGTGGAAACCATGTCTCATGTTTGTACTATGACCTGTATAGTTCCTCTTGCTTAGTTTCACTTTTGATTAGATGAAATCATGTGTACTGGTAGGATCCCTTTTCTCCTTTCTCATTCTATCCTCTAAAGATGTTAAATAATTTCCTGTATAGGTGTTTAGATCCTCACACATCAGTTTTGACTTCATAAACACCTTCAGAACTGTTTGTTCACCTTCTGTGAACATGTTGTAGCATATGTATGTTTTCAGAATTCTTCCTATTGGATATAAGTAGGTATTGTATAGGTTCCTATCCTCTCCTCATACTTCTATCCACTGCTCTGGTTAGAAAGATCATGGCCTTACACAAGTGGCCTTTGAGCTCGTTAACAAGTCATGGATAAGTTTGCATATGAGATTGTAATCTCAGATTCTTTTGTTTGATCTCTCCAATTACCTTTGGAATCATATAGTTACTAAGGAGCATCTTCACTTCTATTACAGATTAAGTAGGTTTCATCTTCCATTGATTCGGTTCTGTCCTCCTCACATGATAAGAATCTTCTTGATAAGCCTACAAGATGATACACTGAAGCTATTCTATTTTTCTTTCAGTTTCGGTAAACACGTTCTTAATGGGAGAAGAACAACCTTGTTCCACTCTAAAGACTATTTTCTATCTTCTTCTTCCACCCTTGGTTCATGTTTATATTATAGAGCCTTGATGGAAATTTCGATATCTTAGAACATGTGATCTCTTTCCATCTAGATGTTGTACCTCAAACCTTTATTTTGGAGCATTAAATACCTTGAGTTTGAGAGTTTATCTTGTGGAAATATTTCCATCTAATCCTTGTATAAGGACCATATTTCCAGTACTATGCCATACTAGTTTCTAGCTAAACTAGTTTGAATTGCAACCCTCTTGTTCTATCCCATTTGTTTAGCTTATAAACCACTGTGAGGACTATAATTAGACTCTTCTATTTGATATACATCATGTCTTGATTCATAGGTTCCATTGTCAGCATGTTTAGAGTACATTCTAAGCCATTTATGAGTGAGAAATAGGCGGTTGTCGACAGACAGTCCAATCTGTCGACAGACGCACGTCTAACAGAACTTCAGGTTTCTGGACTGTGTGGATCTGTCGACAGATCCCTTGCATCTGTCGACAGATACACACAGAGCCAGACAACCTGAGCTTTGTCTGCTCTCATCTGTCGACAGCTCCTTCCTGTCTGTCGACAGATGCAGTGCTAATTCAAATTTCTGCACTCTTTCATGTCTGAATCCATGCCAAAACTTCATCCTAAAAGCCAAGGAAGTTACCCTCTCATTTACCTTGATATTTACTGTCATGTTATTGAAAAATTCATCCACTTTGAGTACCTTAACTCTCCTTGAATTATTTTTAAAGTTGTCAATTACGAATAGTACTCCGATTGAGTCTATTCTTCGATATTCGGTAATGAAGGTTATAAAACTTGACCACTTGAGAGTTCATATGTTTGAACACCTTATGAGATGTGAATAATTTGTGATGACCATTATGAATCTTCATCTTCTTTTGGATTCCTATATGATTCAAATCTTCTGAAGTTATTGACTTGAGTCATAACCCGTCTCAACCAATTGTCTTTCTTATATTATTGAACTCCGAACAACTTTGTCACCAAGATATCTGTATTTATTCTCAATCAAAACCACCTTTGGATTTCCAATCTTTGTTATGCTCATGAAAAGAAATTTATGATATGAAGACAGTGTTCTCTTCAAAAGAGGGTTTAGGATCACTTGTGGTAGCACCAGCCACTTGTGATCAGCTGAGGGCGACAGTTTGTAGGTAAATCCAAGTCAATGGACTGACGATGGTGGGTAATAAACCCCGTTCTTGCGCAATGAACAAGATCTAAGGTGCTGGAATCGCCTAGGCACTGAGGATGGTAATTACGTCTATATAGTAACCTCTTGAGAGCAGTGATGCCTGTCAAGTTTGTTCCGAAATCAAGTTATGATATGAATTTTGAAAGACAAATATGACTTTTGTTCTAAGATACATCTGAGCCCGTTATGAATTTACTTGGGCTATATGTTTATGTCAAATATGAAGATTCATGAGCAATTATGTTTGTTCCATATATGCACTTTCTGAATATTCTTGAAGCTCTAAAATTTGAAACTCCTATCTTTATATTTACTGTCACCTACTGAGTCCTTCCGACTCACGCCTTTGTTTCCTCCACCCCTTTCAGATTGAAGGTGTGTATAATCTCAGCTACATGTGAATCCTAATTCCGCTGCGGACGATGAAGAGATGAAGAAGAATAATGCAGTTTATTTTAGTTGTTGATGTATTAAGTTAGAGAGAGAACTTGACTTTTGTAAATAATGATATTATACTTTGTTACCTTGTGAAGTTTAATGTGTTCAAAGATACCTTTGTGGAATGGTTTGCCAGTTTTGTGCATTGCACGGATATATCTACCCATAACGAAAGTTTGTCAACGTAACCCCTCTTCCGATCAAAGGTTATGTATGTATGTGTGCGGTCGGAGGGAGGGTGTTACAATATGAAGGAAAAATGAAAGGAATGGAGGGCTGCGAGGCTAAGTATGATTAAGAGGAAATTTCGGCAGCCCTTCGAGGTAGTAAATAGTTCTCCTCGTCCTTGAGGAGGGGCCTTGCTTATATAGAGCTTGGAATGAGAATAAATGACATTATCTCATAAAAAAGGTTCAGAAATTAAAAAAATATAGATAATGCTCTATTAAATCGGATGGAGAGTCCTTAGAGAACCTTAGGAGAGTTCTTAGGGCCAGAAACTCGCCCCAATGGGTGGAGATATCCTTAGGATTAAGTCAAGTTCATAGGAGGATAAATAAGGGGGTAGTTATGGAGGCCAGAGGGTTCGGTCATTGTCGCGACATATCGTAGGGTCGCGACTAGAAAAGCGACAGTGCGGGGGGACGCGACAGCGTTATCCACGTGCTTGTAATATGCATGGGCTGTCGCGGCAGCCAAAACCGTCGTGTTTAGAGTCGTGACGCCACGATGCGTCGCGATAATAAATCCAAATTATCTTGAATTATCATCCTAACCACATGATAAGATGAGAGTTATAATGCTCCAAGGACTCTCTCAAGTGATAAATTCGGGATTTCAAGACATTTTAATGGTTTAATGGGCTCAAAACAAGGCTAATGATGGGCTCAAGTTGAGTGACCAAATAGGGGCCCACTAAGATAACAAGAAATGTGATTCACCCAATAGTCATAACCGGGTGTCTACAGATTGTCCCTCCTTGGCTTCCACTTTGCAGGGGAGCGAAGCGGAAGTGGAGTGGAGATGTCATGACGTGACAGTGAAACGGAGATGACGCGGAGTGGACTGAAAAGTAGGGAGCCAAGGTACGATCTAACTAACAGGCAATTGGAATCTTCGTGAAAGAATAATTGGATAGGGAATCCAAACAGGGAAATTCTTGTCAATCTGACGGGAACAACTCACTCGGAGGCAATCCTTCTGATTCGGAGTGGAATTGAGATTTTTTGTCTTGGAACATGAAGAATGATTGGGCACTCAACAAGAGCTCATTAATGGTCAAGAATGAGTCAGGAAAGCTCAAAGTCCTACATGATGCATGCTGGGCTAAAATAAAAGAAATCATCAAAACGAATGCAAAGAAAAGGGGAAATAGAAAATATATCAAGGATAATATTGCTGAACCAAATAAGAACGGGTCAAGAGACTACCCACAACCGCAGTGCAGGCCTGAATCCATCGTCCCCGAACTTAAACAACTCAACGGCCTGTCCAACGATTAACAATGTGCTCCTAGACTATCATTATTTTTGGTAAAAGGGAACTCAAATCCCAGAACACATTGAGAACTAGCCAGTCCTTGAAATGATATAATAGATAGAATACCATATAGTAATGTGAGGAGTAGGGATAGAGATACAATACCTGACTTACCTGTGACGAAGTCCCCTTTTTGATTTTCTGAATTTCTGATTTTTTTTTGTTTTGTTTTTTTATTTTTTAATAAGAAACAAACACAATGAGATAAGAAACACAACAATTATAAATAATCAAACAACATATATACACAGCTCAGAGATGAAAACAACCCCTCGGGTAGAGAGGCGACATCCTGGATGACCACGACAATGTCGCGTCGCAACGCCCTGTCGCGACCTGGTCGCATCAGATCGCGGCGTCGCGACTCGGACAGAGCTCGGAAAGACCAGGAAACCGAGTTCACCCTTATCCTAAGACATCTAGACTAACACTAGGACTCCTAAACCTCTTATAATCTTATCCTAACACCTAGTTTCGGGATTAGAGTGGGTTTCTAACTCTTAAAACTCTATAAATAGAGGGTTTGGGGTGCTAATCCCGCAGCTAATTCCCTGGCATCCTCTGCTCCTCAATTTCAGCTTTTTTCTTTCTCTCGCAACCATGAAGAGGAGTTATTCAGCGTTTGCAGAGGACATCCCTCCCTACTCCGGCCCAAAGGCTGCTAGGGAATCGTACGCCGATCTGAAGCAGCTCTCCGCCATCCCGGGGCACATCTACACACGCTCGGAGCTCCAAGTAAGTAGCCTTTCTCTTCCTAAATTCTGAACTTTTCTGCACTGTGTTCTGTTTTGCTATGTTTTGCTCTTCTCTTTTCTCCTCCATTTTTTCATGTTTCATCTTATACTTCAGATCCTCCCTGGCCAACGACGGTTCTCAAAGGTGCCATGGCTGGTGCCTATGCTCGAGCTATTGCCGCCCTCATCAATTGGCCACCTGAAGGAGTGGGGGCTGTCCACTGTCTTTGTGCTGGCCAGGAATTACAACATGCTAGTACATGTGTGGGAAGCGTCACGGCCATGGCGGAGCTGTGGCATCCACAAACCAACTCGTTCGTCTTCCCCGAGTTTGAAGCAACAATTCTTTTGGAAGAATTGTAGATCATGCTTGGCCTTCCACGCTATCAAAGGGGCGAAGAACTGACAATCTCCTACACAGTGGAACAAATCAACTCTTTGAACATCTTGGCGTATATCACCACAAAGAAAAACGACCTCTACTCCATGACAAGTGGCATGTACGTCCACCTCCTTTCAATTGCACAGTGGATTACTTCTCAGTGTAAATGGAAGACTACGAACTACACCGCCATTGCCAAGGTAGCCGCCATATACATTTGCGGCGTCATACTCTTCCCAGAATCTGACGGCGCCATATCTTTTGGCAACCTTAGCATCATTGACTCTATTTCTGAAGGTATGAAAATTGGGCAAGCTGTCTTGGGTTTTCTGTATGCTGGCCTGACTTCTGCAGCGCTCGGGGGTCCTTTCTATGGATCGGTCATCGCCCTCGAGTTATGGATGGGGATGCACATCCAATTCCGGACAGTGGAGGATTTAACCACGGAGTGCAAGACAATGTTGAACCACCCGCTGGCATATGTGGGCGGACGACTTCACATGAGCACTCGAGCTTGGTGCAAAACGGCTCAAGTGAAGGGCATACAAGCATGGCGCAAGTACCTCCGAATTCTGACCGTGGCGGATTTTGACATGCGCCCCCGATTCATGCATGGCCGGATGATCCACCTCCCTCAACGTACCGGACTCGCCTTGAGGCTGCTGGGGAACGGAGTGCTAGTTTCTTACAACCCGGACCGCTGCTATCTCCAATGCGGTGCGGCTCGCACGGTGGTTCCACTCCTCTCGCACTTCCCGCCCATTCAAGAGAGGAAGAGGGGCGATGAACAGGACGAGCGCGACATGCATAGCGCCGTCGTCCATTGGGAGGGATGCGCGATGAGCGTGATTCAAGCTGAGGTGGAGGAAGACGATGATGTGACCAAGGAATATGTGGAAGCTTTGAAGAAACTTCGGCCAGTGGCGGGGACCAATTGACTTGATGTGATTTGACTTGTAGACAAGATGGTAGATATGAAAGAACTTGATAGCATTGTTTGATTTCTAGGGAGAATTAGAGCATGTAATGATTTGGAATTGAATGAATAACAGATTTTCCTACATGCGCAAATGGGCTCTGTTGATGACGCGGCCAAGCGGGGTGTCGCGACTCTGTCGCGGCGGCCCAGAGAGGCGCGACATGAACGTGACCGCCCGCTGCGTCGCATCAAGAACCGACTCATTCAAAAAAATGAACGGCCCCCTCCTTCCCCCTTTCCAGCTTTCAACCACTCCAATCTCCCTATCTCCGAACCTTCCCCTCTTCCCACGATCTTGCATTAATCTCCCCTGCTTGCTAGCCCACAAACTTACCTAAATCAACCCCCATTGCGATGGAAGGAGGAAAGAGAACCGGCGAGGATTCGTTGTGGAGGAAGCATCAAGTGGAGCGCCGGAGCTCTCGGGGGCGCACGGAGGAGCCTCCGGTCGAGGGGGAGGTGCCCGAGGTCGAAATGAAAGAGGAGGAGGAGGAGACGGCTCCGGTCATGAACGTGGAGGAGGAGCGGAAGAAACGGGCCAAGGCGATGAAGTCGGTAAGTATCTCGACCCCAAAACCATGAATGATAGTAGAATAGAGGTAGGTGGAGCCCCTAGAGGGCGCAATGTAGGGCAAAACGCCCAAGAAAAAGAGGATCAAACAAAGAGGGCTCCGGCCAATTTGATCGTGAAATCGGGTCAGCCCGATCCACCGCGACATGATGTCGCGGCGGGACGAGGCGTCGCGACCATGTCACGGCGTTACTCTGGCTGACGTGACCTTATCGCGGCCTTAATAGGTGACGCGATTAGGTCACGGTGCCCCGCACCAACGCGACAAGGTCGCGGCCACCATAGCTACCGGACTCCGCCCGAACATACAAAAATAAGCTTTAACTGAACTTGAATGTATCTTGCAGGGTGAGATGAGGGCCTGAGTGTCTTGGACACTAGTCTTGGCTGTCTTCCTAGCGTTCCCCCCCTTTCAGCGAGAGCGGGTAGAGGAGATGGGATTTGGAGAGATCCTTAGGATGGGGAGGATGAGGGTGGATCCGGCCCTTACCCAGGCTCTGCGGAGCAGATGGGATATAGAGGCGACTGCCTTTGCATTCCCATGGGGGCACATGATCCCCAGTCTGGAGGATGTGAGCAGGATCACAGGGCTCAGGGTTTACGGGCGACCGGTGAGCGGCTATACCTATCCCTGTTATCATGAGCTAGCCGAGCAACTCCTAGACCTCCCATAGAGCGTAGGTCCTCCCTGGTGCCTAGGGTAGCATTACAGGAGAGTCTAGGTCTGTATGAGGCAGGGAAGAACGTCGGGGAGAGTGAGGATGAGTACCTTGAGAGGCTATCCAGGGTCAGCCAGAGAGAGTTGGCGAGCGAGCCCGGGCAGCAGGCGGACTTGGAGTTGCGCCGCTTTCTCGTTCTCTTTCTTGGTAGACTTTTGTTTGCCACGAGAGGCGACGCAGTCCACTGCCGCTTCCTGCCCTTGCTGGAGGACCTAGGTGAGGTAGGGGGGTATGCTTGGGGAGCAGCCTTTCTAGCGCACCAGTTCGACGACTTGAGCGCCTCAGAGCGGCAGACGTCTACGAGCGGTTTCTACCCCTTCCTTCAGGTACACCTTCTTCTCTAACCCTTCTAGAATTAAACTGCATTTGCTTAAACTGCCATCTGACTTGTCTTTCATCTTGCAGGTTTGGGCCTATCTACACCTCCCAGCCCTGGGGAGAGGGGATCTCACACGGCCGGCCTCGTGCCCATTGCACGCCGTTGGGACTCTCGTCGAGACACCCGCCACCTTGCTGATTAGCTGGAGCGCTTGCAGGAGGCCATTGACAGCTACCCTTACCTAGATGTAAGTACCCTTAATCTTTTCCTTTGCATAAATTATCTGCTTGATTCAATTGCCTAATGATTGATCAGATTTGCCCTTTTTTGCAGTGGTTTCGCAGCCATATCTGGGGGAGGATGATGAGGGACAGCCTTGGTTAGTGCAGGCCCGCCCCTACTTCGGTAGGTCGGTGTGGTTGCATGCGCTAAACCTTGTGCTACCTCTGAACCTATTCCTGACCCGCGCTCCCTCGGGCTTCCACAGGGTGTCATGGAGTTCCCCGTCCGGGACCGTTTCCGCCGGCCGGTCGGAGCTTTCGGGGGCTTCACGACACGACAGATTGGCGTGAGCGGGCGCGAGAGCAAATTGAAAACTGGGAGCGTAAGGGCAAGGCGGTCAGATCAGACGCGACCATTGACGATGCCTACCTCCAGGCGTACACCTTGAAGTATGGAGGAAGGTATACAAGAGTGCCCGACACCAGGTAAAACTCCTAAACCACGGCTCAAAGAATTTGGATTTCTGGACTAGAACTGATGATTTGGCAATGCATTGCAGGTGGATGTTACTGGCGAGATTGCATCGCTCCGAGCCCTGCTTTACTCGTCGGTGCAAGATCGGGAGGCAGCTCAGAGGCAGACAGCGGAGCTGGTAAGTACCTCGTCCAATTTCAGCCTTTAATTTAACTCAAGCAGATTTTGGAAATTGACATGCCTTTCGTGTGCAGCGGAGTGGGTTGGAGAGAGTGAGGGGTGCCGGAGCAGGCGGTGCCTCCTCCTCTCGAGTGCAGGGGCTCTCCATCGCTTTTGGAGGCCCGGCTGGCAGGGGCGGTGTGGAGAGCTGAGGAGGCTCAGTGACACCTGGAGGAGCGGGTAAGCATATTTGAAGATTTGAGTTGATCATTTTTAATTGATACTGATTGATTGCTTGTTGTGCAGGAGAGGGACTTGCAACTTACTACGGATCATGCTATGGAGTTGCAGGGTGAGAGGGACCGGTTCCGGGGGAGGCCGAGGCTACCCGGAGCGAGAGGGACCAGCTGCGCATCCGGCGGAGGCAGCTGAGGCACAGGTAGCGGAGGTGATGAGGGAGCTGGCGACGCTGCGGGTGCAGAGGCCGCCCGGAGTCCAGGAGAGGTCACCCGACTGCGTGCGGAGCTGTTGGCACAGCAGACGTGGGCGCGGAGCCTTCAGCAATCGTGACAGACATAGGCCGTTCACGCAGTCGGAGCCGGAGTGGGGCGAGCGTTAGCAGGGCGACCGGCGCCTCCGTCGGACAGTACTTAGCAGTTCTCCAGCAGCGGAGGAACGGAGGAGGAGAGGCGCCGGCAGGGTGAGGGTAGTGCCCAGGATGGCAGAGGTGGTGGCGAGATGCTACCACCTCCGGATAGGCAGAGGGATCCGGGAGAGTGGCGGTGGACAGTGAGGAGATTTGTGAGCCACCTCCCCTTATCTATGTACATATTGTTCATAGCTTAGTGCACCTTTTACTTTCATGTCAATATTTGTGACAATGAATGGTTTGTGACTGACACGAGTGAAGATGAGTTTCAAGAAGGAAGAGAGACAGAGAGTTGTGAGTGTGACGTTGTACTTGCTTTTTGAAAACGCATGTTCCTGCACACCTTAGAAGAACAAGTTAGATCTGTTCTTAGGCTCAGCCCCTTGCGTTAAAGTGATAGATCTCTTGACCATAATTGTCAAGGGGCTGAGCCTTATTAAAAGGCGAAAAGAAAATGAAAAAATGCATGCAAAGGAAAGCGATATGTACACAGTTTCTAAATATTTTTTTGGATTTTGAGTATCTTTTGATTTTTTGGGGTTTTGGGGATCTTTTGATTTTTTTGGATTTTTGAGATTTTTGATTTTTTTGGATTTTGGGGATCTTTGATGATTTTTTTTTTTGGATTTTTGAGATTTTGGATTTTTTTTTGAAATTTCTTTTGATAATAACACTTCTTAATATTGAGCGATTAGCTCTGAGTCTTACCTCCATCTCACTTAGGCGAATAAAGTTTATGTGCAACGCATATTCGTCTTAGGTTTGCTAAGATTTCTTGCCCCTGGGATGTCAATGTTCCAACACAGACCAAGCGTAGGGATTCTTTGATCATTTTAGGGAGAACAGAAGAATAAAATGTGATAAGACTTAATCTTGAGGTCGAGGTTACTGGCTTGTAAAACTTGCAACGAGTATGCCACATGTGAGATTCATCTGTTGTCCAGGGACTTTAGGGCCACAGTATTTTCTTCTTTGATTGGGGCATGCGTGCGACCGGCTCAAGGGCGTCCCGCGGGGAACTGTACTGCCACTCTTTAACATGCCCCTTCATTTTATCATTTTGTCACTTTATTTTTGTGCTATATACTTTTTCTCTTAGAACTGCCCGTCCCTCTTTGAGACTTCAAACACATGGTTTACACTGTTGCACGTTTTACAGCTAGCCTCCCCTTGCCCCTAGACCTTGTCCGAGTAAGGAGAGAATTGACCTTTCTTCCTGAACGAGGGCTAAGCGAGAACACCATACACGAAGGGGAATGACCTTAGGTCACCGTGCTGAGTTGCGATTAAGCAAAAATTTATTCTGCTAGTAGGAGAGGGAGTGAGACACTTGGCAAATGGCTACCTGTCAATTGGTGTTGTTATCAAAAGACTGTTTATCAGGGGTAGAATCTTTTAAGATATAATCCATTCCATGGGTGAGAGAGTTCATCGCCATCGACATTAACCAGCCTATACGCGTTCCCCGGTACACTTCTTTAACGACGTACGGCCCGGCCTTCCCAGTTTGCTGACAATTATGACCTTGGACCTCCAGGTTTTATGAAATACGCTTCAAACCATGTCTCCTTCTTGAAATTTGCGCTCAATCACTTTCTTTTGAAAAGATCTTGAGAGTCTATTTTGATATGAAAGCACATGATCGGCTGCAGCTAGGCGTCGTCGTCTAAGAGTTCTAGTTGTGTAAGCAACGCCTCCCGATGTTCATCGGGATTAAGTTCCTTGTCCAACTGAATTCTCAGCGAAGGAATGAGGATTTCATGTGGACATACCGCTTCCATTCCGTATGTAAGTGAGAAAGGAGTTTGCCCCATGGGCGTTCGTACGGAGGTGCGGTAGGCCCACAGAGCCTCAATTAGCTTTTTGGCCAATCAGCGAATTTATTAGACTCACAAGTTTTCTTTCAGAATTTTCAAAGTGTTTTGTTTGTGGCTTCGGCCTGGCCGTTGCCCTGTGGATAATACGGAGACAAATGATGCAAGAAATATTGAATTTCTTACATAGATCTTGAAGCTCTTGGGATATGAACTGGGTCCATTGTCGGTGACGAGGCTACATGGTACTCCAAACGCGCAATGATGTTCTTCATGATGAATCTACACACGTCGAACCTTTTATTTCTGCAAATGCTTCTGCTTCGGCCCACTTGGTGAAATATCAGTAGCAATGTGGATGAAGGATTTTTGTTTTATTTGAGCATTAGGATCACCAAGGGGCCCGATGATATCAAAGGCCCACATGGAGAAAGGCCAAGGAGAAGATAGTGGATGCAAAGAGGAAGACAGAGCATGGATTTTATCGGCATGGATTTGGCATTTGACACACCTACGAACGTAGGCAGCACATTCCTCTTCTAAGGTCGGCCAGTAGTAGCTCTGCCTAAGGATCTTCTTGGCTAACATCTGACCATTCACATGCCCTCCGCATTCACCAGAGTGGGATGCTTCCGCTATTTTCCAAGCCTCTTCATCTGTCACACATCTAAGGAGCATTCCACTTAGACCGCGTCTGTAAAGAACTTCACCAATGAGGGTATACTTTAATGTCACTCTACGGATGGCTCGCCTATCTTCTGCTTCAGCTTCTTCTGGGAGGGTACCGTCTCTGCAATATAGTTCAATCTCATGGTACCACGGCCTCTCTTCTTCCATCAATTCTCCTAATTCAACAAGAAATAACTCCTTTGCTTCTTTCTTCTCTGCCTTCAGAACTAGAGAGCTCCTAAGGTTAAGAACCAAGGATCCTGAGTTGAGGGAGCTTCTAACCCCTGAATAGTGATAGTTCAGCATACAGCTGAGAGGGAAGGAGAGAGATGAAGCTAACGATGCCAGAGCATCATCCAGAATGTTTTGAGAGCGAGGATTATGTAGTAGATGAGTTGACGGAATTGCTTGGCTAGGAGCGTGACCAGATCTTAATAGGGCTTGAGTTGGGGTCACGGGTGCGATAGGTAGAAAGACTTGCCGAAGAACGAGCTGAGAATCTCCTATGATCTTGAGGTGACGCGCGCCTAGGAGGTAGGCAAGCTTAGGCCAGCTAGGAGATCCTCATACTCGGAGATATTATTGGTGGCGTAGAACTGGAGTTGATAAGCAAAAGGAATGGTGACCCCTTCTGGGGTGAGCAAGACAGCACCTATGCCCCGTCCCCTAGAATTGAGAGCTCCATCGAAGTGGAGTGACCAGAAGGGATCATGAGAGACAAGTGATAGGTTTTCATCGGGAATTCCTCTTGAACCGTATCACTATGAGGAAGAGGGAGGTGAGCAAGGTGCTCAGCAATGGCATACCCCTTTATGGCTTTCTGACAATAAAGGAGATATCAAACTGAGAGGGAAACTTTGCCAGCGTGCCAATCTGTCGGCGAGGACTGGCTTTTCAAGGAGATACCTGATAGGGTCCATTCTAGAAATCAAACTCACCTTATGAGCTAGGAAGTAGTGCTTCAATTTCTGCACTACCCAGACTAGTGCTGCACATGTTTTCTCCATTGTGGTGAGTTTGAGCTCGGCAGGATTGAAGAACCTAGACAGGTAGTAGACTGCCCTTTCTTTGCCGGATTCGTCATGTTGAGCAAGGACAGCTCCTATGGAGTCCTCAATTGTCGACAGATATAGGATTAAGGGTTTCCCAGGGACGGGTGCCTGAAGCCGGGCGGATTCATAAGATAACTCTTGAGCTCATCGAAGGCCTCTTGGCACTTATCGTTCCATTCAAAATTGACTCCTCCTCTCAACAGTTCGTAGAAAGGATGACATCTTTGAGAGTGCTGAGATATAAATCTCCTTATGAACTGAAGCCGACCTAATCAAACCTCGAAGCTCAGATATGTTCTTGGAGGAGGCATTTCATTTATTGCCTTAGCCTTGTGTGGGTCTATTTGAATCCCCCGTTTACTAACTATGAAGACTAGCAATTTCCTGAGGAAACTCCAAACACGCACTTTTTTGGATTCATCTTCAATTGATATTCTTGCGCACGACGGAAAACTTTGGCAAGCACGGAGGAATGCTCTCTTCGGGTCCGCGACTTCACCACGATATCATCCACGTAAACCTCAACATCTATATGTATCATGTTGTGGAAGATAGCTAACATTGCTCTTTGATAAGTGGCGCCGGCATTCTTCAATCCAAACGGCATAACCATATAGCAATATGTTTCCCCATGGGGTGGTGAAGGAGGTTTTCTCTTTGATCCTCCGGGCTAGACGAATTGATTATAGCCGGAATACCCATCCATGAATGATAAAGTTTCGAACCCTGCTGTATTATCAATTAGAACATCCATGTGAGGTAAGGGAAATCATCTTTAGACATGCCTTATTCAAGTCCCGGAAGTCTATGCAGATACGCACTCTTCCGTCCTTCTTCATTACCGGGACAATGTTTGCCACCCACAAAGGATAGAGGACTACAACAATGAACTTGGCTTTGTGTAGCTTATCAATCTCCTCTTTCATCTTCAAGCAATGGGGGGAGAAATCTCCTTAGCTTTTGTTTGACAGCAACTGCCCCTAGCTTTAAGATCAACCTATGTTCTACGAGATTGGGGTCAATGCCGGGCATGTCATCATAGGACCAAGCAAATGAATCCTTGAACTCCCTCAACATCTCTATGAGTGCTTCTTCTTCTTCAGGAGGGAGACCGGAACCTGGGGTCCTCTAATGTTCCCACATTTACCTCTTTAGTAGGTTCATCAACTGCTAAGGTAGGTTCATCGAATCTCCTCATACCAAGCATACACCTCAGCAGCATCCTCTATCTCACAATCGTTCTCATCTAACGGGTCTCCTTTGCTACGATTTCATATTCCCAAAGCCATCGTCTAGCTCTTCCTCTATAGGTATCTCCTCTAAGTTCAAAACCACTGCTTCTTGATGAACTCTTCGACAGCTAAAGAGTGCTACACCTTTGGACCAATCAAGCGAGCCATTCGGGGTATGCCACTACCCTTCTTCTTCCTAGACGGGGACGAGGACTTACTAATTCTACCCCTAATCCTAAACCAAACCTAATATTTACAGAAGACTCGGAGGAATGTCCAGAGTTTTATTGGAATGAACAAGAAAGGGGTGCGGCAGGGTCGCGGGGTCCTCCGATGAGACTGGAGGAAAGGCGGGCCACCCGAGCTCAGGGTGTCGGTCGTGGAACGGGGTGCAGGGGACAGACGGCCCCTCACCCGAATCACCCGAAATGGCCATGTCTGGCCACCGTGAAGGCGCGAATTGAGCGAAAGAAGGACGACGATCGCCACCGGGGAGCAGATGTGACGGGATCGCCGTCGAGAGCAGGAGAAAGCAGGAGGTGACGGGATCGCCGTCGGGAGCGGGACACAGGAGTGAGTGACGGGGATCGCCGTCGGGAGCGGAGCAAGGGGTGACGTGGATCGCCTTTAGAGTAGAGGAAAGCACGGGGATGAAGAGAGCAGGGAAGTCAACAGTTGGGGGGGAGAAAGAACAGAAAGACGGGGATCGCCGTCCGATGAGCAGGGAAGGAGAAAACGGGGATCACCGTTCGGAGAGAAGGGAGGAGGAAGACGGGATCGCCGTCTGAGAAAAAAAGGAGAGAAGAAATGGCGGGAACACACAATTTTTTTGAATTTTTCGTCCTCTCTTTTTTTTTGGCTTTGATTTTTCTATATTTTTTTGGACTCTTGATTTTTTTTCTTTCTTCTTTTTTTTCTTTTTTTCTATCTTTTTTTTGGAATTTTCTATTTTTTATTTTGGTTTTTCTATTTTTTTTTTGGATTTTGGATTTTCTATTTTTTTTTAATAGAAGGAATTACATTAGATTGAATGGCTTCGAAAAAAGACAGGACCGAACCATTAAAGAAATGACGAAGAGGGTGAAGGGTAAAGTAATGCTTCGACTGCATCGAGAAAGTTGGAGGATGAAGGGAGGAGATAAGGTATGGAATGAAATTATGGACACAGATGGATGAAACGAAGTGACTGAGGGATCGGGATAACCCTAGCCAGAGCTCCCGTATAAAAAGGGGTGAATGATTTGACTACTGCTTTTCCTCACCAAGTCCAAGCAATGTCGCCTGGTGGTGGTTGCTAATGCTGATAGCGCTGCCACTTGCGGCACATTTTCTTCGCTGAACAACGATTTACTGCAAAAATGAGGTCTTCTAATTCTGGCTCTGCTGCCCCAGCTTCTGATTCTTCAATAGCAGACTGACTGATGAGGACCATAATCTTGATCCGGGTCCTCAGTATCCTCCTCAGCTCTCTTCTTCTTGTTGTGCCGCTGCTCTTCCAAAGCTTGATAAGCTGATCTTGGTGCTTCCATGGTGGTGTTATATCCGGGCAGGATGGGCCCTCTGACGAAGTGCTCATATAAGGACCAAGTGAGTGGTCCATAGTCCGATTGTGGAGGAGATGAGAAAGCGGCCCATTCTGAATATCCAAGCCACGCTTCGTGAATTTCTTAGTGCTGGCCACAGTCTTGTTCGCCCTTGGAGATGAGCACCTAGACCTTTTCCTGAATGATAACCCAGCCTGAACTGATATCCCACCCATTGTGTTAGTGCTCACATCTTTCCTGACTGCCACTACAGGGGGAACCCAATTGGGCGATTAGAAGAGAATGTATAGGCCCAAGCATAATTGACATCAAGCACAGAGATAACAGGCTTATTGGATGGCCATACTGACGGCATTACTCTCTCAACGGCTTCCACTGTATGTGTCGTTGCAACACTTTTTCACCTTGACATCCGCCCTTGGAAGGGGAATTTCAACATTGGTGTGCTGTAGATGGAACTACCCCTAATGATTCAATCCATGGCGCCCTAAGATGGCCTTGTAGGTATGATCAATGTTTAATACATAGAATTCTACAAACATTACGAGGGACCCAACCCTGCTTGTAAAGTGATGACTCCATGACAGGCACGTCGCGAATTGTCATATGCATGCAATGGTGGTAGGCGTGGGCTGCAGTTGACGTTCTGATATGTTGCATGCTCTAAGGGTGCTTAAAGGACAAACATTAATAGAAGCTCCCGTGTCCACTAGAGCTGCATCGACGGCCACTTTGTTTAGGTGAGTGTCACACATAAGGGCATTTTTCTGGCTTCCGGGGCAGCCACTCACCGTCAGAAAAGGTAATGGTGGTCCCCTGTTCATAATCGAGAGCACTGAGGGTAGGTTGTCCGGATTCATGTCTTCGCTGACCATGACTCTTTGCAAAAGGCCCTTAGGGCGTCCTGATGAGTCTGCGACCTCTTAATGAGCTCTAATATGGAAATCTTGGCGGGGGTCTGATCCAGATGTTTCAGGATGTCATATGGGTCCCCGGGACTAGATCATCTCTTCTATATCTTGCTGCTGTTGATTGCTAGACTGTTGGCTTGGTTGCCTGGCATAGTCATTGATGCATTGGGGTACATCCATGGAACATTCGCCCGCTCCGGAGGCAAGATTATGTGAAGTGGAGGGGTAGTGGTGTCAAGGATAGAAGGGTTGGCTAGTAATGGTGCTGGCATGGGGAGAAAGGGATGTTGCTGGGTGGAGGGATAATATGTGATATGACAGGGGAATAGATGGCGAGGTGATGGTGGCAACGTGGGGTGTGAAGGAGGGAGGCATGGTGGATGTGGGCACGGGGGTAGTGGGCGTAACGTGGGAAATACACCAAAAGCTGGCCTACCTCATGCTCGTCATCGAAGCCCACTGAGCTTCTGGTGGTGGATGGTGGATGACAGGGTTAACTGTGCGGGTGGAGGCGTAGAGCTGGCTGGAGGTTAGAGCAGGCTGGTGCTGTGGCATGGGTTACGGATTATCCCAGTCATTCGCCGGCTGCTGCGGCTGCTGTTGTTGTTGTTGCTGCTGATAGTGCTGCTAGAAGGGCTGGTACTGCTGTTGCTGCTGATTGTTGCTGTTGCTGTTGTGGTTGCTGCTGCGGCTGCTGTCCGCCTTTGCTGTTGCTGTTGTTGCCTCTGACCCTGTTGGTCCCTTAGAGTTTGGATTAATCTTTTCATCTCCGCCCAATCAATCTGGTTCTGCTCATGGATCATATATCATGTCCTAGAATTGGAAGCAATCGGACACATTGTGGCCCGGATGACGTGATAGACGCAGTAATTTGTTTGTATCGGCCGCCATATTCCATTTGCCTTATCAAGGGAGTCTTAGGGCATTGAGGGACATGAGGGCTGCAAAGACATCGGCTAGAGACTCGGGCAACGGAGGGTATTGGCTCTCTTGGGTCCATTGGGCTTCTTGGGGGCGTAGCCATTTTGAGGTGGAGGGACCTGGGAGATTTGGCGCTGATCTTGGGGAGGATTTTGTCCTGGGGAGGTGGCTGTCTATTGTTGTTATTGTTCCATGGCTGTTGGGCTTGTTGGTTATAGGGGGACCTACCTACTGGCCTTGGGGTTGCTAACTGCACCTACTTGTTCATTGGTTTGGATCCCCTCGGTGACTGGGCCTTGCGGCTTCTTGGCATAACGGGCTTTAGGGGTCTCAAACATGGATGTATAGGCGAGTCCTTAAGTTGAGTCTGGATGAAACGGGCTCGCTATATAGCTGGTGCATGGTAGAAATGTCGTTCATGGCCAAAATAGC
Source organism: Colocasia esculenta (assembly GCA_014218235.1). Taxonomy (NCBI): domain Eukaryota; kingdom Viridiplantae; phylum Streptophyta; class Magnoliopsida; order Alismatales; family Araceae; genus Colocasia; species Colocasia esculenta. The sequence continues at coordinate 25,102,047 of CM024756.1, read as the reverse complement.
TCGGTAGGTTGGAGTGGCATTGGAAATCAACAATTTCACCTTTTCCTCCTCAGCATCGGGCAACGGACCTTGGCGGGCCAGTGAACCCACCGGTCCGCATAAGTGGAGAACTCCTCTTCGGGCTTCATTTTCTCAGCCACCAGATCCACAAAAGAATATTCGGGTCCTACCCGATCCTGGAATTGCTGCAGAAATCTTTCTTGACAATTCTGAAATCCTCCGCTTCCTCAGGGGGTAGGGAATAAACCCATTCTAAAGCTGGACCATCCAGAGACTTTTCTAAACAGTATGCCATGAGATGGCGGTAATACTTGTCGGGTGCTGATTCATAGACGAAATCTTCAGATGAACATAAGGGTCCCCCTACCCCAAAATATCACCGATAAACAGGAGCTCTGACTGGGGTGGTACCCGGAGGTACTGGAAGGATGGGAGGGCAATATCAGCTACCTTCCGCGGATCGATTGTCTCCGGAGTCATGAAGCTCCTTCTTCATGCTTGTCCACTCCGCAAAGAAGTCGAGGGAGACTGGACTTGATGCGCATAAACCAAGGAGCGAGGCTGCTCGAATGAGTGTGACCTTTCCGCAAGGAGGAGACTGGTTCGGCCGTATAGTATGTGTTCTCATATTGGAGAATGTTGGGTTACAACAATGCTTAAATTTTTTGATGATGAGCAATACTAATTTATGTTTATGTAAATGTTCACAATGGTTTTGTTTTTGATGATGAACATTTCATGAACAAACAAATTGTTGTGTTATGAATGTGTGAAACATGATGAGATGACAATTGATGCAAATGAACCACATGTTTTATATGTTCATTATATCTCCCTAATTATGTCTTTTAATGTAGGTGAGATTCCATGCAAGACAAAGCCCAAAATCCAATGTGCAAAAGACCAAGACAAGTGGCTGAAATATTGCACCTGTCACAGATGACAGTGCATCTGTCAACAGATGAAGGTGCATCTGATGCATCTGTCGACAGATGATTTTTCGCCTGTCGACAGATACACTCAGAAATCTATTTCCAGAAAGCCCAGTCTTCCGTTCTTGCAAACCTGTCAGCATCTGTCGACAGCAGCAAGTCGGCGTCGACAGACGTAGTTTTGGAAGATCTAATGGCCGGATATGATCTATATTTTGGTGTTTCCTTTTAGCACGACTCTCTATGCTTGGACATCATTATATAAGGATCATATGAGGCATTTTCGCAGCAAGGAGCCACCATAACCAAAACCCTAAGCAAAGGTCAAGATCAAGGCTTTCTTCCTGCTGCCCTGCTTCATCTCTCTGCCCAACAAGAAGAACAACCTTCCAAGCGGAGTGAGCCGGTTCGTCCGTGGTTCAAGCTTCTCCATCATTGATACTTGTCAGACAAGCTTGGAGTCTTCTGGACGACCAAAGAGAATAGATCTACATCGGGATTTGATTCTTCATCTCAAAACTCTTCTCCTTTCCACTACTTTCATATACTGTGTGTGGTGCACTGATTTGAGATCAGTACGTGATGTTGTTGAGTGTGGTTTGTTGTTCTGATTGCGTGTTTGCATCAGACAACCGTGTGTGTGGTGTGTTGGTCAGATCAAGGCTAGAGGATCTGATCTTTTGTGGACTTGATCTAGCGTGTGTGTGTGTGGTTTAGCCGTGTGCTCGTGTGTGTGTTGTACTCATTTCTTGAGTATTGTCCTTGTCACTGTGTGGTGGTGGACGTAGGAGTCACATGGTGTGATCTCCGAACCACCTAAAAAAATCCCTTGTGCACTGTGGTTTGACTTTGGTTCAACTGTATTTGCTCTAGATGCATGCATAGGATTTCATCTACACACTAACTGTTAGTTTGCTCACACCATTGCATCAGATCAAAGGGGTTGTTATTGAGTAGATCTTTTAATCCGAAGTAATTTTCATATTGCTTAAGTTTCCGCTGCAAATCTATTCACCCCCCCCTCTAGCTTTGCCAATACCAAGTATCCGATCCTAACATTGGTATCAGAGCAGGTTCTTTGTTTATCGGTACTGATTTGGCAGATCTCTTTTTGTTGGATTTGGCATATCTGTTTATATGGTGATTAATTGCT
>CM024756.1:25041737-25099862 GCA_014218235.1 Colocasia esculenta | reverse complement strand
ATCACATTCCGTTCATTTCTTTGCTAGTTTTCCTCTTCTTCTCTCTAGTCAACTTGGTCAAACCAGAGTCAAAGAGGTCAACCAACAATCTTCTACGTCAATGAGGGAGCACAGCAACGTTCGCGGAACTTCTGGAGCTAGCGCGCATAGCGGGGGTGCGGAATGGAGCGTCCACAGACGCGAGGAAAAAAAAAAGGCCGACTGTGAACCGTTGCACAGTCACCAGTGAACGAACCAACGGGTAAACACTGTTGTCCACATTTAAAACCGCCCACGGTTGCTTTATCTCGGTGGCCTATTCCCCTATTTGTAACAGTATATTGAGGATTCAAGAGTCATATTGTAGAGTGTGTACTAGAAAAATAAAAAAGTTCGCGAAATTTCTCAGGCTTCTCATTAAGGTTGTGATGATATTGTATGTCTATCTCAATCTGAAGTTGTACGCATTATCATATCATCTGTACGTAGAGGTTACACGTCCAATAACCATGCCAAATTGACAGAGTTTACTAATCGATCTCTGCAGCCACTCCGAACATGCATCCATGTTGATGTCAGCTGGATCATGTTATTATTACATTAAAATTTTAGTTGTGTATAAATATATAAATATCATTATCTTTTCTTTTAATTTCATTATCAACTATATTCTAGGTTTGATTTATTAGACTTCCTTACTTGACTCTTCATATCTCATGCCATATAATATTGCTCAAGAGAAATCTATTATGTTAACAATCTCTTCTCCCCCCCACCCGTGATTGACTCACTCTAATACCACTTATTATGAGCATTAGACAACTATATCAAAATTTGAGTTGTTTAATAGGGATCATCGTCTCTTCTCTTAATTTGACTATCAATCACATTTTATTGTAAAAAAGGATCGAAGTTAATTCCGGGCATTTCTACCAAGTAAACATATATAGGCGTCATCTTAATTTGTGAGTTCATTTGAAGGTCAAATGAGAGTTGACATGTAACACCCCATATAAGAATATGTTAAATGGACTAAATCAGCAAACTACCAACAACTCGGACTAGTCATTTTCAGAGCTCGAGCAGGAAAAGAACTCTGAAGTTAAGCGTGCTCAGTTGGGAGTAGTCCCAGGATAGGTGACCTTCCTGGACAGTCTACCAACTAGTGTGAGGTTTTGGAGTGTCGATCCATCCCATTGACATGCATGAGTGTTTATGAGGGTGGTTTGAGCTTATTTCACCTGTTTACATCGTCTTACATGCTCCCCTCTCTTTGTGATTTCCGGACTTTTGGTGTAATGCATGTGGGGGAGGTCTCGGGTGTCTCTGTCTGTGGTCGTGACAAGCTTCTTGTCGCGACCCAGATCACGACGTGTCGACCCGTCGCCTTCTGGTAGGAAAGCGACGCCTGATTTGTCACGTTCGGGTCATGGCAGAGTGTTCGTTGCCTTCATACCTATTTTCCCGAGGGTTGTGGGAGGTCTCGAGTGGCCACCCGGATCTGTCTGTGGTCATGACAATGACCTTGTCGCGACCCAGTTCACGATAGGTTCCTTGCGCCTTCAGACCCAGGTCACGACAGGCAAGGTGTCGCCTTCAGGTGGCAACAGCACTTGCGTCGCCTTCTCAGACAGGGAATGGCTTGGCGACCTGTTCGAAGTTTTCCTTTCGCTGCAACTCTATTCTTGGCACCTGTGCTGTTTCCTAGCACGGTTCTACTCTAGTCTTTTGCTCGGTGCTAGGCATTTGTGGACTTGTCCGTTGAAAGGTTGTTACCATTACCTGGACCCCCGGTCCCCGCGCATGTAAGACCGACCCTCTTGGGCCCTTGGCCCTGTCCTTAGGGTCACGATGGACACCCTGGTCGCTACATGTCGCGCTAGGGGAGCCTGTCGGGTGTCAGGTGGGTACTGCGTTGATGTGACCTAACAGGCCGTCGCGTTCTGGTTTTTCGGTCTTCGAGGTTTGACCACCTTTTGGTGTCATGCCGGGCTTGGCGGTTGCGACATGGTCACGACGCCCGAGGGCATCGCGACATGCTTGTTGTCGTACCGGCTTGACCCGTCGCATCTCTGGGGCCATCGGTTCAAAATCGAGGCAGGCGACCCCCTTTCTTCTTCCCCTTCATTTCTTCTTCTTCTTTCTTCTTCTTTCCCTCCGAGCCCTCTTCTTCTCCGGCGATTCTTGGCTTGTTCTTGGGTGCTCGTGGCAAGGAGGTGATGTCCCCTTAGTGTAGGCGACGTGCTCATGGTGCTTGGAGCGAGGAGGAGGTGGCCATTCCAACGTGAAGGCCCCAACGGGTTGGCTCTACTCCTTGAGGTAGGGACCCTTGTCTCCTCTCGTTCTAAGCATGCTCCCTTCCCCTTGAGAGCTTGTTTCTCCGTGGTTTGGGGTTGTGGGTGTGAGGATCATGATCGTGGTGAGTGAGGTTTCTATCGAGCGTAGATTTCCTTGTAATCCATGTTTTATGGGGTTTTGAGAGTGGTTTGGTTGTTTATAAACTTTCTCATGCGTTTCCCATGCTCCCCTCCTTCATATGGATGTGTTTGTACCGATTTTAGGGCGGTCCTTGGGAGGACTGTACCGGGACGCCCCTCAACTGAGATCATGACCAGTATAGAGGTCATGATGATGTCGCGACCGACGCGGCCGCCGCGACATCATCGCGACGCTCTAAGGCGTCGCGACATGGTCGCGACAGCTTGAGGCATTGCGATAGTATTGCGACAGCCTGTGGCGTCGCGACAATGTTGCGACGGCCCTGGGAGTTGCGACAACACCAGAGACAGGTAAGTCCTTACGGAGTTCCGTTTCCCGTAGAGTCTTCGCCGTTCCGGTTCTTTCTGTACCCGTGGCACCAGTGCTAGTTCCTAGTACAGTCCTACACTAGTCGTTCATCGGTGCTCGGCACCTGAGGGCTGTCCCGTGAGAGAGGTTGTTACGTTTGCCTGGGACCCCTATCTTTGTGTGCGTTAGAGGGAGCGTTCGGGACGACAAGCGTACTCGAGTCACGGACTCTAGAGTTGAGAGGAAAATGGTGGTTAAGACAACGGTGTCGAGTTGTTTGTAGAGCTCTCTTGGTTGGTCTGGGACACCGAGGATGGCCGGAGTTCTACCCGGTGCAGGCCAGCCAGTCTTCTTCTCACTGCCTTGCTCTTTGTGGCTCCAGAACCACCTAGAGAGGCTAGGCATGGGACCGTAGTCCGGGCCACCTCTAGAATCCTGCCTGCCTGGGGTTTGATTGTGTGCTATATGTGAGCAGCGACGAGGACGTCGCTTATATCAGAGGGGTAGATTGTAACACCCCATATAAGAATATGTTAAATGGACTAAATAAGCAAACTACCAACAACTCAGACTAGTCATTTTCAGAGCTCGAGAAGGAAAAGAACTCTGAAGTTAAGCATGCTTAGTTGAGAGTAGTCCCAAGATGGGTGACCTTCCTGAGAAATCTACCAACTAGTATGGTTGTTGGGCCAGTTTGTTGGTTGGGTCGTCACATGACACAAGTTGGCTACTGGAGTGGAAAAATATATAGTCAACTGCGGATTGTTCAAAGAGAATGGGATCCTCGCCCCGCCCCCGCTTGGATATATGTAATGACTGCTTGCACTCTTCTTATCATCTACTTCTTAATTAGGAGGATGCATTAACTTATTTTCCTGTCAAACAAAAAAAAAGACTGTGTATCATAATACTTGTGACATCCCTCCTCCTACCATCTCCTTCCCACACACATAATGAACGGGAAGAAAGACAAATGCATGTTTAAAAGAATTAACAGTTCCCTCTACATTGAGTGAGCAGCAATGACGAGGGGAGGAATCAGGGCTCTGTTGTTGGAGATGCGCGCGATTGGGAAAGAACGTGTAATGAGCTACTACTTGGGGATAGATATGATAATGCACATGCATGCAGATGCGTTACCGAGCTGACTGCCTCCAAGCAGACTATGCCTCAAGCCGACCAGCCTCCACTGTCTCCGAGCAGACCAGACTTCCGAGCAGACCAGCCTCCCAAGCTGCCGAGCATGTTCTCCAACCAACATGAATAAATGAATTTGAACTGTGTCCGCATTTATGCCCATTTATTACACCTTTTAATATACATAAGTAAATATTGTTGGTTGTCTACTTACAGTTGTAACTCTTCACATTCCTTTGTATTATATATAATGGCAAGGTCTCGAAAGAGCGGGACAAGAATTTCTGCTCAACTATCTGTCTCTCCAGTTCATTCTATTTTTCACATGGTATCAGAGCTCTCTGCTTTACAGCTCTTGATCTGTGCTTCTTCTTGACATGGCTGCGAACTCCTCCTTTGCTGCACCACTTTATTCTTCACCTACTACCTCTCTCAGTGATCTTCCCTTGAATCTCTTTCTTTGACCACCAATCCCCCTGTCCTGCCAGGTACCATGTCCCTGCTTACCATTAAGCTCACCTATAAAAACTATGTTTGTTGGTGTCGTTAGTTCTCCGCAGCACTTTGTGCAACTGGCTATCTAGGCATCATTGATGGGTCTGATATTTGTCCTCCCGCCACTATACCCAGACCATATAGCACTCCCTGCCCAATCCTATGCACATCTCTTGGCAACAGTGGGATGTGCTTGTCCTCTCCTGGATGCTGGCCTCTATGACAGATTTAGTGGCCGCCCTTGTTCTGGAGTGCGAGACGGCTCATGCTGCTTGGATTGCTCTTGCACGAGCTCTAGCATCTCACTCTGGGGATCGTGTTCTCTAGTTGCACACTCAGTTGCAGTCTCTCCGCCACGGTTCTTCCACTATCACCGAGTATATGCAGATGATCAAGGGAATTGCTAATAGTTTCGCCATCATTGGTGAACATGTTCATGACTAAGATCTGATTATGCAGGTTCTTGATAGTCTTGGTCCTACTTACAACACTTTCATCCATTCCATCACTACTCGTATCCGCAACGTTTCTCTTGAAGACTTGCATGCCATGCTGCTGGCCCATGAGAGCTTTATGCAACACTATGAACAATCTTTTGAGGAGGCGGCCTTCCCTTCTGCTCACTCTGCTATTTGCGAATGCACATCCACATCAATGGATTCCATGAGTCGCGGAGCACCATGTGGTGGTCCTCGCTCTATCCGAGGACGTAGCAAAGGTCAAGGTCATGGATGCGGCCCCTTCTGCCAAATTTAATTTGTTGCTGTCCAGCACTACGCCCACGAGTGCCCGGAATGCTTGAACCAACATTTTGCTGGTGGACACGCTCTCAACCATCTCAGCAATAGATTCCACCAACCCTACCTCTGCTACCGGGGACACCTCTTGCTGCCATGATGGCGACCACTGGCTCGCCTGCCTCAACATCGGCATGGTACCCAGACTCGGGTGCTACACATCATGTGACTCCCGACTATGGCCAGCTCCTGACGGTGTCCCCATACCATGGCTCGAACACGGTGCGAGTTGTGAACGGTACAGGTTTACAGATTCTTAAGCTTGGATACACAACGCTTCCCTCTCTCTCTCACCCACTTATCTTAAAGAATGTTCTGCATGTTCCCGAACTAACTTGCAATCTTCTTTCTGTTCATCAACTGGCAAAGATAATAATATCCTTTTTGAATTCCATCCCTCTTTCTGTCTTGTTAAGGATCGACAGTCGGGGACGGTTTTGACGGATGGACATCTTGATAATCATAGTCTGTATCGCATACCCCTACCACCACGACACCATCTGTGAAGCCGCCACCTACATCCTCTGCCGTTGCATTAACCAGCGCGCTCGCCTCCTCCGCTTCGCATGAATGGTTGGGTCATTCTGCTGTCGAACTGTTCACCAAGTTTTATCTACCTATGGTCTTCCATGTTTTTCTTCTCCATCCTCTCTATGTCATGCGTGTATGCAAGACAAGTCTCATCGGCTTCCTTTTCCCCGGTCTACCTCGCGTTCAGCGGGCCCTTTGGACCTCATTCATGCTGATATTTGGGGCCCTACGCCTATCACCTCTCACTATCACTACAAATATTATTTTGTTTATTGATGATTATAGCCGTTTCACTTGGATATTTCCCCTACGTCTCAAATCCAATGTATGTGCTACTTTTATACACTTTCAGTGTCTTGTGGAGTGCCTACTTAATCGGCCCATAAAAAATTTCATTCGACTGGGGTGGCTAGCTTCATGCTCTTCAGCCGCACCTGAACTCCACTGGGATCCTACATCAGGTTTCTTGCCCCCACACACCTCAGCAAAATGGCGTGGCAGAACGAAAACATCGACATATCAATGAGTCTGCACTCGCCATGCTCCTTCATGCATTTGTCCCATCTCGCTTTTGGGACGACGCTATTCATACAGCAGTATACCTCATCAATCATCTTCCTACTTCACTCTGTCATATGGACACCCCTATCATACTCTCTTTCACCCCACCCATATTATACTTTCCTCCGAGTCTTTGGATGTGTGTGCTACTCTTGGCTGCATCCCTATACCTCCACCAAACTGAGCCCCCGCTCTGAGCGTTGTGTGTTCCTCGGTTATAGCTTCAATCATCTTAGATATCGTTGCCTCAACCCTCTTACCGGCTGAATTTATGTGTCTCATGATGTTATTTTCGATGAGGGAGTTTTCCCTTTTGTAGGTCACCCTGGCTCACACACTCCTGCTAATGGTCTTCTCAGCCCGATTCCTGATGGCAGTGTTCCAATTCCTCTAGCGACGTCACCTCCTATCAGGGCTTCTCCCTGTCTTGCAAGATCTCGGACGCCAACATCACAATGTATTCGGCAACCCCGATCAGACAACCTGCCATTGTGCTCTCCTAACAGGAGTTCATCTCCCACGATGTCTCCTGACTGTCCACAGATCGACCACGCCACGCCACTGCCAAGTGGCCCTTTTGTCTCCTCTGAGTTGCCAATGGATCCTCTCCCCACACCAGGTCTCTCCGTGATATCTATGCTTCAGTGCCTCCTAATATATCATCACCAGAGGCTCTTGGCGATCGTCAAATCATGGCTCTCAAGAACTCCACATTCAGCTCTTCGCCTGCCACCTATCTCCACTTCTGCCATTCCCGAGCCCACATGTTTTTCACAAGTTGTGAAAACACCTGTTTGGCGTGAGGCGATGGTTGTGGAGTTCGATGCTCTCCTTCGCAACGACACTTGGACGCTTGTTCCTCGAGATGCACGAATGAATGTTCTTGGCTGCAAGTGGGTGTTCAAGGTAAAACAACAAGCTGAGGGGACCATAGAACGCCACAAAGCACGTCTTGTAGCCAAAGGTTTCTGTCAATTGCTTGGAGTCGAGTGCTTTGATACGTTTAGCCCCGTCGTCAAAATTACCACAGTGCGCCTTCTCTTAGCAATCGCCATCAGCTCCAACTGGCCTCTTCGACAGCTCGATGTCTCCAATGCCTTCCTCCATGGTGACTTGGAAGAATCTGTCTTTATGGAGAAACCACCTGGCTTCGCTCATCCTCACTACTAGATCATGTATGTCACCTACGTCGTCTCTCTTCGATCTACGACAAGAACCCCAGGCATGGTTTAAACGACTGAGCAGCTGGCTTCTCCATCAACACTTTATGGGATCCAAGACGGACACATCTCTCTTCTTTCGTTGTCACAACTCCTCCAAGATTTTATCTTGGTCTATGTGGATGATATCCTTGTGACCGGCAACGATCCCGGGGGCGTCTCCGCTCTTATCCACACGCTTGCTAAGGAGTTTACCATACAAGATCTCGGTCCCGCCCACTTCTTTCTGGGCATTCAGCTACTTCCTCATCCATCTGGCTGCTTGTTAACACAGACTAAGTACATCTCCGACGTTCTGCAACGCACTCGGATGGCAAGTGCGCAGTCACTTTCTACACCCATGGCAAGCACCAAGTCTAAGGATCCCTCGTTGCCCCCACCTTTTGAGGACACTCAGCAGTACCGAAGCGTGGTCGGCGCTCTCCAGTACGCTACCATTACTTGGTCGAACATCTCTTTTGCTGTAAATCAAGCTTGTCAACACATGCATGCACCCACCACCAATGACTAGGCTCATGTTAAGCATATCTTACGCTATCTCCAAGGCACTTCCACATATGGGTTACTTCTCCATCACCAATCCTCTCATCAACTTCATGCTTTCAGTGACGCCGACTGGGCAGGGTCCGCCTAGGATCGGCGGTCCACAAGTGGCTATGATGTCTTCCTTGGCCGCAATCTCATCTCATGGAGTTCCAAGAAGCAACCCACTGTCTCGTGCTCCAGTACAGAAGCCGAGTATAAAGCAGTGGCCAATACTACTACTGAGCTATTATGGCTGTTGTCTCTTTTGAGAGAACTCGGATTCTCTACTTCGCCCCCTGTTCTTTGGTGTGACAATATTGGGGCGACTTACCTAGCAGCCAATCCGGTGTTTCATGAACGCACTAAACATGTGGAAATTGATTTCCACTTTGTTCAAGAACGAGTTGCGGCTAAGGAGCTAGTCGTTACCTATGTGTCTACCAAGGACCAACGAGCTGATATTTTCACAAAGTCCTTACCAAGGCAGTGTTTCTCTGAGTTAAGGTGCAAGCTCAATGTTGTCCAAACTCTCTTGGGCTTGCGGGGGCGTGATAACGCACATGCATGCAGACGCGTTACCGAGTAGACTGCCTCCGAGCAGACCATGCCTCCAAGCAGACCAGCCTCCACTGCCTCCGAGCAGACCAGACTTCCGAGCAGATCAGCCTCCCAAGCTGCCGAGCACATTCTCCAACCAACATGAATAAATGTGTTTAAACTGTGTTTGCATGTCTTCCCATTTATTACACCTTTGAATGTACATAAGTAAATATTATTAATTGTCTGCTTATAATTGTAATTCTTCATATTTTTTTTATATTATATATAATGACAAAGGTCTTGAAAGAGCGAGAAAAGAATTTGCTCAACTATCTGTCTCTTCAGTTCATTTTTTTTCACAAAATATATGAGGGTTCTATTTGACAAATACACGCCCCCGGTGCCGGCTGCAGGCACAGGTTAGTTGATGACAATTTACAGCCTGCAGCGCCTGCGGGTGCTCAACCAGCTAGCTGCAGAGGGCTGTCGCAACCTGCAGCGCTGCGTTAATGCTCGGGAAGGGAGCTCTAGGCGGTTCCAGATAGGAGAGACACGAGACTCCACAGGGAAATTAGACGCTAGAGATAACGAGATGCTTGTAGGAGAACCGGCAGGTGGACTCCTACACGTGGTAGGCTCTTACGTTTTTTGCAAATTTGAATATTATGGATGCATCGCAGCTTCTGAAAATTTCAAATTAATCTGCTCTCTTTGGTAATTCGGAAGCACGCATTAGCGTTCCTTCTGCTGACTTAACCAGACCTTGCCTTTGCCTTAAAAGTCTTGCTAACTAAACTGAGTTGGGTATTCGTCACAAGCAGCTATCGCCTCCAGATCGCCTCACATGCACAGCTTTTCTCAGATTTTCCCATCAAATATGCAATGTTTTCAGGATTAATTAATGCGCCAGTCTGACATACCGATTGTGCAAGAGTTAAGGCCAGGAAGAAAAAGAAAAGATGCACAGGTGATCCGTCCACATCAAGCAGATAAAAAATGAGGAACATTTTCAGATGGAATAGGTCTTTTTTTTTTTTTTTTTCAAAAGAAAGATCACAGTCCAATAGTGCCCAAGTCTCGTCTGCACCTCACAGGAGGCACTGGGAGAGCCGGAGAGGGGATCAACTCTCCACTTCCCATCTCACTAATATAATTATGCCTTCATTTAAGAAGTGACAAGATCTCTTCTTTAATATAGCACTGGGAATGCGGATCTACTCTCCACTCACTAATATTTGTGCCTTCAGTTAGTAATTAGTGACAAGTAGGGCTGCAAAGGGGTCGGGTTCCGAATCAGAAACACATATTCTGATTCCCATTCTGATAATCGAAATATGGTTCCGATTTCGATTCTGATAAAATCGAATGGTTAATTCCGATTCCGTTCCGATTCCGATAACATTACCGGAACTGAAATTCCGATAAGCCAAGGTGTTTACCATAGTTTTACCTTTGAGTTTATGATAATTTATCGGAATAACCGATACCGATTCCGATTATTTTTCAATTCCGATTCCAATAGCTTATCGAAATATCCAATACCGATTCCGATAAGCTATCGGTATCATTTTTCGATTCCGAAACTGATAATTTTTATCGGAATCAGGTCGGAATATCGGAATATCGGGTTCCGTTTACCCCCTAGTGACAGTGTTAGGTTCGGACTCAACTAAAGTGGTCTACTTATCAGATTTGAGCTACACATAAAGGATGCACGCTTCCGGTCTAATCAAAAGGATATTTTATGGGCCTAACCCATATGTGGCCCATGGGTTCCTGTTATGGGTGGGAGCCCAATAAGGCATTTTCTGGACTGGTCCCTCCTCTCTATATATAGTCTGTCTTCCCCATAGACAGACAAGACATCCAGTGACATAGAGAGAGAAAATCAGGTAGACTCTCGTGGGATTACGATCGTCTCCTCCAGCACTCGACGTTTGCGTCATCTTCCTCCTCGTGATTGCACTGTTATGGAATCCGCTTCCGCTATAGGTATGTGCACATGCTCTAACATGTGGTATCAGAGCCCGTGTCGGATTCTCTGGCTCCGATCTTCGTTCGTCGTTTCTTCCCTTACTAGTCGAAGGAGGTGATGCTCATCGCCATGCATGGAGTGCAATCCGGCTGCCGTACTGTCTTCCACCGTGTTGGACGCGAAGGGGAGGCGGCTGGCCCAACTGTAGCAATATGATTTTTTTAAAAAATAAAAATTTTAATAAAAATAAAAATAAAAGCAATTAGAAAATCAAATAAAAGAGAATTAAATAAACTCATTAAATTAAAAGAAGTAATGACCTTTGTTAAAGGACCCATTAGAAATTTCTGGGCCAAATAGAGATTTTTAAAAGGGGAATAATAGAAAAATACTTAAATTCATAACTAAATTATTACTTAATAGAAAAGAGGTATTTAATGCAATAAATAGTTAATTTGAGTTAGATTTGGATTCCTAAACCTACCCTGATAGGTTGGCCACGAATTTGGGTCCCAACCTAACCCAAATTGGGATTGGTATGCTTAGAAAGAGAAGAGAAATAGGAAATCCCGAAATTAAATAGGAATTTGAGTCATATTAGAAAATAGGAACCCAAGAGAAATAATATTCTCTTAAAGCTCCATGGCCGGCCCTAGCTCGTTGCCAAGGGTTTCAGAACATGGAGAGGAGGCCAAGGAGGAGAAGAACTCGTGGGAAGGAGGCTCCATTAAAGCTTCAACCCCGTTCTTCAGTTCTAGCCCTAGAAGAGTAAAACGATCAAGGTAGGCATTCTCACGAGCAAAAATAAATCAATTCGTCTGTAGGTTGATCTAAACCTCAGAAATCAAAGCCTCTCGTCTCATATTTTTCCATCAAGTAAAACTTTTGTTCTAAATTTTCAAAGTTCTGTGAACTTCATGACCCCGAACCCTCTTCTTAAATTCATATCTTCATGCATACTCGTCCTTATGTCATGAGATTTTATTGAAAGAACTGATGGATGTTAGGCGTCTTTTGCCCTTGAAAGCCCTAATTTTCATCAACCCTACATCGTGAATTAGTTCTTTTACCCTAACTGTGTACTGTCCCATGTTCTTCGTGAAGTATCATGATTAAACCATGCTGAAACCATGTATGTTTTCAAATTCCTATTTATTGTAAGTACCCATGCATGTCTAGATCAATTCGTAACTAGTTTCATGATTTTTCATTGCTTGTACCATTAGTTATGATTTTCTGAATCACCCTGTGTCAAATAGGGTAAGTTCTGGCCCGTAATCCAATGTAATGTCCTTTCTCTGTCGGACTCGGGCGCAGACCCTGTGATCGCAACATCAGGGCCGTCGCGACAGAGCCTACTGTCACGATCTGATCATGACAGGCCTGTCGTCGCGATCTGTTGCCCGATCTGACGAGCCCGTCATGACCTTTAAACGACCCCGTCGCGATCTGTCTGCCTGAACCGATGAGCCCGTCGCGACCTGTACTAGACCCTATCACGATCTTAGTTGACCCCGTCGCGACCCTCATTAGGGTACGTCGCGATCTGGGTTTTTGCATGAAACCCCCTGTCTCAGCAAGTCTTGACTATCTACAGTGTTTGTACCCTTCCTTAACAATCATAAACACTGTAAAAATACCTGTTATAAACTGAACACTTTTGTATGATTTTAAAAGACATACACATGACTTATTCTAGCTATGATTTCATGATACATGCACACACTTTGAACCATCCAATTATGGCTTAACATGACATGTAATTAACTCATAATACATCTAGTAATTTATGTAATTAAATTGCCATATTTCAATATATACTTGTCTACATTTTCTCGCACTGTTTTGGAATACTGTTATCGACGCTCCACTGTTCTAGTAGTGAGTCTTTGTTCAAGACCTCCGTAAGTCTCCTCTGTCCATGGATTCCCACATGGTCGACAACCCGGTTGTACCCTAACACCTATTACACCCTTTAGGGATCAACATGATCCAAACAGATATTAGAAGTTCGCTCTTATCTTGAATCACGCCGGACCTCTGGACATGTGCTTAACATGGCTAGTGGTAGGGTCGTGAGTTCCACCTGACTGCCAACACCAAGTGCGCGTGTTGTGCAACTGTTACTATCGCCTGTTTACTCGACGTGTTATGTGCAATGTCCACTAGCTCTCATCTATACTCTACTCACTCATCTATTCACGTTCACTCTACTATCTCGTCTATTCATCTAGTACTCTCATCTTTTCTTGGTACTCTATATTGGCCATTGACTGATTGTCTAAAGATAAACAATATAACCAATGCCTGACAATATATAAAGGGCCCGATCTGGTCCTGGGATGTGCGCCCGAAAGGGCTAGTGCCCATGGGAGTTAAATGATCAGAGTGTTTGGCATTACACTCGAGTGCTATCTATCTCGACTATCTAAATGACAATCAAAAGTGCTATGTTCTCTCATTGTCTATTGACAAAAAGTGCTATACTATACCCGTTGTGCTATTGCTATACTTTGTGTTATTCGTGCTATGGCCATCTTGCTATTTGTGCTATACTCGACTCTCGTGCTATATTTGGAAACTTGTGCTAATTCGTTCACATGCTATCATGCTATCTCTCACGTTACTTGACTCACTCGCTCTATCATTAGTTACTCTGCCTTTTAATACATTAATCATTTAAAGCCTGCTTGACTATTGAGATTTAATTCCTACTGAGCGTGATCGCTCACCCTACATTATTTGTCGTTGTGTGCTCCGGTGAGACCGAGGATGAACTATACACTCAAGAGGACGGGAACAACCAGGAGTGATGTTATGATCACCCTAGCGTCCTAGCATTATGTTCGAGTCATAGTTTAGTCTTTACTTTATTTTAATGTAATTGGGCCCTATAGAACGACTCTGATATTAGTGGTTGTAACTAGACATTTGAAAGATTATTGAAAAAATTTGCTTTAGTATTTATTCTTGCCCAATGGTTTGATGTCTAGTACTGCTCTATACCCGTTTACTTGCAACTACCTCGCGTTCTGATATTCCGCGTCGGGACGTGACCGTTTTGTGGTATCAGAGCTAGGTTGTTCTTAAGTATAGGATGATCTAGGTTGACCTGCATCGACTAGAGTCAATTATCCAACCTATGTGAGTCGTGGTTAGAGCCAAGGGTAACTAGCTAAAATGAACTCACACATGCACGAATTAACTTCCACATCAATATCATGATAATAAGTTATTTTTGTCGGAACTAAGCAACAGAGATGACTGCCGAACGTGCTCAAATGAGAGGCATGCAACAGACCATCCAAGAACTGACGCGCGCAATTGTGCTAGCTACCCATGGAGGTGGCAATCGTGGTGCAGGCGACCTGCATCGTAACTTCCGGAGTCTGAACCCACCTAGGTTCAGTGGATCCATGGACCGGATGAAGCCGAGCACTGGCTCAAAGAAACGGAAAGAATCTTCTGTGTCATGCAATGTGCAGCGGGGGATAAGCTGCTGCTGGCCACATTTCAACTCGAAAAGGACGCCCGTGTTGAGCAACTACCCCTAAGGAATTTAAGAATTTTCTTAATTAATATATCTATTATTTTTGCTATGACAAAACTCTTTAAAATAAACTTTCTACAAAGCAATATATTAATTACATATCACAAATCATATCGGTATATTACAGAATAATACCTCCATCCAAAAATTCTTAGTCCATAGACTCTCTCTTTGTCCTACTGAATTCGACTGTTAACTTCGAATATCAAATCTGACTCCTTCAAAATCGAAGTTAAACAATCTTCAAATTTTTCTAAGTTCACAACTTTATACTTGATTCAACTTATCTCTCCGACTAGTACAGTCGAATGCTTCATATAATCTTCTACTTGATTCGACTGATGACTCTGACTGTTACAGTCGAATTCCTTTCTATATCCATCTGTTTTCTTCAACTGCCGCAGTCGAATGCTTCAGTAAACAGTCTATATAGTATTCGACTACTGAAGTCAATTGCCTTATCTTTTCAAAGTCGAATCACATTTGCTATTTTCTTATTAGATTCGAATTGCCTTTTTTCTTAGAAATCGAATTACCTTATTTCTTTACTAAAGTCGAATCACTCTTACTTGTCCAGTCTAATTGCATGATCTTTTGAATTCGACTTCACTAATTAACTCTGTACTTAAACTCTCTTCTGATCCTTTTTAGTCTTAACATCTAATGCAAATTTCTCTCAAATCTTTTCATACATCTTTTTAATGGACTTTCAATATCTTATTGATTCATCAAAACTGTCATTATCATGTTATTTTATTATTTTATTCTTTGTCAGAACAAGTCATATCAGTCTTAAAATATTCATTTAAATCTTACGCATGACACTTCTGATATATTTTAAAAAATAATCCTTGATTTGTTCAATGCCTTTGCTCCGGATTTTGCTGGATTCATTAGACACTATGCATTTATGAATTCTCAGGTGCATGGCATCTGACAGGACTCACCTACCACTGACAGACACATACTTCACCTTTTTAGCATATCTACCTGTCTACTTTTTCTTTTTGAAAGCTTGTGTATACGAGGTTTCCATACCTATTTTTTGTACTTACCTGACTTACCTACCTCAAAGGTATGGAGTTCCCTCTTCTTTCTGTCTTGCCTTTGTAACAGACATTTATTGGAGCACGTTTTCAGCATGACTCATTCACAGTCTATGATGACAAGAGCTTATCTTCTAGCTGTGAACGACTACTCCTCCTCTGAAGACTTTGGAAAGATGCAAAAACTGAAGGACTTCTGAACAATAAGCTCATCAAGATCCAAAGGAAACTAGAGCTCTCTCCAAACGGTCAAATTGCAAACGGCCACAAACTCCAACGGCTATTTTCTAAACGGCCATATCTGAAGTGTATAAAAGGAGCTCAAGTTTAAAGAATACACACACATCAATAGACAACTCAAGAAGAGAGCATACAAGCTTCAATCGAATTCCTTCAACTCTCACAAGCTCTTCTGAAAGCTAAAGTCTGAGAGCTTTTTCTTCCTTAGAAGACTTTCTCTGAAGCTCTCCTAGTAGTGTTAGGTGGCAATTGTAATTGCTTACTTCCTTTAGTCCACCCTTAGATTTCAGATAGGATTTGTATCTCATCTCTGATCTTTGAATCCTTCTAAAGTTTGTGTTTGTGTTCAGACAAACACACAAGTCTTTTTATTTCTCTTGTGTAAATCTCTGCGAAGTCTGTTTCTGCATTGCCCCTCCTGTGTAGGGAAGGCCTTGTGAAAGGTGTTGAACCACTCTTTATTACCTTCATATTTTGGTGCTAACAAATTTATGATGTAACTTAAATTGAATATTTTGTTTCATCTGTGTCGCATCAATCTCATAGCAAAATGCTAAGTCTTTCATTGATGCAATATTTGGCGCACTATAATAATAAAGTCGATGTTTAATTCATATACATCGATTTCTGTTTTAAGTGCCATAGTAACAAGCGCTATAACGATTTGATCTGATTTCATATAGTGCTACAATGATTGTTAAGAAATCGATCTCACAACGATTCGCTAGTGGCCGTAACGATTTGATAAGAAATCGGTCTCATAACGATTTGATAAGTGAGTGCAACGATTTGCCTCACATCGATTTGCCTTCGCAACAATTTACTAAGAGTCGATGCCATAACGATTTCATAAGTGTTCGCAATGATTTCTTCTGTAAGCGCAATGATTTGTTAAGAAGTCGATGCCATAACGATTTCATAAGTGTTCGCAACGATTTCTTCTGTAAGCGCAACGATTTGTTAAGAGTCGATGCCATAACGATTCATAAGTGTTCGCAACGATTCTTCTGTAAGCGCAACGATTTGTTAAGAAGTCGATGCCATAACGATTTCTTAAGTGAGACAACGATTTGCTCTCACAACGATTTACTTGTGAGCAATGACTCTTCACATAACGATTTCATAGTCATGCTCATAACGATTTCTTCAATGATCATAACGACTTATCTTTCACATCGATTTGTTCATATTCCTGCAAACGATTTACTTGTAAATGAACAACGATGTGTAAGGCCCTCGAATTTCTGTCGCCTTATTTGTATTTATGTGTGTATATTTGTGCTTGTGTATGTATGTACATATTTACGTACGCATTAATTAGTATAATTATGTGTGCATGTGTTTATGTTAGATGTAAATAATGCAAGTATTGATTGTGATGGTATGATATAATACCGTATACATATTGCATGTATATATGCCCGGTATGCATGGTTTTCTGCATATTTCAGAGTTCTGGCCGAAGGCCACCTTGGCGTCAAGCCCAGGCCGTTTAGGTGGTGTCAGCGTCCAGACATGGACGCCAACACTAATCCGGGCGTCCAGCGATATGGACGCCAATCTCTCTGGCCTGCATGCGCAGCAGAGCTGCAAGCTTCTGAAACAAGGTAAGCCAACCATTGGGGGACTGTCCCCAACGGCTCTGAAGGCTGTCAAATCAGCATGGTGAGTGGGAGAGAGACCCTCCTTATGTCTGAACCCGAAATGCTCTCCCCACTCCTCCCTTCACCTTGCAGGAGGAGAAAAAGTGAGAAGAAAACCCAGAGAGAAAACTGAGAGAAAACCCACTTGGAACCCAAGAATCCATTAACCTGAGGATCTGCTCCGGAGATCTACTGCTTCAAGAAGGTAGCTGGATCAAAGGAGGAGGCTTCCCCGACATCCCCTTGGCGTGGAGATCATCCAGGAGCCCAGAGGAAGAGATCATTTGGAGGGATTTCTGCACTTCTTGGGACAGCCCAAGGAGAGCTTCACCGAGCCCTAAATCCTTTGGAGGAATTTTTAGAAGGCAAGTGACCTATCCATGATGTCCCCGTATGAGTCTAGGTCGGTTTTGCTATTTTTATAGATTTTTCCTCGAGTCCTAGACCCTCCCATTCATCCAAGTTTGAGAGGTCGGGTCTGTGTTTCTGCACAGACCTGATTCGACGGCAAGGTCCCTGGACGCCCAGATCATGCTCGGCGTCCATCCGGCCATGCCGCTGACTCTGAATCAGCGGCCAGAGACCGCCGCCAAGTTCCTCTAGACAGAACAGTGAAATGTTCTGCCCTTCCTTTACATTAATTTCGGTATGGTTTCCGTGATGAGGATATATGGTAATCCTATACTCTATGTATATAGTCAATTGTGGTGTGTGATGGTGAATGTAGGAAATTGTATTCCTTAAACTTTTAAGCATGACTTGATAATATTCTTACCAATCCATGTTCCATGAGTAGGATTAAACTGAATACCTTGGTTTTTGTCTGTTTATGAAGATTAGTAGATCAGTAGATGTATGCCCAATCTTGGTAAATTGATCCATGCTTGCATGAGTTGCAATTGAATTCGGTTCGATAAATAGAAAGATATGCAAAAATGGTTTGTGGTGATTGATCTATAGATGTATGATTTAGGGAATTTTATATTCTCAAATCATGCATATATTAGTAGCCTCTGTTTAAAACAGTAAGTGGCAATTTGCAAGATGTGTTAAACCCCATGTTAGCTTAAGTTGTGAATAGTATGCTAATTAGGTGTTTTTTTTTTCTGCAAATTCTATTTAGCTCAGAAAAATCTAAAAATTGAGTGTATGATTTGAACTCGAAAACAGCATGTGGTAAAATTTCAGGTTATTTGGATAAGTAAATAAGAAGTTATGTATTTTCATGTGAAATGAGATAATCTACGTATATTACCGAAATGTGATTAGTTATGGTCTAAACCAACTTGATTGGTGAATTATTGTGTGCTAAGCTCTGGAAATTCTGTAGTACCATGTTAGGAAAAATAGAGATATTCGGTGAGTGAGAAAGTGAATGTGATGAAAAGTGTGAAGTGTAAAACCATGTGTAAAACGGTAATGTGTAAATGTGTAACTGTGCCAATGTGACACTGCTTCCGTAGAGGGCAGTGGAGCTGTAGCAGGAAAAGTCCCCCTGAGAAAGTTCATTGTGTAAGTGACCCTAAGGGCATTAGGGGGAAATCCTGGAGGTGGACAAGTACCACTGGTTAGGGTGGAGACTTGTTCTCCCGGTCTGCGCAGTCCAAGAGTCGCCATTGGAATGCCTAGATGGCGTCTATGTGTAATGTGATGTGTATATGTCCTTCTTTGGTGGTTTGGACTATGTGTCACGGCACCTAAAATGTGTAATGTGTATGTGTCCATGTGTAAATGTGTAAGTGACAATGTGAATGTGTATGTGTAAAGTGAACCATGTGAAAGAGAAATTTGTGTAAAGAAAATGTGAAACTAAAGATGTGAAAATGTGTTATTGAAAACCATGTGAGACAAATCTGAAATCATGTGAAATCAGTGAATTTATGTTATTATCATCATGTTATTATGTGCAAAGATGTTTAGAATCCATGTTAGGGATAATGGTGAAAACGGGCAAAAGATAGCATGATTGTTGAACACATGATATGTCTTATGCAATATTGTAGCTTTCATGTATAGGTTTACAGCCGTTAAACCATGTGAAATCAGCAACCTAAAGCATGAGATAAGGTTATGTATGCACTTAAGGACATGTGAAATCCATGCTAGTGGTGTTCCCCTTTCATGTATGTAAAATTGTTCATGTTGGTAGCTCTCATGTCTTAGTTCTTTAAAGATTAAAGTTTCATGAGTAAATTGAATAGAGAGCATGTGATAGGTGAATTTAATTCTTAGAAATCTGAAAGCATTATCCATGTATAAAGTTGTAAAACTTTCATGATAGGTTGGAACTTAAATTGACTAACATGCCATGTGTTGCAAAAATGTTAAATGTGCATGTAGAAACCACTAGGACTTGTACGTGTATATCATGAGTAGTGTTTCTTGCTGAGTCTCTGGACTCACTCCTTGCTTCGGCGTACAGGTGTAGTTGGTGACGTGGCACCTTCGGAGGAGGTAGCAGAGATGGACTCCAAGCGCGGAGATTAGCTAGCTTTGGAGTTTCTTTGAGATTGTGTATTTCATAAGTATGTAATTTGAACATTGTATTAGAGTATTATGAAAATGATGTATAAATGTGGACAATTTGTAGTCCTATTTCAGCAATTTAAATTATGTGGACCTTTAGTTGTTTTATGTTAAATTGCGAATTGCATGTATGTTTAATGTGGATGATGAATGAATGGAGACAGTTGTCTTTTACTTCCGCTACTCTGTTGTATATTCGCGGTATCTCAGCTGTATGTATCGTTTGGGTAAATGTCCCACTGTGGCAGCGCTCGCTATACCGACGGGTTTGGTATAATGTACCGGTATAATGAGGGCCGTCACAGAGATGGTATCAGAGCGACCGGGGAGAGTGATCCGCTAATGGCAGAAAGCTGGATGAGGGAGACAGAGAAAATCTTCCGAGCTATCAGGTGTCCTGATGAGGACAAGGGACATTAGCCACCTACATGCTACAGGAGAGAGCTGATGTATGGTGGTCCTCCCTACTACGTACACGCTTTGAGGACAGAGCAGTAGACGTGGCGTGGGATGCGTTCGTGAGGCTCTTCCGAGCCAAGTTTGTCCCAGAGCATATCCAGGACAAGATGGAGCAAGAATTCCTTTCCCTGACGCAAGGATCAATGACCGTCCTGGAATACGAGGCAAGGTTTTCTGAACTTTCTAAATATGCACCGCATATAGTAGAGGATGAGCGCAGGAAGACCAAGAAATTCGTGATGGTCTCAAGCCATCACTGCGGACGAGACTCGTGGCGTTTGACCACCGCACGCTAGACGAGGCCCTCAACGCTGCCTGCAGGTAGGATGGATAAATGGAGCAATATCTGGAGGAGAAGAAGGCTTCGCAGAAGTGGCCGGCAGCGACATTCTAGCGGCAGGATAAGAAGAAAACGGTGTACCAGACACCGCAGAAACAATGACAGTCAACAACTCTCAGGTACCTTCTGTACGTTCCCCCGGTGCGAAGAAAGAGTGTCCCCATTGTGGGAAGACCCATGGAGGTTCCGAGTGCTGGTTAGTAGCGGGTAGATGCTTAAAGTGTGGGAGCAGCGACCACAAGATCAAAGATTGCCCAAGACTTCAGCAAGGAGCTCAGCGTGGAGCACCAGCACCAGCAGTAGCGGTAGCCGCGCCAGCTACAGGAAGACCAGGAGGCCTCGAGCCCCAGCTCGAGTGTTTGCTTTAGCTCGCGAGGACGCCGAGCAGGCGGAGCATGTCACCGAAGGTACAATTTTGCTTTTCGGTGTGCACGCTCGGGTTTGTTTGATACGGGTGCTACTCACTCGTTCATTTCCGAGCGGTTCGCTAGGCAGTTAGCCCTAGAGTCAGGCATAGAGTCTGAGGAGTTAGAGGTCCCTTTGTCTGTGCACACCCCTGCGGGTACGGTATCGACTAGGAAGTGCATTCCGTCGTTATCTGTGTGTATTGAGGATAGATTCCTAGATGGGTGTTTCTTCTTGCTAAAGATGAAGGACTATGATTGTATCCTTGGTCTGGATTGGCTAGAGGAGCACTATGCGTTAGTGGATTGTCGTAGGAAGAAGATTGTTTTCCGCATTCCTGGCGAGGACGAGTTCTCTCATCCCTTGCCAAAGAACATAGCGGGAAAGTTAGTTATCTCTGCCATGAAGGCGATGCGCATGGTGAACAAGGGCTGTGACGCATTTCTTGCCAGCGTTATGCTAGTACTTGATGCTGGTTCATCACTGACTCTTGCAGAGATCGATGTGGTGCAGGATTTTCCAGATGTCTTTCCCGACGACTTGTCTGGATTGCCACCGGATAGGGAAATAGAGTTCACTATAGAGTTGCTTCCAGGCACCTCTCCTATCTCGAAGGCCCCATATCGGATGACCCCTGCAGAATTAGCCGAGTTGAGGAAGCAATTGCAAGAATTGCTCTATAAGGGATTTATTCGCCCTAGTGTTTCCCCTTGGGGCGCACCTGTATTATTCGTCAAGAAGAAAGACGGGTCACTTCGGTTGTGTATTGATTATAGAAGTTGAACCAGGTGACTGTGAAGAACAGGTATCCCTTACCTCGGATTGATGATCTGTTTGACCAGTTGCAAGAGGCATCAGTCTTTTCCAAGATTGACTTGCGATCTGGTTATCATCAGTTGAGGATTAGGAGTGAGGATGTGTCCAAGACGGCATTTAGAACCCGTTATGGACATTATGAGTTTTTGTTCTTCCTTTCGGATTGACCAACGCCCCTGCAGCGTTCATGGATCTCATGAACCGGGTGTTTAGTCCGTATCTAGATAGCTTTGTTGTGGTGTTTATTGATGACGTGTTGGTCTATTCTCCGGATGAGGCCACGCACCGTCAGCATTTGAGGTTAGTCTTAGAGGTTCTCCGTGAGCACAAGCTGTATGCGAAGTTCAGCAAGTGCGAGTTTTGGTTGCGCGAGGTTCACTTTCTCAGGCATGTTATCTCCGGCGCTGGTGTTGCAGTTGATCCAGCAAAAGTCCAGGCAGTTATGGATTGGGAGATTCCCAGGACCCCTTCGGAGATTCGTAGTTTCCTTGGGTTAGCTGGTTACTATCGGAGATTCATTGAGGGTTTCTCATCCATCGCCGCCCCTTTGACAAAGCTGACCAGAAAGGGTGAGAAGTTCGTATGGTCTGAGGCATGTGAGCGCAGCTTTCAGCTATTGAAGGCTAAGCTTATTTCTGCTCCGGTATTGGTATTGCCTAGTGGTCTAGAGGGCTTTGCCATTTATACGGATGCATCTCAGATTGGTTTAGGCTGTGTGCTCATGCAGCAAGAAAGGGTAGTGGCTTATGCTTCGTCAGTTGAAGGAGCATGAGAGGAACTATCCGACTCATGATTTAGAGCTCGCAGCAGTGGTTCACGCACTAAAGATCTGGAGGCACTATCTTTATGGTGTCAGATTTGAGGTGTTTACCGACCACAAGAGCTTGAAGTATCTTTTCTTTTCTCCCAAAAGGAATTAAACCTGAGGCAGAGAAGATGGATTGAGTTCTTGAAGGACTATGACTTCGACCTTCAGTATCATCCTGGAAAGGCGAATGTCGTAGCAGATGCTCTTAGTAGAAAGAGGTCTTCGCTCCAGCAGGATTGGAAGATGTTGGAGGATGCAGCGTGCTCTATGACCGAGTTAGAGCCGTCGTTGTGTCAGGCTTTTGTAGCTCAGCTATCCCTTAGATCCTCAGTCTTGGATGAGGTGATTGAGTAGCAGAAAGCCGACCCTAGATTGTTAGAGTTAGTGAGTAAGGCGGGCATTGCTCGTGATGAGGACGGTGTGATTAGATTTCAGCACCGTGTTTGTGTCCCCGATGTGGTAGATGTCCGTGAGCATGTGTTAGCGGAGGCTCATAGATCGCGATTCTCTATTCATCCAGGTAACACTAAGATGTATCAAGACCTGAAGAGATCATTTTGGTGGTCGGCGTGAAGAAGGATGTTGCGGATTATGTGTCTAGATGTCTAGTATGTCAGCAAGTGAAAGCCGAGCGGCAGCGACCATCCGGCCTTATGCAGAGGATGGATATCCGTGTGGAAGTGGGAAGCTGTCACTATGGACTTCGTTTCGGGTTTGCCTCGATCTAGAAGGGGCAATGACTCGATTTGGGTAGTTGTAGATAGATTCTCGAAGACTGCTCATTTCTTGCCTATGAAGAAGAACCAGTCAGTAGAGAGTTTAGCTAGACTGTATGTTAGCGGTATCATTAGATTGCATGGTGTGCCGAAGTCGATCATTTTGGATCGAGATCCGAGATTTACTTCGAGATTGTGGAAAGGTCTTCAGGATGCGTTAGGTTCGGAGCTTAAGCTCAGTTCGGCGTTTCATCCCCAGACCGATGGACAGTCCGAGAGGACTATCCAGACGCTCGAGGATATGTTGAGAGCGTGTGTTCTGGATTGGAAGGATGATTGGGAGCGTCATTTACCTCTTGTGGAGTTCGCATACAACAACAGCTTTCATGCTAGTATTGTATGGCTCCATTCGAGGCGTTGTATGGTAGGCCCTGCAGATCTCCTTTATGTTGGGAGGAGCTGGTGATAGGCAGTTGATCGGACCAGAGTTAGTTCAGGAAACTTCAGATAAGATTCAGCTTATCAGGAAAAGGCTTGTTGCGGCACAGGATAGGCAGAAGAGTTATGCCGACAACAGAAGAAAGGATTTGGAGTTCGAGGTTGGCGATCATGTCTTTTTGAAGATTGCCTACTCGAGGTGTTGTCAGATTTGGCAGGCATAGCAAGCTAAGCCCTAGATTCATTGGCCCATATGAGATTCTCAGACGTTTGGGCAACGTGGCGTACGAGCTAGCTTTACGCCCAGTTTTGGCTAGCGTTCACCCGGTATTCCACGTATCTATGCTCAGGAAGTATGTCCGAGATCCGTCTCATGTGATTAGTCATGAGCCCGTGGAGATCCAGCCAAATCTTTCGTATGTCGAGCAACCCGTAGCCATTCTTGACCGGAAGGTTCAGCATCTCCGGAACAAGAGTATTGCGTCGGTGAAAGTTCTATGGCGGAACTTCTCACGTGAGGAGGCTACGTGGGAGCTTGAGGATGCGATGAAGAAGAAGTATCCCCTTTTGTTTGAGTAGTGTCGTTCTAACTTCGAGGACGAAGTTTCTTTAAGGGAGAGGGTGTAAGGCCCTCGAATTCCGTCGCCTTATTTGTATTTATGTGTGTATATTTGTGCTTGTGTATGTATGTACATATTTACGTACGCATAATTAGTATATTACGTGTGCATGTGTTTATGTTAGATGTAATAATGCATGTATTGAATGGTGATGGTATGGATATAATACCGTATACATATTGCATGTATATATGCCCGGTATGCATGGTTTTCTGCATATTTCAGAGTTTTGGCCGAAGGCCACCTTGGCATCAAGCCCAGCCGTTTAGGTGGTGTCAGCGTCCAGACATGGACGCCAACACTAATCCGGGCGTCCAGCGATATGGACGCCAATCTCTTTGGCCTGCATGCGCAGTAGAGCTGCAAGCTTCTGAAACAAGGTAAGCCAACCATTGGGGGACTGTCCCCAACGGCTCTGAAGGCTGTCAAATCAGCATGGTGAGTGGGAGAGAGACCCTCCTTATGTCTGAACCCGAAATGGCTCTCCCCACTCCTCCCTTCACCTTGCAAGAGGAGAAAAAGTGAGAAGAAAACCCTAGAGAGAAAACTGAGAGAAAACCCACTTTGGAACCCAAGAATCCATCACCTGAGGATCTGCTCCGGAGATCTACTGCTTCAAGAAGGTAGCTGGATCAAGGAGGAGGCTTCCCCGACATCCCCTTGGCGTGGAGATCATCCAGGAGCCCGGAGGAAGAGATCATTTGGAGGGATTTCTGCACTTCTTGGGACAGCCCAAGGAGAGCTTCACCGAGCCCTAAATCCTTTGGAGGAATTTTTAGAAGGCAAGTGACCTATCCATGATGTCCCGTATGAGTCTAGGTCGGTTTTGCTTTTTTATGGATTTTTCCTCGAGTCCTAGACCCTCCCATTCACCCAAGTTTGAGAGGTCGGGTCTGTGTTTCTGCACAGACCTAATTCGACGGCAAGGTCCCTGGACGCCCAGATCATGCTCGGCGTCCATCGGCCATGCCGCTGACTCTGAGTCAGCGGCCAGAGACCGCCGCCAAGTTCCTCTGGACAGAACCGTGAACTGTTCTGCCCTTCCTTTACATTATTTCGGTATGGTTTCCGTGATGAGGATATATGGTAATCCTATACTCTATGTATATAGTCAATTGTGGTGTGTGATGATTGTAGTGTGTGATGGTGAATGTAGGAAATTGTATTCCTTAAACTTTTAAGCATGACTTGATAATATTCTTGCCAATCCATGTTCCATGAGTAGGTTAAACTGAATGCCTTGGTTTTTGTCAGTTTATGAAGATTAGTAGATCAGTAGATGTATGCCCAATCTTGGTAAATTGATCCATGCTTGCATGAGTTGCAATGAATTCAGTTCGATAAATAGAAAGATATGCAAAAATGGTTTGTGGTGATTGATCTATAGATGTATGATTTAGGGAAATTTGTATTCTCAAATCATGCATATATTAGTAGCCTCTGTTTAAAACAGTAAGTGGCAATTTGCGAGATGTGTTAAACCCCATGTTAGCTTAAGTTGTGAATAGTATGCTAATTAGGTGTTTTATTTTCTGCAAATTCTATTTAGCTCCGAAAAATCTGAAAATTTGAGTGTATGATCTTGAACCCGAAAACAGCATGTGGTTAAAATTTCAGATTTTGGATCAGTAAATAAGAAGTTATGTATTTTTCATGTGAAATGAGATAATCTACGTATATTACCGAAATGTGATTAGTTATGTCTAAAACCAACTTGATTGGTGAAATTACTGTGTGCTAAGCTCTGGAATTCTGTAGTACCATGTTAGGAAAAACAGAGATATTCATGTGAGTGAGAAAGTGAATGTGATGAAAAGTGTGAAGTGTAAAACCATGTGTAAAACGGTAAATGTGTAATTGTGTAACTGTCCCAATGTGACACTGCTTTCGTAGAGGGCAGTGGAGCTGTATCAGGGAAAAGTCCCTCTGAGAAAGTTCATTGTGTAAGTGACCCTAAGGGCATTAGGGGGAAATCCTGGAGGTGGACAAGTATCACTGGTTAGGGTGGAGACTTGTTCTCCCGGTCTGCGCAGTCCAAGAGTCGCCATTGGAATGCCTAGATGGCGTCTATGTGTAATGTGATGTGTATATGTCCTTCTTTGGTGGTTTGGACTATGTGTCACGGCACCTAAAATGTGTAATGTGTATGTGTCCATGTGTAATGTGTAAGTGACAATGTGAATGTGTATGTGTAAAGTGAACCATGTGAAAGAGGAAATTTGTGTAAAGAAAATGTGAAACTAAGATGTGAAAATGTGTTATTGAAAACCGTGTGAGACAAATCTGAAATCATGTGAAATCAGTGAATTTATGTTATTATCATCATGTTATTATGTGCAAAGATGTTTAGAATCCATGTTAGGGATAATTGGTGAAAACGGGCAAAAGATAGCATGATTGTTTGAACACATGATATGTCTTATGCAATATTGTAGCTTTCATGTATAGGTTTACAGCCGTTAAACCATGTGAAATCAGCAACCTAAAGCATGAGATAAGGTTATGTATGCACTTAAGGACATGCGAAATCCATGCTAGTGGTGTTCCCCTTTCATGTATGTAAAATTGTCATGTTGGTAGCTCTCATGTCTTAGTTCTTTAAAGATTAAAGTTTCATGAGTAAATTGAATAGAGAGCATGTGATAGGTGAATTTAATTCTTAGAATCTGAAAGCATTATCCATGTATAAAGTTGTAAAACTTTCATGATAGGTTGGAACTTAAATTGACTAACATACCATGTGTTGCAAAAATGTTAAATGTTCATCTAGAAACCACTAGGACTTGTACGTGTATATCATGAGTAGTGTTTCTTGCTGAGTCTCTGGACTCACTCTTGCTTCGGCGTACAGGTGTAGTTGGTGACGTGGCACCTTCGAGGACGTAGCAGAACGGGCTCCGAGCGCGGATATTAGCTAGCTTGGAGTTTCTTTGAGATTGTGTATTTCATAAGTATGTAATTTGAACATTGTATTAGAGTATTATGAAAAAGATGTATAAATGTGGACAATTTGTAGTCCTATTTCAGCAATTTAAATTATGTGGACCTTTAGTTGTTTTATGTTAAATTGCGAATTGCATGTATGTTTAATGTGGATGATGAATGAATGGAGACAATTGTCTTTTACTTCCGCTACTCTGTTGTATATTCGCGTGTATCTCAGCTGTATGTATCGTTTGGGTAAATGTCCCACTGTGGCAGCGCTCGCTATACCGACAGGGGATGGTATAATCGTACAAGTATATGAGGGCCGTCACAGATTGTTTAAATCATATTCACATAGATTTCTCTTGAATATTTTGAAAGTGTTTTTGACGCTTAAATGAAAAGTCAAATATCTTCTGACAAAAGCTGCATGCATATTTCAGAGTCTTGTCAAATAGATATGAACTACTATTTTCAGAATGTTAGCAGAAACATAGTAGCATGCACTGATACCTCATAAAAACACTCTTTTATGCTAACACTTTCTTCTATGTACAGACCTCGAAGACCATCAGAGTCTGATTAAGACAAATGAAGAAGAGATGAGCAACGGCTAGAACTCCACGGATCTCTTCAACGGATCCATTCAAATTGCTCATATAAAAGAAGAAGCATTGCTGAAGAATAGGATAGAGCTTTCCTGAAAATCCTTTAAGGAGTGTACAACTGTGAGAAGAACCTTCACGCCACAAACACTCAGAGAAAGAGAGAAGAGCTCGAGCCAAAATCTACAGAAGCCTTCAAGCAGAAGTCTTCATCGCCTTCAAGCCTTCTTCTCTTCCATTCTCCCTGTGTTCATTGTAATCTTGGGGGAGAGTCTGTGACTGTGAGCTAAAGTTCATTGTGTCCATCTTGTAATAGCTCCTAGTCTATTCTTTCTTTTCTAAGAAAGACTCTTGTCCAGCTGTAGGACTGTATACAGGAGTCAACCCAGCTAGGGGTTTGTGTCTAGCTGAACCAAACTGGGGTTTGTACCAGTTGATAACCCAGCTAGGGGTTTGTGTCTAGCTGAACCAAACTGGGGTTTGTTCCAGGAGGTTTACTTCTGAACCTGTAAAAGAGTAGGTTTGCTTCTGAGCCTAGAAAAGAAGTGGGCTGCCTTCTTGCCGGAAAGAGAAGAAGACCTGGTGGGGTACCAGGGTGTTGTAGTGTCCTTGAAGGGGACTGTACCTCGGTTAGTGAAATCCCAAGAGTTTGCTTGGGGACTGGACGTAGGACTCCATGTGGGAAGGGCCGAACCAGGATAAATCTCCTGTGTCCCTTTGTGTGATTGTTTATTTGCTTCCGCACTGTACTCTTTATCACACTAAACTAACCAAACCTTCAAGTGTTAATTTCTGTGTTAAGTTTCTATTTCAGATTTCAGAAAAATCTATTCACCCCCCTCTAGGCTAGCTTGCTGCCGTACAAAAAGGGCCAACAAGTGGTATCAGAGCAGGTCTCTGATCATTCAAAGAAGATCCAACGATCTTAGAGTAAAGATCCATGGCAGCTCAAGGATATGCTGAAGGTCAATTAGTCACCAGACCTCCATTCTTTGACGGAGAGGACTACCAATATTGGAAGATGAGAATGGAATGTTTCATTCGAGGCACAGACTTTGATCTGTGGCAGGTAATCGAGGTAGGTGATTATGTTATTGTTCCTATTCCAGGCACTACTGCCATTACAGCAGTAGATAAAAGTAAATTATCTTTAAACTTTAAAGCTAAGAACTACTTATGTTGTGCTTTATCCAAAAGAGATTTTAGTAGAGTATCTGCATGTAAATCTGCTAAAGAAATATGGGATAAACTGCAGAACTTATGAAGGAACATATAAAGTAAAACAAACTAGGATAGATATTCTTGTATCACAATATGAGCAATTAAAATGCTTCTAAACGAAAATATCACTCAAATGTATAATAGATTTTCAAGTATAGTAGTTGGTCTAAGCTCTCTTGGTAAAAATCTTTCTGATGAGGAAACTGTTAGAAAGATACTTAGGTCCTTAACTATTTCATGGACCCCTGAGGTCACAGCTATTGAAGAAGCTCATGACTTAACCAAACTCTCTATTGATAACTTAATAGGTTCCCTCATGGCACATGAAATTAATATGGAGCGACTATTTGAAAGCTCATTAAAGAAAAAATGTACTAATGCTCTTAAAGTTGCAGCTGCTCCTTCCACTTCTTCTTCTTCTAGTTCAAAAGATGCAGATTCTGAAGACAGTGATGTAGATGATGTACTGTCCAAGCTTCAGAAAATTCTCAAGAAGAGAAAAAAATGGATCAAGAAGGATTCAAAAGAAAGAGAGAAAGGAAAAAGAACCAATCTGTTATGAATGCAGAAACCTGGACATCTAAGACTAGATTGTCCTAGACTAAAAAAAGACTGGTCAACTAGAAAAGTCCAAAATGAAGCACAAGAAATTCAAAAGAAAAGCCATGACGGTTGCTTGGGAAAATGAAGAGACCACATGCTCAGAATCATCAAGCTCAGAATCAGAGAAAGAGCAGGTAAATCTAGCCCTCATGGTAAGACTAGATGAGGTACATCCTAACTCATCTTTTGATTCTTGCACAGATTCAGGATCAGAATCTGAAGACTTAGAAGAAGTATTTAATGAACTATATGAAAAACATAAGAATGTTGTAAAAGAATTAAAGAATCTGAAAAACAACACTATTTGCTTAGAAAACACCAATTCTGATCTTAAATCCGAATTGGAGCAACTAGAAAAATAATTAAAGGACAGTAAAGATAACATTTATCTTTTGAATGAATATTTAAAAATAAGGAGAATGAAAAATTAGAGTTAGAAGTAAAATTAAAAACTCTAACTGAAGAAAATCTTTATTTAAAAGAATTAGTTGGGAAGTTAACTAAGGAAAAACATCTTTAGCCCTATGCTTAAAAGGGTCAAAATCTGGAAATAATAAACAAGGGCTTGGATACATACCTCCTGGAAAGGGAAAACAAGCCATAATTCCAGAAAAATATCCATTACCAAAATTGTAAAAGAAACCAAGATGCCTCAGAAAAAGGCCCATGTAAAAGAAAATGTTTCCAAAAATTGTGTTCTAAACAGACAGTACAAAGATAATAAAAAATGGCAAAACAATTATATTCATTGTTGTTCTCATTGCAATAATTAGGACACACAGTAAATACCTGCAACAAAGACACTTAGTTTGGATTCCTAAAGGTTATTTTCATGCATATAACCATCAAGGACCCAAAAGGATTAGGGTACCTACCTTTGAGTAATTTATTTGCAGGTTAGCCTTGGAGCATCAAAAACCAAGGATGCTCAAGGCAGGAGTGACTACAGACTCTTCATTCAAATCTCATCTGAAGAAAGAGTAGTCACAAAAATTGAATTGGCCTTTATTACTAACAATTATTTACAAGTTTCATTCAGGTGGAGTCTCTCATTCAGGGGAGCACAGATTAAGGGGGAGTCATTCCTTATCAACTATTATTGTTGAACCCCTCAATGGTAAGAAATTCTCTCAAAGGGGGAGAGAAATCCATGGTAAGATCCTTTTTGGATTAGTGACAAAAAGGGGGAGAGTTTGTATGAATTTTCTGAAACCTCTATGCTTTATATTCTTATCAGAAAATTCGCATAAATTTTGTCATCACCAAAAGGGGGAGATTGTTGAACCACTCTTTATTACCTTCATATTTGGTGCTAACAAAATTTATGATGTAACTTAAATTGAATATTTTGTTTCATCTGTGTCGCATCAATCTCATAGCAAAATGCTAAGTCTTTCATTGATGCAATATTTGGCGCACTATAATGATAAAGACGATGTTTAATTCATATACATCGATTTCTGTTTTAAGTGCCATAGTAACAAGCGCTTATACGATTTGATCTGATTTCATATAGTGCTACAACGATTTGTGAAGAAATCGATCACACAACGATTCGCTAAGTGGTCGTAACGATTTGATAAGAAATCGGTCTCATAACGATTTGATAAGTGAGTGCAACGATTTGCCCTCACATCGATTTGCCTTCGCAACAATTTACTAAGAAGTCGATGCCATAACGATTTCATAAGTGTTCGCAATGATTTCTTATGTAAGCGCAACGATTTGTTAAGAAGTCGATGCCATAACGATTTCATAAGTGTTTGCAACGATTTCTTCTGTAAGCACAACGATTTGTTAAGAAGTCGATGCCATAACGATTTCATAAGTGTTCGCAACGATTTCTTCTGTAAGCGCAACGATTTGTTAAGAAGTCGATGCCATAATGATTTCTTAAGTGAGACAACGATTTGCTCTCACAACGATTTACTTATGAGCAATGACTCTTCACATAACGATTTCATAGGTCATGCTCATAACGATTTCTTCAATGATCATAACGACTTATCTTTCACATCGATTTGTTCATATTCCTGCAAACGATTACTTGTAAAAGAACAACGATTGTTTAAATCATATTCACATAGATTTCTCTTGAATATTTTGAAAGTGTTTTTGGCGCTTAAATGAAAAGTCAAATATCTTTTGACAAAAAGTTGCATGCATATTCAGAGTTTGTCAAATAGATATGAACTACTATTTTCAGAATGTTAGCAGAAACATAGTAGCATGCACTGATATCTCATAAACACTCTTTATGCTAAACTAACTTTCTTCTATGTATACAGACCTCGAAGACCATCAGAGTCTGATTAAGACAAATGAAGAAGAGATGAGCAACAACTAGAACTCCAAAGGATCTCTTCACGGATCCATTCAAGTTGCTCATATAAAAGAAGAAGCATTGCTGAAGAATAGGATAGAGCTTTCCTGAAAATCCTTTAAGGAGTGTACAACTGTGAGAAGAACCTTCACGCCACAAACACTCAAAGAAAGAGAGAAGAGCTCGAGCCAAAATCTACAGAAGCCTTCAAGCAGAAGAAGTCTTCATCGCCTTCAAGCCTTCTTCTCTTCCATTCTCCCTGTATTCCTTGTAATCTTGGGGGAGAGTCTGTGACTGTGAGCTAAAGTTCATTGTGTCCATCTTGTAATAGCTCCTAGTCTGTTCTTTCTTTTCTAAGAAAGACTCTTGTCCAGCTGTAGGACTGTATACAATAGTTAACCCAGCTAGGGGTTTGTGTCTAGCTGAACCAAACTGGGGTTTGTACCAGTTGATAACCCAGCTAGGGGTTTGTGTCTAGCTGAACCAAACTGGGGTTTGTTCCAGGAGGTTTACTTCTGAACCTGTAAAAGAAGTAGGTTTGCTTCTGAGCCTAGAAAAGAAGTGGGCTGCCTTCTTGCCCGGGAAAGATAAGAAGACCTGGTGGGGTATCCAGGGTGTTGTAGTGTCCTTGAAGGGGACTGTACCTTCGGTTAGTGAAATCCCAAGAGTTTGCTTGGGGACTGGACGTAGGACTTCCATGTGGAAGGCCGAACCAGGATAAATCTCTTGTGTCCTTTTGTGTGATTATTTATTTGCTTCTGCACTACTACTCTTTATCACACTAAACTAACCAAACCTTCAAGTGTTAATTATGTGTTTAAGTTTCTATTTCAGATTTCAGAAAAAACCTATTCACCCCCCTCTAGGCTAGCTTGCTGCCGTACAAAAAGGGCCAACAAGTGGTATCAGAGCAGGTCTCTGATCATTCAAAGAAGATCCAACGATCTTAGAGTAAAGATCCATGGCAGCTCAAGGATATGCTGAAGGTCAATCAGTCACCAGACCTCCATTCTTTGATGGAGAGGACTACCAATATTGGAAGATTAGAATGGAATGTTTCATTCGAGGCACAGACTTTGATCTGTGGCAGGTAATCGAGGTAGGTGATTATGTTATTATTCCTATTCCAGGCACTACTGCCATTACAGCAGTAGATAAAAGTAAATTATCTTTAAACTTTAAAGCTAAGAACTACTTATGTTGTGCTTTATCCAAAAGAGAATTTAGTAGAGTATCTGCATGTAAATCAGCTAAAGAAATATGGGATAAACTGCAGATAACTTATGAAGGAACAGATAAAGTAAAACAAACTAGGATAGATATTCTTGTCTCACAATATGAGCAATTTAAAATGCTTCCAAACGAAAATATCACTCAAATGTATAATAGATTTTCAAGTATAGTAGTGGTCTAAGCTCTCTTGGTAAAAATCTTTCTGATGAGGAAACTGTTAGAAAGATACTTAGGTCCTTAATATTTCATGGACCCCTAAGGTCACAGCTATTGAAGAAGAAGCTCATGACTTAACCAAACTCTCTACTGATAACTTAATAGGTTCCCTCATGGCACATGAAATTAATATGGAGCGACTATCTGAAAGCTCATTAAAGAAAAAATGTACTAATGCTCTTAAAGTTGCAGCTGCTCCTTCCACTTCTTCTTCTTCTAGTTCAAAAGATGCAGATTCTGACGACAGTGATGTAGATGATGTACTGTCCAAGCTCAGAAAATTCAGAAGAGAAGAAAAATGGATCAAGAAAGATTCAAAAGAAAGAGAGAAAGGAAAAAGAACCAATCTGTTATGAATGCAGAAAACCTGGACATCTAAGACCAGATTGTCCTAGACTAAGAAGACTGGTCAACTAGAAAAGTCCAAAATGAAGCACAAGAAATTCAAAAGAAAAGCCATGGCGGTGCTCGGGAAAATGAAGAGACCACATGCTCAGAATCATCAAGCTCAGAATCAGAGAAGAGCAGGTAAATCTAGCCCTCATGGTAAGACTAGATGAGGTACATCCTAACTCATCTTTTGATTCTTGCACAGATTCAGGATCAGAATCTGAAGACTTAGAAGAAGTATTTAATGAACTATATGAAAAACATAAGAATGTTTGTAAAAGAATTAAAGAATCTGAAAAACAACACTATTTGCTTAGAAAACACCAATTCTGATCTTAAATCCGAATTGGAGCAACTAGAAAAACAATTAAAGGACAGTAAAGATAACATTATCTTTTGAATGAATATTAAAAAATAAGGAGAATGAAAAATTAGAGTTAGAAGAAAAATTAAAAACTCTAACTGAAGAAAATCTTTATTTAAAAGAATTAGTGGGAAGTTAACTAAAGGAAAAACATCTTTAGCCCTATGTTTAAAAGGGTCAAAATCTGGAAATAATAAACAAGGACTTGGATACATACCTCCTGGAAAGGGAAAACAAGCCATAATTCCAGAAAAATATCCATTACCAAAATTTGTAAAAGAAACCAAGATGCCTCAGAAAAAGGCCCATGTAAAAGAAAATGTTTCCAAAAATTGTGTTCTAAACAGACAGTACAAAGATAATAAAAATGGCAAAACAATTTATATTCATTGTTGTTCTCATTGCAATAAATTAGGACACACAGTAAATACCTGCACAACAAGACACTTAGTTTGGATTCCTAAAGGTTATTTTCATGCATATAACCATCAAGGACCCAAAAGGATTAGGGTACCTACCTTTGAGTAATTTATTTGCAGGTTAGCCTTGGAGCATCAAAAACCAAGGATGCTCAAGGCAGGAGTGACTACAGACTCTTCATTCAAATCTCATCTGAAGAAAGAGTAGTCACAAAAATTGAATTGGCCTTTATTACTAACAATTATTTACAAGTTTCATTCAGGTGGAGTCTCTCATTCAGGGGGAGCACAGATTAAGGGGGAGTCATTCCTTATCAACTTATTGTTGAAACCCTCAATGGTAAGAAATTCTCTCAAAGGGGGAGAGAAATCCATGGTAAGATCCTTTGGATTAGTGACAAAAAGGGGGAGAGTTTGTATGAATTTTCTGAAACCTCTATGCTTTATATTCTTATCAGAAAATTCGCATAAATTTTGTCATCACCAAAAAGGGGGAGATTGTTGAACCACTCTTTATTACCTTCATATTTTGGTGCTAAAAAAAATTTATGATGTAACTTAAATTGAATATTTTGTTTCATCTGTGTCGCATCAATCTCATAGCAAAATGCTAAGTCTTTCATTGATGCAATATTTGGCGCACTATAATGATAAAGACGATGTTAATTCATATACATCGATTTCTGTTTTAAGTGCCGTAGGAACAAGCGCTATAACGATTTGATCTGATTTCATATAGTGCTACAACGATTTGTTAAGAAATCGATCTCACAACGATTCGCTAAGTGGTCGTAACGATTTGATAAGAAATCGGTCTCATAACGATTTGATAAGTGAGTGCAACGATTTGTCCTCACATCGATTTGCCTTCGCAACACTTTACTAAGAAGTCGATGCCATAACGATTTCATAAGTGTTCGCAACGATTTCTTCTGTAAGCGCAACGATTTGTTAAGAAGTCGATGCCATAACGATTTCATAAGTGTTCGCAACGATTTCTTCTGTAAGCGCAACGATTTGTTAAGAAGTCGATGCCATAATGATTTCTTAAGTGAGACAACGATTTGCTCTCACAACGATTTACTTATGAGCAACGACTCTTCACATAACGATTTCATAAGTCATGCTCATAATGATTTCTTCAATGATCATAACGACTTATCTTTCACATCGATTTGTTCATATTCCTGCAAACGATTTACTTGTAAATGAACAACTATTGTTTAATCATCATTCACATAGATTTATCTTGAATATTTTGAAAGTGTTTTTGGCGCTTAAATGAAAAGTCAAATATCTTCTGACAAAAAGCTGCATGCATATTTCAGAGTCTTGTCAAATAGATATGAACTACTATTTTCAGAATGTTAGCAGAAACATAGTAGCATGCACTGATACCTCAAACACTCTTTTATGCTAACACTTTCTTCTATGTATACAGACCTCGAAGACCATCAGAGTCTGATTAAGACAAATGAAGAAGAGATGAGCAACGGCTAGAACTCCACGGATCTCTTCAACGGATCCATTCAAATTGCTCATATAAAAGAATAAGCATTGCTG
The DNA here is from genome assembly GCA_014218235.1 of Colocasia esculenta. NCBI lineage: Eukaryota > Viridiplantae > Streptophyta > Magnoliopsida > Alismatales > Araceae > Colocasia > Colocasia esculenta. The sequence continues at coordinate 25,063,846 of CM024756.1, read as the reverse complement.
AAGAATAGGATAGAGCTTTCCTGAAAATCCTTTAAGGAGTGTACAACTGTGAGAAGACCTTCACGCACAAAACACTCAGAAAAGAGAGAAGAGCTCGAGCCAAAATCTACAGAAGCCTTCAAGCAGAAGTCTTCATCGCCTTCAAGCCTTCTTCTCTTCCATTCTCCCTGTGTTCATGTAATCTTGGGGGAGAGTCTGTGACTGTGAGCTAAAGTTATTGTGTCCATCTTGTAATAGCTCCTAGTCTGTTCTTTCTTTTCTAAGAAAGACTCTTGTCCAGCTGTAGGACTGTATACAATAGTTAACCCAGCTAGGGGTTTGTGTCTAGCTGAACCAAACTGGGGTTTGTACCAGTTGAAACCCAGCTAGGGGTTTGTGTCTAGCTGAACCAAACTGGGGTTTGTTCCAGGAGGTTTACTTCTGAACCTGTAAAAGAAGTAGGTTTGCTTCTGAGCCTAGAAAAGAAGGGGCTGCCTTCTTGCCCGGGAAAGATAAGAAGACCTGGTGGGGTATCCAGGTGTTGTAGTGTCCTTGAAGGGGACTGTACCTTCGGTTAGTGAAATCCCAAGAGTTTGCTTGGGGACTGGACGTAGGACTTCCATGTGGGAAGGGCCGAACCAGGATAAATCTCTTGTGTCCTTTTGTGTGATTATTTATTTGCTTCTGCACTACTACTCTTTATCACACTAAACTAACCAAACCTTCAAGTGTTAATTTATGTGTTTAAGTTTCTATTTCAGATTTCAGAAAAACCTATTCACCCCCCCTCTAGGCTAGCTTGCTGCCATACAAAAAGGGCCAACAAGTGGTATCAGAGCAGGTCTCTGATCATTCAAAGAAGATCCACGATCTTAGAGTAAAGATCCATGGCAGCTCAAGGATATGCTGAAGGTCAATCAGTCACCAGACCTCCATTCTTTGATGGAGAGGACTACCAATATGGAAGATTAGAATGGAATGTTTCATTCGAGGCACAGACTTTGATCTGTGGCAGGTAATCGAGGTAGGTGATTATGTTATTGTTCCTATTCCAGGCACTACTGCCATTACAGCAGAGATAAAAAAGTAATTATCTTTAAACTTAAAGCTAAGAACTACTTATGTTGTGCTTTATCCAAAAGAATTTAGTAGAGTATCTGCATGTAAATCAGCTAAAGAAATATGGGATAAACTGCAGATAACTTATGAAGGAACAGATAAGTAAAACAAACTAGGATAGATATTCTTGTCTCACAATATGAGCAATTTAAAATGCTTCAAACGAAATATCACTCAAATGTATAATAGATTTTCAAGTATAGTAGTTGGTCTAAGCTCTCTTGGTAAAAATCTTTCTGATGAGGAAACTGTTAGAAAGATACTTAGGTCCTTAACTATTTCATGGACCCCTAAGGTCACAGCTATTGAAGAAGCTCATGACTAACCAAACTCTCTACTGATAACTTAATAGGTTCCCTCATGGCACATGAAATTAATATGGAGCGACTATCTGAAAGCTCATTAAAGAAAAAATGTACTAATGCTTTAAAGTTGCAGCTGCTCCTTCCACTTCTTCTTCTTCTAGTTCAAAAGATGCAGATTCTGACGACAGTGATGTAGATGATGTACTGTCCAAGCTTCAGAAAATTCTCAAGAAGAAGAAAAATGGATCAAGAAAGATTCAAAAGAAAGAGAGAAAGGAAAAAGAACCAATCTGTTATGAATGCAGAAAACCTGGACATCTAAGACCAGATTGTCCTAGACTAAAGAAGACTGGTCAACTAGAAAAGTCCAAAATGAAGCACAAGAAATTCAAAAGAAAAGCCATGGCGGTTGCTCGGGAAAATGAAGAGACCACATGCTCAGAATCATCAAGCTCAGAATCAGAGAAGAGCAGGTAAATCTAGCCCTCATGGTAAGACTAGATGAGGTACATCCTAACTCATCTTTTGATTCTTGCACAGATTCAGGATCAGAATCTGAAGACTTAGAAGAAGTATTTAATGAACTATATGAAAAACATAAGAATGTTGTAAAAGAATTAAGAATCTGAAAAAACAACACTATTTGCTTAGAAAACACCAATTCTGATCTTAAATCCGAATTGGAGCAACTAGAAAAACAATTAAAGGACAGTAAAGATAACATTTATTTTTGAATGAATATTTAAAAAATAAGGAGAATGAAAAATTAGAGTTAGAAGAAAAATTAAAAACTCTAACTGAAGAAAATCTTTATTTAAAAGAATTAGTTGGGAAGTTAACTAAAGGAAAAACTCTTTAGCCCTATGTTTAAAAGGGTCAAAATCTGGAAATAATCAAGGACTTGGATACATACCTCCTGGAAAGGGAAAACAAGCCATAATTCCAGAAAAATATCCATTACCAAAATTTGTAAAAGAACCAAGATGCCTCAGAAAAAGGCCCATGTAAAAGAAAATGTTTCCAAAAATTGTGTTCTAAACAGACAGTACAAAGATAATAAAAATGGCAAAACAATTTATATTCATTGTTGTTCTCATTGCAATAAATTAGGACACACAGTAAATACCTGCACAACAACACTTAGTTTGGATTCCTAAAGTTATTTTCATGCATATAACCATCAAGGACCCAAAAGGATTTGGGTACCTACCTTTGAGTAATTTATTTGCAGGTTAGCCTTGGAGCATCAAAAACCAAGGATGCTCAAGGCAGGAGTGACTACAGACTCTTCATTCAAATCTCATCTGAAGAAAGAGTAGTCACAAAATTGAATTGGTCTTTATTACTAACAATTATTTACAAGTTTCATTCAGGTGGAGTCTCTCATTCAGGGGGAGCACAGATTAAGGGGGAGTCATTCCTTATCAACTATTATTGTTGAACCCCTCAATGGTAAGAAATTCTCTCAAAGGGGGAGAGAAATCCATGGTAAGATCCTTTTGGATTAGTGACAAAAAGGGGGAGAGTTTGTATGAATTTTCTGAAACCTCTATGCTTTATATTCTTATCAGAAAATTCGCATAAATTTTGTCATCACCAAAAAGGGGGAGATTGTTGAACCACTCTTTATTACCTTCATATTTGGTGCTAACAAAATTTATGATGTAACTTAAATTGAATATTTTGTTTCATCTGTGTCGCATCAATCTCATAGCAAAATGCTAAGTCTTTCATTGATGCAATATTTGGCGCACTATAATGATAAGACGATGTTTAATTCATATACATCGATTTCTGTTTTAAGTGCCATAGTAACAAGCGCTATAACGATTTGATCTGATTTCATATAGTGCTACAACGATTTGTTAAGAAATCGATCTCACAACGATTCGCTAAGTGGTCGTAACGATTTGATAAGAAATCGGTCTCATAACGATTTGATAAGTGATGCAACGATTTGTCCTCACATCGATTTGCCTTCGCAACAATTTACTAAGAAGTCGATGCATAACGATTTCATAAGTGTTCGCACGATTTCTTCTGTAAGCGCAACGATTTGTTAAGAAGTCGATGCCATAACGATTTCATAAGTGTTCGCAACGATTTCTTCTGTAAGCGCAACGATTGTTAAGAAGTCGATGCCATAATGATTTCTTAAGTGAGACAACGATTTGCTCTCACAACGATTTACTTATGAGCAACGACTCTTCACATAACGATTTCATAAGTCATGCTCATAATGATTTCTTCAATGATCATAACGACTTATCTTTCACATCGATTTGTTCATATTCCTGCAAACGATTTACTTGTAAATGAACAACTATTGTTTAAATCATATTCACATAGATTTCTCTTGAATATTTTGAAAGTGTTTTTGGCGCTTAAATGAAAATCAAATATCTTCTGACAAAAAGCTGCATGCATATTTCAGAGTCTTGTCAAATAGATATGAACTACTATTTCAGAATGTTAGCAGAAACATAGTAGCATGCACTGATATCTCATAAACACTCTTTTATGCTAACACTTTCTTCTATGTATACAGACCTCGAAGACCATCAGAGTCTGATTAAGACAAATGAAGAAGAGATGAGCAACAGCTTGAACTCCAACGGATCTCTTCAACGGATCCATTCAAATTGCTCATATAAAAGAAGAAGCATTGCTGAAGAATAGGATAGAGCTTTCCTGAAAATCCTTTAAGGAGTGTACAACTGTGAGAAGAACCTTCACGCCACAAACACTCAGAGAAAGAGAGAAGAGCTCGAGCCAAAATCTACAGAAGCCTTCAAGCAGAAGTCTTCATCGCCATCAAGCCTTCTTCTCTTCCATTCTCCCTGTGTTCATTGTAATCTTGGTGGAGAGTCTGTGACTGTGAGCTAAAGTTCATTGTGTCCATCTTGTAATAGCTCCTAGTCTGTTCTTTCTTTCTAAGAAAGACTCTTGTCCAGCTGTAGGACTGTATACAGTAGTCAACCCAGCTAGGGGTTTGTGTCTAGCTGAACCAAACTGGGGTTTGTACCAGTTGATAACCCAGCTAGGGGTTTGTGTCTAGCTGAACCAAACTGGGGTTTGTTCCAGGAGGTTTACTTCTGAACCTGTAAAAGAAGTAGGTTTGCTTCTGAGCCTAGAAAAGAAGTGGGCTGCCTTCTTTCCCGGGAAAGTGAAGAAGACCTGGTGGGTATCCAGGGTGTTGTAGTGTCCTTGAAGGGGACTGTACCTTCGGTTAGTGAAATCCCAAGAGTTTGCTTGGGGACTGGACGTAGGACTTCCATGTGGAGGGGGCCGAACCAGGATAAATCTCCTGTGTCCTTTTGTGTGATTGTTTATTGCTTCCGCACTGCTACTCTTTATCACACTAAACTAACCAAACCTTCAAGTGTTAATTTATGTGTTTAAGTTTCTATTTCAGATTTCAAAAAAACCTATTCACCCCCCCTCTAGGCTAGCTTGCTGCCGTACAAAAAGGGCCAACAAAAGGCAGTTGTTGTACCCCTGGTTAGGGAAGACTTGCTTGGGAGCAAGTGAGTTTGTAATTCCTCTCAAGGGTGAGAGAAGGCCAATTCATTGGCAGATAGTTGAAATCTCAAGTGGTTGGCTTGAGGACTGGATGTAGGACTTCCATGTGGAAGGGCCGAACCAGGATAAATCTTGTGCATTTCTATGTGATGTTTCCGCCTTGTTTACACTTGAATCACAGACATCACACTAAGCTCTAACAAGTTTATTTAGTGTTGTGCAATTCAGAAGAAAATTTTAAAGAGAGAAGTCCTATTCACCCCCCTCTAGGACATTCTTAGTGCCATTTCGATCCAACAGCCCGCGCTTGGTGGGAGTCTATGGAAGCGAGACCCGAGCGAATGGTCAGTTCACTTGGGCCAAATTCAAAGAAGCTTCAATTCCAACACTTCTCCGAGCATGCGCAAGAAAGGAAGGGTGCTGAATTTGCTGCTCTTAAGCAGGAGAGCCTGACAGTGGCCGAGTATGAGGCCCAATTTTCTAGACTGTCATGGTATGCTGAACACCTGGTGAACACAGAGAGAATGAAGGCTAAGCACTTTCTCAACAGCCTTAAGCCTCAATACATTACCCAACTGACACCTCTCAACATCCAGACCTACGCTGAGATGGTGAAGAAAGCTCAACTGCTGGAAGATGCTACGGACTTCACTGACCTATCAAAGGGAAGTTTGTAAAGAAGGAAATGACTTTTGGACCATCATCTGCCAGCCGAACAATGGCAAGAAACGTTCCTTCAAATCACAGAGGGGTCCAGCCAAGAATGAAAATCGAAGGTCTTTGTACCCAACACTCCAGCCAAAAGCAACTGCAAGCATTGTGACAAGCCAGGTCACATTGCTGACGAATGCTGGAGGAAAGTCGGCGCATGTCTGCACTGCGGGAGTCGCGAGCACGCATCCCCGAGTGCCCTCTACTGAAAGAACATGAGAGGCATCCTAATGCGCCTAAGAAATAGGGAAGACTGCAAGCCCTGCATGATGAGGAACCCGCTACGGACGGTGGCGTGGTATAAGGTACCCTAAAAGTTTTCTCCTCATCAGCATTTGTCTTATTTGATACTGTGGCAACTCATTCTTTTATATCTCAAAACTTTGCCGATACCCTAACTGTAAAACCTATATCCATGGGTTGTGAGTTCTCTGTCACAACCCCACTAGGGGAAAAGGAGAAATTGAACAAATACTTTCCCTCTGCCGATGTAATGATCGAAGACCATAACCTAAAAGCCGACCTGGTGCGTATGCCCATGGAAGGCTATGATGTAATTTTGGGAGTCGACTGGTTGTCCACATATGGGGCAAGTGTCGACTGTAAGAAAGGGAAAGTTACATTTAGTGACTTTCCTAAATTGACATTTTTGGGATTAGACAAAGAGACAGATGTCTCTAATCTCCGCCATAAAAGCCCACAACATGATAAGGAAAGGTTGCATTGCTTTCCTTGCGGCCGTAGTAGTGGAGAAGAAGGGTTCTAAGATAGAAGACATCCACCTAGTCCAGGATTTCCCCGATGTGCTTCCTGAAGATTTTCCAGGGATTCCCCCAGAACGAGATGTCAACTCGCCATAGAGTTGATCCCTGGAGCTGCCCCGGTATCGCGTCAACCGTACCGGATGTCACCTGCCGAGTTGAAAGAGTTGAAGGCGCAGCTGATGGAGCTATTAGAGAGGGGTTCATCAGACCGAGTACTTCCCCATGGGGAGCACCTGTGCTATTCGTCAAGAAGAAAGATGGATCGATGAGGCTATGCATCGACTATCGTCAACTCAATCAGCTGACCATCAAGAAAAAATACCCATTGCCAAGGGTCGATGAACTATTCGACCAAATATCAAGAGCTCAATATTTCCAAGATCGATCTTCTATTGGCTATCACCAAATGAGGATCAATGATGACAAATCTCAAAATGGCTTTCAGGAGCAGGTATGGACATTATGAATTCGTCGTTATGCCTTTTGGTCTAACCAATGCTCCTGCAACCTTTATGCAACTCATGAACAAAACATATATCGGCCATACCTTGACAAGTTCGTGGTCGTCTTCATCGACGACATTCCTCATTATTCAAAGGACCAAGGAAGAGCACGGAAGAACACTTGAAGATTGCATTGCAAGTCTTGTGAGGACAACAAATATGCGCAAGGCTTAGCAAGTTGTAAATTCTGGATCGAAAGAAGTGTCCTCTTGGGGCATGTCATCTCAAAGGACGGTTCTCAGTTGATCCCTCCAAAGTCGAAGCTGTACTCAATTGGGAGAGACCAACCACACGTCACCGAAATCAGAAGCTTCCTAGGATGGCTGGTACTACAGGCGGTTATCAAGGACTTCTCCAAGAACCTGTTCCTCTCACGCGACTAACACGAAAGGAGAAAATACTTCTTTGGTAAAGAGTGTGAGAAAAGTTTCCAAACTCTTAAAGAGTGCCTGACCTCAGCACTGTTCTCGCTCTGCCAATAGAGGGAGAAGGTTTCTCTGTCTGTACCGATGCCTCAGGGATTGGGCTAGGGTGTGTACTGATGCAAAAGGAGAAAGTCATCGCTACTCTTCTCGACAACTGAAGGACTCATGAAGTCAACTGCCCGTGCATGATCTTGAGTTGGCTGCCGTGGTCTTCGCCTTGAAGAATATGGAGGACATTATTCTATATGGTAAAAGTTCACTGTCTACTTAGACAAAAAAGCCTGAAGTACTTATTCTCCAGAAGGAATCAACATGAGATAGAGAAGATGGCTAGAATATCTGAAGGATTTCGACTTCAACATCCAATACCACCAGGCAAGGGTAATCCGTGGTTGATGCTCTAGTAGGAAGCGAATGACATCTGTTTCAAGTCTAGTCCTTGGCAAGATGCAAACTACTCGAAACAATTCGCAAGGTTAGACCTAAAATATGAACATAGAGATGATCGAGTCTTGATTGCCAATATCAAGATTCAATCCGACTTGCTGGAAGAGATTAAAAACCTAACAAGATAAATGATCCATTCTTAGTTCGCATCAAGGAAACCTTAACTGAAAGACCGGACTTTGCTATGACGAAGATGGAAGACTGTTGTTCCAAGGGAGGACGTGCGTCCCCGATAATGAAGAAAACTGAAGAGGAAGCTGATGGATGAAGCTCACAAGACAAAGTACACTATCCACTCGGGGAGGTACCAAAATGTATAAAGACATGAAAAGAATATTTGGGTGGCTGAACATGAAAAGAGAGGTTGTGAACATGCCACACACTGCCTTACTTGCCAACAAGTAAAAGTGGAACACATGTGCCCTGCTGGTGTACTCAGCTCGCTAGATATTTCGGAATGGAAATGGGAAAGTATTAGCATGGACTTCATCATTGGTTTACCCAAGACTCGTGGTGGACTCGACGCCATATGGGTCATTGGGGACCGACTAACCAAATCTGCCCACTTTCTGCCTATAAAAAGTAAGTGGTCGGTGGTAGAAGTATTAGCTGCCTATATGTCAAAGAGATTGTTAGACTACATGGTGTTCATCATCCATAGTCTCGGATCGAGATCCGAGATTTCACATACATTTTGGAAAGGACTGCAAGGTGCAATGGGTTACTAAACTCAACTTTAGTACCGTATTCCATCACAAACTGATGGGCAAAACTGAAAGAACCAACCAAATAGTGGAAGACATGTTGAGAGCTTGCACTATAGACTTACCAAGGATATTGGAACGAGCACCTATCCCTTATTGAGTTCGCCTATAACAACAGTTACCAGGCGAGTTTTAAGATAGCACGTTCGAAGCACTTACGAAGAAATTGTAGATCTCTTGCATGCTGGAATGAGGTTGGAGAACAGCAGTGGTAGGCCCAGATATGGTACAACGAACAACAAAGGACATTCAGGTGATTAGAGGACCGGCTTAAGATGCTCAGTCTAGACAAAAAGAGCTATGCCGACAAAAGAAAGGCGAGACTTAGAATTTCAAGTCGGTGATCATGTATTCTTAAAGGTGTCACCTACTCGCGGCATCCAAAGATTTAGTGTAAAAGGAAAGCTCAGTCCTAGATTTATCGATCCTTTTGAAGTACTCGGAAAGGATTGGTGAGGTTGCATACCGACTGGCATGCCACCAGATCTGGCATGTGTACACAATGTATTCTAGGTCTCCATGCTCAGGAAGTATGTCTATGAACCCCTACCCACTCATTCGCCACAAGAAGTTGGTACTGAAAGTACAACAGCTTAGGAACGGTCCCATCCACGTGGTTTAAAGTCTTATGGAATAACCACGGAGGAAGAAGTCACATGGGAACCGGAAGGAACCATCAGACGGAACTACCCCGATCTTTTCAGTAAGACATTTCCCTCCATTATGATATATGATTTGGGGACCAAATTTCTTTTTAAGAGGGGGAGGATGTGGTAGCGACCTAGATTTTTTCGAAAAATAAAATTTAATAATAATAAAAGTTAATTAGAAAATTAAATAAAAGAAGAATTAAATAAAACCCATTAAATGAAAAGAAGTAATGGACTTTGTTAAATAGACCATTAGAAATTTATGGGCCAAAATAGAGATTTTAAAAAGGGAATAATAGAAAAAATACCCTAATTCGTAAATCAAATTATTACTTAAATAGAAAAGGGATATTTAATAACATTAAATAGCTAATTTGAGTTAGATTTGGATTCCTAAACTACCCTAATAGTTGGCCATGAATTTGGGTCCCAAACCTAACCAAAATTGGGGATTGGTCATGCTTAGAAAGAGGAGAGAAATAGGAAATCCTAAAATTAAATAGGAATTTGAGTCCTATTAGGAAATAGGAACACACAGAGACATAAATACTCTCTTAAAGCTCCATGGCAAGGGTTTCAGGACGTGGAGAGGAGGCCAAGGAGGAGGAGAACTTGTGGGAAGGAGGCTCCATTAAAGCTTCAACCCCGTTCTTCAAGTTCTAGCCCTAGAAGAGTAAACGATCAAAGTAGGTTTCTCACAAGCAAAACAAATCAATTTCAGTCAGTAGGTTGATCTAAACCTCAGAAATCAAAGCCTCTCATCTCATATTTTCTATCGAGTAAAACGTTTGCTCAAATTTTCAAAGTTCTGTGAACTTCATGACCCCGAACCCTCTTCTTAATTATTCTCTCTCATGCATACTCGTCTCATGCCATGAGATTTTTACTGAAAGAACTGATGGATGTTAGGCATCTTTTCCCTTGAAAGCCCTAATTTTCATCAACCCTACATCGTGAATTAATTCTTTTATCCTAACTGTTTACTATCCATGTTCTTCATGAAGTATCATGATTAAACTATGCTGAAAACATGTCTGTTTTCAAATCCTATTTATTGTAAGTACCCATGCATGTCTAGATCAATTTGCAAATAGTTTCATGATTTTTATCGCTTGTACCATTAGTTATGAATTTCTGAATCACCCTGTGTCAAATAGGGTAAGTTCTGGCCTGTAATCCAATGTAAGTCCTTTCCCTGTCGGACTCGGGTGCAGACCCTGTGAACGCGACGGCCCGATAGGCCGCGTTCACAGGGCCATCATGACAGAGCCTGCTGTCGCGATCTAATCGCGATAGGGCCTGTCGTCGCGATCTGCCGCCCGATCTGACGAGCCGTCGCGACCTTCAAACGACCCCGTTGCGATCTGTCTGCCTGAAATGTGAAGCCCGTCCCCTGTACTAGACCCCGTCGCGATCTCAGTTGACCCATCGCGACCCTCATTAGGGTACGTCGCGATCTGGGTTTTTGCATGAAACCACCGTCTCAGCATGGCTTGACTATCTACATGTTTGTACTTCTTAACAACCATAAACACAATAAAAATACCTGTTATAAGCTGAACACTTTTGTATGATTTTAAAAGACATACACATGACTTATTCTAGCTATGATTTCATGATACATGCACACACTTTGAACCATCCAATTATGTCTTAACTTGGCATGTAATTAACTCATAATACATCTGGTAATTTATGTAATAAATTGCATATTCAATATATACTTACCTACGTTTTCTCGCACTGTTTTGGGAATATCGTTATCGATGCTCCACTATTCTAGAATTCCTCTAGAACGTCGAGCACTTGTTTCTATATACACACTCTCTTGACTTGGACGAACTCTCCGTCGGATACTCCTTCTGCAAGACTAGTGAGTCTTGTTCAAGACCTCCGTAAGTCTTCTCTGTCCATGGATTCCTACATGGTCGACGAGCCGGTTGTACCCTAACACCTATACACCTTTTAGGGATCAACATGATCCAAACGGCTATTAGAAGTTCGCTCTTACCTGAATCACGCCGGACCTCTGGACCTGTGCTTAACATGGCCAGTGGTAGGTCGTGAGTTCCACCTGACTGCCAACACCAAGTGCACGTGTTGTGCAACTGTTACTATCGCCTGTTTACTCGACGTGTTAGTGCAATGTCCACTAGCTCTCATCTAAACTCTACTCACTCATCTATTCACGTCACTCTACTACCCGTCTATTCATCTAGTACTCTCTTTTTCTGGTACTCTATTTGGCCATTGATTGATTGTCTAAAGATAAACAATATAACCAATATCTTGCAAATATAAAGGGCCCGATCTGGTCCTGGGATGTGCGCCCGAAAGTGATAGTGCCCATGGGAGTTAAATGATCGAGTGTTTGGCATTACACTCGAGTGCTATCTATCTCGACTATCAAAATGACAATCAAAAGTGCGTATGTTCTCTCGTTGTCTATTGACAAAAAGTGCTATACTATACCGTTGTGCTATTCTTACTTTGTGTTATTCGTGCTATGGCCATCTTGCTATTTGTGCTATACTCGACTCTCGTGCTATATTGGTAACTTGTGCTAATTTTCGTTCCATACTATCATGCTATCTCTCACTTACTTGACTTGCTCGCTCTATCATTAGTTACTACGCCTTTTAACATTAATCATTTAAAGCTGCTTGACTATTGAGATTTAAGTCCTACTGGACGTTATCGCTCACCCTGCATTATTTTTCGTTGTGTTCGCAGGTGAGACCGAGGATGAACTATACACTCAAGAGGACGGGAACGACCAGGAGTGATGTTATGAGCACCTAGCGTCCTAGCATTATGTTCGAGTCATAGTTTAGTCTTTACTTTATTTCAATATAATGGGCCTATAGAATGACTCTGATATTAGTGGTTGTAACTAGACATTTGAAAATTATTAATGAAATGAATTTGCTTTAGTATTTATTCTTGTCCAATGGTTTGATGTCTAGTACTCGCTCTATACCGTTACTTGCAACTGCCTCGCGTTCTGATATTCCGCATCGGGGCGTGACACCGCCACTGTGCGGTTCTGCCGTACAGGGCACGGTGCGAAGGGCTGGCCACAACGGTGGCCCTCCCATGAGCAGAGCACGCTTGCATTGAGCGCTGGGCGCTACGCGAGCGGCGGGGGCATGGCAGGCCGCCGCTGCGGTGCCTTGCCAGGCGACCCTTGCACTGCGCGCGCGGGGTGCGGCAGAGTCGTGGCGTGTGCGTGGGCGCTTGCCACGGTAGGCTGGCCACGGCTGCACTCCCGCGTGCAGAGCGCGGCCCAGGCGCACCGCGTAGGGCGTGGGAAGGGGGTTACGCCGCGCCATTGTGGCGCTCTAGCACTGCCATGCCAGCGCGCTGCTGCTGTGCGAGGCGCGGCAAAAGCGGTGGGGGTGGGGCAACAGGTCGCTGCATAGTGGCAGTCTGCCGTGGAAGGGGGGGCGGCGCGACCCCTGCGCGTTGCAGTGGGGATCCTCGCCGTACGATGCCGCCGGCGTCGTCTCCGGTCGGCGGGGTTCCGGCTGCGGCCAACTCGTCCCTTCCCTGCTATGGCGGTTTTCTCCCCCCTCCAAACAGTTGCATGGGAAGGTTACGAGAAGGGTGTTGGTGAGAAGAAGATGGTCTTTGACTCTTTTGCCCCCAATATTTTAGTTATTTGTATTTATACCATGTGCTTAAAGTTTATGGATCCTATTCTTATGGGATCCGGTTTTTGGGGTTTTAGTTTGGATATTGGATAATTGGTTCAATTTTGGGTATTGGGTCTTTCTGATCCATTTAAGATCCAAATTTAGATACCATTAGGATCCGAATTCGATTTGTACTTATACCCAGGATATCTTTTATTTTATCTGTATCCGATAAGACTTAAAACTGTTTACTTAAAGATTATTTTGTTCCTATATTTAATATTCATTATTGGTATCCTTATCAGAATCCATTAAGTCCTTTGGACTATTCTAGGCCCATTAATGGCTATTAAAGGACATAGGGACAGTTCTGCAAACAGTTAGGATACAGGATAAAACTGAAAAGATATGTTTGCAATACAGTGGATATTATGCAAACAACATGGGTATTTTTGCAACAAAAGGCTATAATTCATGTTTCATGCCCCCTTTGATGGATGTTTAGCCTATTTAAAAATTGTTTTATGCACTTTTAATTATTACAGTAACATTAGAGATATTTTTTGTGCTATGTGACCCTCCATTAGTTATTTGCATGCATTTATATCTCTAATTTTTAGATTGCAAGAATTCTGTATATATGACCTTGCTTACATTTAAGGTTTTGGTTGTGATATTTGGAGGATAAGTTTTCATATCCAAGCGTTTAGGTAGATCATCAAAGTGGAACTAAGCATGAGAATGATAAATTTGAGCCCCTTAAGATAGTTAACAACATATAATGTAAGTATGCATGTTGACATCGTTTTATGGAAAGAGACATTTTATTGTTCAAAGTGTATAAGTTGACCACCAAAGTGGCTTATGCATAGAGAATGATAGAGTAGCTCTTAAAGGTAATGATGTCATATTATGTGATTACATTTTATTTTGTGCTTATGGCTTTGAAGTGGAGTTTAACTCCCAAAGGAGTACTTCATGTTCGTTAGATAAGTAGGATAGAATATTATTGTGTGCATGAAGACTCTTGAAAATTTTAGTACCCAAAGGTACAATTTTATTGACATCAAAGTGTGCATTGTAATGGTTTTATCATCAAGATGTCCACTAGAATTTTAATTTTTATTTCTCATAACTTACTTCAGTTATAAAAGCCATATTCATGTGAGCATGCAATTGTGTTCGCTACACTTCTCCACTCTTTGCACCTTTCACAGGTCAAGTGCCATATTTGACTTCGAAAAATTTCACTGAATGGAAACAAAGAGTAATGTTTGCCATAGGGCGTATGAATCTTGATATTGGTCTCAGAGATGAACAGCCTGCTGAGCTCACTGCCGAGAGCACAGTAGAACAGAAAAGCTTCTATGAGAATTGGGAGAGGTCCACCATTTGTGCTTACTATTCCTTCAAGGACATGTAAGTCCAAACATCAAGGGATCAATCCCCGAGCAGAAGACTGCTGGTGGATTTCTAAAGGCTATTGAGGAACAATTTGTCACGTCTGACAAGGTAAAGGCCGTCACTTTAATGGATAGACTTTCCTTAATGAAATACACTGGTAGTGGCAGTATTAGAGAGTTGATATGATGATGAGAATATTGCAGCCCAGCTGAATGCCATGGAAGTTCTGATGCTTTCTTAGTGCATTTCATCCTCAACTCTCTTCCTAGTAACTATGAGGCTTTCAAAAATCTCATATAACACATATAAAGCGAATTGGTCACCAAATGAGTTGATGACCATGTGTGTTCAGGAGGAAGAGAGATTGAAGGGGGAAAGGAATCATGTTAATTTTACCTTTCATAAAGGAAATGCTCAAGCTAAGAAGGGCAAGACTGTCCAGAAGAAGGGCAAGAAGAAGAAGAAGAAGGCAAAAATGGCAAATGCTTTTCTGTCGTCAGTTGGACATCTAAAGAAAGATGTGTAAAGTACAAGGCATGGCTGGAAAAGAAAGGCAGAGGTAATCTCTCATCCATATTTGTCATGAATCTCATTTGGTAGATGTTCCTGAAAGTACTTGGTGGGTTGTTCTAGTTCTACTGTTCATATTGCCAAATCTATGCAGGGGTTCCTGTTTCCAAAGGCCTCCACATCAGGGTGAACAAGTATCCTTTCAGGGAATAAGACATTCACAAGTGAAGGCTGTAGGGACTTATAGACTTACTTTAGCATCTGGATTTGTTCTTGATCTGAAGGACACATTCTATGTTCCATCTTTTTCTAGAAATTTAATTTTAGTGTTAAAACTTGATATGAGAGGGTTTACTTTCTCTTTTGGAAACTCCTCTCTATTAGGATTATCAAGGATTCAGTTGTAATTGGTACTGGTTTATTAGTTGATGGTTTATATAAAGTGGTGTTGATCGTGTGGTCGAACAATCCCATTATTCCCTGCATAATACAATTGGCAATAAGCGTGGTAGAATAAATGAAAACTCATCAATGTTGTGGCATAGGAGACTAGGTCAATCTCCATAAAGAGGCTGAAGAAGTTAGTGGGAGAAGGTGTTCTACACTCTTTAGATTTCACTGACTTTGATACGTGTGTGGATTGCATTAAAGGAAAGCTTACACACTCACCGAATAAGGATGCCACTAGAAGTTCAGAAACATTAGAGATTATACACATTGACATTTGTGGTCCCTTTTCACCATGTCTAACTGGACAAAAGTATTTTGTTACATTTATAGATGACTACTCTAGATACATGTATCTCTACTTACTTCTTGAAAAGGCAGATGTCTTTAATGTCTTTAAAGATTTTAAGAAGGAAATAGAGAGACAATCAGGAAAGGTTATCAAAGTAGTCAGGTCAGATAGATGTGGCGAATACTATGAGAGGTATACCGAGATGGGTCAAAGGCCAGAACAATTAGCTAGGTCCTTAAAGAGGAAGGCATTGTGGCTCAGTACACTACGCTTGGTAGTCCGTACCAAATGGAGTTGCTGAAGAAGAACCGAATGCTTAAGAAATGGTCAGGACAATGCTTAGTCATTCGACTCTTCCTTTATCATTGTGGGGAGAGGCCATAAAGACAGCTGCACATATTCTGAACAAGTTCCTATGAAGGCTGCTCCTAAAACTCCTTATGAGTTATGGTGTGGTAGGAAACCTTCTGTGAGCTATATGTGCACATGGGGATGTTCAGCTGAGGCCAGATTGTATAATCCACATGAAAAGGCTTTTGATTTCAGAACAACTAGTGGATTCTTCATTGGTTATCCAGAGAAATCAAAGGGATTCAGATTCTATTGTCCATCACATGTGCCCTCATAGTGGAGTCAGATAAAGCAAGGTTTTAGAAGATGGTGGAGTTAGTGGGAGTGGAACTCCTCAAGAGCTTTCTTTTAAGGAGTTGCAGGATCCAGGCACCTACACCTGCAACAACGGACAACTTTATTCCCATATTCATTCCTCAGAATGACATGTAGGGGGTGCAACCTGTTGCAGTTGTCCCGCCTCCATTAACTTAGGAACGACCAAAATTATAGCAGATGGCCAACTACCTCTAGAGGTAGATCAAGAGCCTATAGGCGAACCACTTCCACAGGTGGATCAAGGGCCAATAGACCTTACCCCACTCCACAGGTGGATCAGGGGCCAATGTTGCGTAGATCCGAAAGGGTTAAGAGACCCTGCTATATCTGATGACTTTGTGTATATCTTCAAGAGGATAGTGTTGACAGGGGTAACATTGATGATCCCGTGTCATTTTCACAGGCCTAATAGTGAAAAGTCTACCTACTGGTTAGAAGCCATGAAAGAAGAGGTTGACTCTGGCTAAAAATCAGGTCTGGGAGCTTGTTGACTTACCTAAAGGGTCCAATGTGTTGGATGTAAATGGATATTCAAGACTAAAGTAGACTCTAAAGGTAAAGTTTGAATGACATAAAGCTAGATTGTAGCTAAGGGTTTCACTCAAAGGGAAGGCATGACTACATGAGACCTTTTCTCCAGTGAGTAAAAAGCTCTCATTTAGGGTGGTCATGGCCTTGGTGGCTCATTTTGATCTTGAGCCACATCAGATGGATGTGAAAATGACATTTCTCAATAGGGACCTAAATGAAGAAGTGTATATGGAACAACCTCGATGGTTCATGTTGAAGGAAAAGAACACATGGTGTGCAAGCTAAAGAAATCTATTGACAGGATTAAGCAAGCCTCCCGCTAGTGGTTTACAAGTTTATGAGAAATTTTTGACCTTTGGGTTTAAGGAGAATGTCATTGATGAATGCCTTTACTTAAAGATTAGTGGGAGTCTGTACACCCCCGGAAATTTAGTAATTGGAAAATTAGAAATAAATCGAAAATGATAAATTCAATATTTGTGAAATAGCAAAAATACACGTGTCATATCATACATACAAAAACCCATTAGAAAATTTCATAAAAACCATAGTTTAACTCTAAATAATGCTCCCTAATGATCCAAGTTTAAGGCGTTTTGCGACGATGAGTGTCGTAATTAGGGAATAGTCGGGAAATCATATCACATATACCTAGAGGAGCCAGAAAATTAATAAAAATCATAGATGGACTTCAATAATATCCTCTAATGACATCAAGAATTCTGGGTCAATGAAGTCATTTGGGATATATTTAAGAAGTTAGTGTGACTTCTTATCGTAATTAGGGAATAAGTTGGTCAACCCATTATTAGGTGTCTAAATGAATCATAACTAAATGAGAATTTATGGTGGACTCCAAACAATATGAGGGGATAGTCCATAAAGAAATTGGATCAATGAACAACTTATGTCACATGAACAAATTCAAGTATGAAATTAGTAAATAAATAACTTTTGTATTATCGGAATGATAGAACTTACGTACCACTATTGTACTGAGAAAACACATCGTAAAATCCCATAAAAATTACAAATAACCCCAAACATTGTACTAAGTGTTCCACGAAGGAATTCGTGCAACGAAAAATCTGATTGGTCGTGTACGTCACACGTGACCAAGTTCCCGAATTAGGAAACTAAGTCGGGAAATGTTAACACGGAAAAATAACCCAACTATAATTAAATCAACATACTGAGAGACTTCCAATATCATGTATTAATACCCATTAACAAGATTGGGCTAATGGAGCACATTGCTCAATGATAAATTGGGACAAGAAATACCCAGAAATTCGTGTATGTAATCATGCCATAATTAGAGAGGGCAATTTAGGGTAAAATAAGGGTGATTAGTCATGTATGGTAAGCCAAAACCGGACCCAACCCCATTGGTGGTTTCCTAAACCATTGCTACCTCTCCTTTGGGTGAGAGAACCCAGATTTCTTGGAAACTAGGAAACAGATTCGCAGCCCCTTTCCTAGTCTCGTTAGGACTTGTAAATACAACCTAATCTATAAGAACTCATCCTTAAACTCTTGGGGAGGTTTAACAACGAGTTAGGGTCGTTTGGAGGCAGGCTAGAGCTTCTGAGGAGAAGAGAAAAGGCTGGGAACCCGGAGCTTCATCCCCCTCCATCCTCTGCTGCTCGTGCGTCCAGAACGTCGATGGTTAGATCTTCATAAAGGTAGGTGTTCTCGGGCCAGATTAAAGAAAACCAACACCAGCATGTAGTTCTTTGAGTCTAGGTTCATTTGCACTTGGTTTGACTAGTTTTCATGGAGTATACGTTGTGTATTGGTGATTTTCCGAAGTCTCGCACAGTTAGGGCTTTTCCCGTTCTGCTTATTTTTCATGTGATTCTAGACTGAATTTGACTAAACTTTCTTCATGAAAGTTCTTCCATAAATCACGAGCATCTTCTATGTTTGACGTTTTCTCCAAAAATCCTTTGTTAGAGAGTTAGGAGCATGATAAGAGAGTCTCTGCATGATACTACGATTTCGGCTACTCTTGACTTTTGTTTTCATATGTTTTTTGGATTCAAGACCGAATTAGATCAACCCCTCAACATAAAGTTCTTCTACTAATTGTCCTCTTCATCTTTCATGTTGAACTTTTTTATCCAAATGTCATTCGTTAGAGAGTTAAAGAGTGGAAGTGAATCACTGCATGAGACATGTTTTTCTGGTTACACCTGACCATGTGTTTTGTTCTGGAAGGGCCACTAGTGTTGACACTACTTGAGGTAGTGTCGACACACTGTCCCAAAACAGCCCAGATGGTGTCTGGGAAGGCCTCTAGTGTTGACACTACTTGGGCTAGTGTCGACACACTGTCCCAGCTTGGCCAGAAGGTGTTCTGGGAGCTGTCTCTAGTGTCGACACTACCTACTGGACTAGTGTCGACACTACTTGACCTTTTTGCCTTGTATTTGAAGCACTACTGTGTCACACTACCTGAACTAGTGTCAACACTACCTGAACTAGTGTCAACACTACCTGACCAGTTTTGCATGATTTTGTCTTGTGTTTGGAGCATGGTGTCGACACCACTTGATCTAGTGTCGACACTAATTACAAGAATTTGCATAATTTAGGTCTATCATCTCATGATGTTCTATTAGCTTGTGCATAATGTTATATATGCATGGACCTAAAATAAATCAATCTATTGAAAAATAGTAATGATATGAATATGATTCTAATGTGTAATTGTGATTGATCTTATGTCCATGGATTATCTTGTGATCTTGCTTATTGTCAATTGATAAAATAAGAATATGATATAAATGTGGGGATGAATACCTGTTAGTATGGACATGTTAGTGGTGTTAATGTTATGATTTGCATATGAGTTTCATGGTTACATGTTTTCCGGTGTTAAATTAATTACTTGTCATATGCATACATGTTAGGAAAGCATATGTCTACATACGATCTGTCTTTAGAACATCCTCTTGTCAAGTCATTAATGATTATGAAACATAAGATACGTCGTTATCTTGCCTTGTTCTTTGAGCTGTTTGTCATTCCTTGACTCTATGAATGATCATGTTCTTTTTTCCTACGAGCTTGTTATTGAAACTCTGTGGCCATAATATGAACTGTTTGTTCGGCACAACGTGGGACTCCGGTCCAAACTTGATCCAATGCCTGTGCAATAGGGGCCCTTTCCGGTCCTGGGGAGGAGCGCCCCAACGTACTTGTTAACCAGCGGGAGTATGGACTCTTGGTGCTTGGCATGCACAAACAAACAAGCAAGATTGTGAAAATGTGCCTCCTGTTTGACATGATAAGTTTGACTTGACATGATATGATACGTCTTTTGTGTAAACACATGAGATCTGTTTGAATATGGCCAATCTCTTCTGATATATTCTATTCTTGAATATCTGTCCACGGTATATGGAAACTCGACATTTGATCTGATATGATATCCGTTCTACTCTGCTATCAATCTGTTATTGCATCATTGTCATCATATTCATGTGCATATCTGCCTATTTAAAATGCTAATCATGTATATAGTGCCCGCAACCATTTTTGAGATTAAATCCTACTGAGCTAGTTCGCTCACCCCTATCATCCTGCCCTTTTTTAGGTAGTGATGAGGAACTAGTGGAGTCAGATGGGACGGGCAAGAGTGACGAGCACCTGTCATATGAATAGCTGTCAGCTTAGGAATAGAAATTTAAGTAGTTGATGTATTAGAGAAACGTTGTTATTTGAT
The DNA here is from genome assembly GCA_014218235.1 of Colocasia esculenta. Lineage (NCBI taxonomy): Eukaryota > Viridiplantae > Streptophyta > Magnoliopsida > Alismatales > Araceae > Colocasia > Colocasia esculenta. The sequence continues at coordinate 25,043,439 of CM024756.1, read as the reverse complement.
TAATAAACCTTTTCAGTTGATTCTTCTCATGTGAGGTTGTATCTAGTTGAATGTTATGAAATAAGGTATACTTTTGGTGACCATATTATAGTCTCGAATGTGATATTATATTCAATTGTGACTCTGCGCTATTCAACGTGATATGCGGCTTGTATCGTTCACGTCCCCCGGTATTATTCCGCTGCTAATATCGGGGCGTGACAGAGTCAGTTTATTATCTTGCTTTTGTATGTGGATGACATTTTGCTCGCCAGTAGTGATCTTAGTTTGTTGCATGAAACAAAGGTTTTCTTGTCTAAGAATTTTGAGATGAAGGATATGGGTGATGCCTGCTATGTGTTTGGCATTGAGATCACCGAAGATAGACCCTCAGGCACTCTTGGTCTTCTCAAAAAGCTTACATCTTAAGATCTTTAGAGAGGTTCAATATTGAATCTTGTTCACTCGATAAGCACCAATACTTAAAGGAGATAAATTCAGTGAATTACAGTGTCCCAAGAATGACCTTGAAAGGAAGCAGATGGAGTCAATTCCTTATGCTTCAGCAGTTGGGAGCCTGATGTACTTGCAGACTTGTATACGTCCAGACATTGCTTTGCTGTGGGATGCTCATTTGGTACCAGAGTAACCCAGGCATGGATCATTGTAAGGCTACCAGAAGGTCATGCGATATCTTAGAGGCATATGGACTACATGCTTACATTCAAGAGATCAGATCAATTGGAGGTCATTGGCTATGCAGATGCTGACTATGGTGGTTGTCTTGATACTAGGAAGTCTACTTCAGGTGACATCTTCCTCTTGGCAGGGGGAGCTGTAAGTTGGTGCAGTGAGAAGCAAAGTATCATAGCAACTTCCACCATGGTGGCAGAGTTTGCTTGTTATGAGGCTAGTGGATAGGCCATTCAGTTGCGAAATTTGGTCATAGCTTTGCCATTTGTGGACTTCATTGCTATGCCGATGAGGATCTACTGTGACAATTCTGCTGCAGTTTTCTACTCTAGACACATAAGGCATCCAAGGGTGGTAGAGCCTTAGATATAAAGTATTTTGCTCTTAGAGATAGAGTGAGAAATCATGATGTGTCCTTCGAGCATATTGAGACCATTTTATGGTGGTTGACCTCTCACTAAAGGACTACCTGTGTAATGGCCCTGAATATCTATACCCATTAAGGGTCCATATCCAGATCGTCTCCCGCGAACGGACCGAAGTCTCGCAGGGATAGCTCGCACACGTGTCCAGGAAGAATATAAAAGACAAACCACAACAATAAGAGACACACGAAAGAACATGTGCTCATATTGCATAAAAATTTACAACAGTCCCATTTTACATTATACATGTCCAATTAAGAAAAGTACAACTACCTGGGGCATACCTCGAGGGAGCACAAGCTCACACCACTCTACTAACACTACTGCTGGTAGTACAAGTCTGTCACGACACCTTCGCAAGCACACCAACGGTAACCCCTGAAAAGAACTGTAAGGGAGTGAGCCCTCAACAAGTCACTAGCTCAGTAGGGGACCACTCAAAACCACACACAACATAGAAGAACCTAAACTTCAATCGGTCAAACTGGCAACACCGGAAGCCAAACCATATCATGTTCACACATATCATTAACACCATCCCTAAAGAAAAACAGACAAAACTAGCAACCCACACCACTAGTCTGCCCAATAACTGAAAAGCCTAG
>CM024756.1:24957077-25041637 GCA_014218235.1 Colocasia esculenta | reverse complement strand
AAAACAGTGTGTGTGTGAGTTGTAGTCACCGAACTCGCTCATAAGCAGTTTATTCGTGTGTGTGTGTGTGCCGTGGACGTAGGATACACTGTTGTGACTCGAACCACGTAAATCTGAGTGTCTCGTGGTGATCGTTTCTACGATAGATGTTTGATAGACACGTTGCATATTCACACGCTAGATATGTTTCTACATCATCTACACATAGTTTAGATCTTGGTACTATCTTGTTAATCTGTGCTTTAAGAAAAAGAACGTGATAATAGTTTTTAAGAGACAGTAATCTATTCAACCCCCCTTCTAGATTACCATATTGGGAATTCCGCAACCTTCAATTGGTATCAGAGCCGTGGTTTCTCCGATTTATGCTTTATCTATTGATCTTACGATCAGGAGATTCACGGTCAAATGGAATCTACCAAGGGGTATATGGCCGAGGGACACTCTGTGACCAGGCCACCCTTCTTTGATGGCACTGACTATCCCTATTGGAAAAACCGCATGCAGGTGTTTCTACGAGCACAAAACTTTGAATTGTGGAAGATAGTCAGAACAGGACCATATGAATTGCCTCAAGACGAAGATACATGGACCAAGGACCAGATTGCAAAAGGGACACTCAACTGGAGCACCCTCAACATGATGCAGTGCGCGGTCCACCCAAAGGAGTACTCGAGAGTCTCCACATGCACCTCAGCTAAGGAGAAGTGGGACAAGCTCGAGTTGATAAATGAAGGTACGTCTGAGGTGAGAGAAACCAAGGTAAGCATGCTAGTCTCAAATATGAAATGTTTAAGATGAACCGTGATGAGACAATTTCTGACATGTTTGCTAGATTCATGGTACTGATAAATGGATTGAAAGGTCTTAAGAAGGAATACTCAGAAAGTGATTTGGTGAGGAAGATACTTCGGTCTCTTCCATCCTCTTGGAACACCAAAGTCACTGTCATCGAGGATTCAAGAATCTTTCAACAATGAAAGTGGATGAATTGATTGGATCTCTCATGACTTATGAACTAAATGTAAGAAGAAAAGAAACTGAAGAGAATCCAAGGAAGTCAATTGCCTTGAAGGCTTCCAACAAAGTATCTTCAGATTCCAAAAAGAGTGCCCAACAGGAAGGGTCTGAGTCTGAAACCTCTACTGATAGTGAGAATGATGAAATGGCCATGCTCACTAGACAGTTTAAGAAGTTCAAAATTCAAGAGAAGAGGTTCAGGAAACTCCAAACCATTCCAAAAAGGCACCAATAGGTTTGATTCGTCCAATAAAAAATCTGATGTTGTGTGCTATGAGTGCAAGAAGCAGGGACACATGAGAGGAGAGTGCCCCGAGCTCAAGAGGAAACTGAAAAAGGACAAGTTCGTTTTGAAGAAAGCCAAAGCAATGATGGCTACATGGAGTGATGAAGACGATGACGAAAAAAGTCAAGCTACCTCAGGAGATGAAGAGATTCACTGTCTTATGGCAAGGAGTGATGTCTCCTCTGAGGTAAATTCTTCCTTTGAATCATTTTCTACTACGAATGGGAAGAAGCTTACACTGTCCTTTTTGAAAAATTTTGTCAATTGAAATCAGAAAATAAAGCACTCAAGAAGAAAGTTAATTCTCTTGCTCATGAAACTGATAATAATGATGAAATTGAATCTTTGAATAAGGTAATTGACATGATGAAAATAGATGAACAAACACATAGTGAAGAGATGGATAGCATGAAAATAAGCTTCAAGAAGTTCAAAAAGAGAAAGATGATCTAATGAACTTTCTTGAAACTCTAACACAGTGAGCATATGATCTAAAAGAGAAATTGGAAAAAGCTGAAAAGGAATTGAAAGGCAAAACAAAGGATCTATCTAGTTTTGTCAAGAGCAAACAGAATCTAGATGCAATCATAGGATCCAGTGTTTTATTGCTAGACATGGGATTGGGTTTCAAAATCCTAAGCCAAAGGAAACAGGAAAAATCTGCTGACTGATTCATTGATCCTATCCAAGTTCTAGCAATCAAAATCCCTCAAGAAAAAGGAAAATCAAACCAAGGGTAAGAACCAGGAACCTAAGGTACCAAATTTGTTCCAACTAAGCTTAAGGAGTTTGCTACTAACCCCAAACAGGGATGTCCCAAGGAAAAACAGCAAGTTCCTAAGGCTAAGTTCACTAGGCAGCAAAAGGGTAAGATGCCTATGCATGCTCTAAGAATCCAAAGTCCACTGTTGTTCATAAGCCCATCATGTAAAATCTGTAAAAAGATTGGGCACAATGAAAAACAATGCTGGAACAATCCAATAAACAGAAACTTAAACAAATTGGATTCCAAAGCATTTACTGTTTGGCATGAATGATAAAACGGCACCCAAAGTAATTTGGGTACCAAAACTCTTGTCTAATCCACATGTGCAGGAATGCCTAGAAGCTCACAATCAAAACAAATGGTACCTGGATAGTGGCTGCTCAAGGCATATGACGGGCGATAAAGAAAAATTCAGTTTGCTCGTGGAAAAAGACGGAGGTCACGTTGTCTTTGGAGGTAACAACAAAGGCTAGATCATCGGCTCAGGTAAGGTTGGTAAGTTTGCCTCCAACTCAATAGATAATGTACTATTAGTTGATGGTCTTCATCACAATTTGCTTAGCATAAGTCAATTGTGTGATAAGGGCCATAAAATTGTTTTTGAATCAGATTCATGTCAAATCCTTGATAAGGAAACAGGAAGTCTCAAATTTTCTGGAAAAAGAATGAATAACATCTACATGGTTGATTTAGATGATCCAGAAAATAATGATTTATGTCTTGTAGCAAATAAACATGATGAGCTTACATTGTGGCATCGTAGGCTTGGACATGCGAGTTACAATGTTTTGCAAAAGATAATGAGGCTCAAACATGTAAGTGGACTTCCTGAAATCCATTCAAGAAAAATGAAAATTCTATGTGATGCATGTGCACAGGGAAAACAGACCCGAAAATCCTTCAAATCGAAAGCACGGTAAGTACTTCCAAAGCTTATGAACTGTTGCACATGGACCTATTTGAACCTACTAGAACATTGAGTCTCACTGGCAAACGGTATGGCTTTGTCATTGTAGATGACTTTTCTAGGTTCACTTAGGTGAAATTTCTGGCTCATAAGAATGATGCACTTAATGTTTTTGAAGAATTCTTCAATAAAATTGAGCATGGAAATGTCCACAAGATATGCTCCATCCGCACTGATCATGGGGGAGAATTTGACAACAACTCCTTCACTGATTTCTGCAGGAACCAAGGAATAGAACACTTGTTTCCTCCCCAAGAACTCCAGAACAAAACGGGGTTATGGAGAGGAAAAATAGAACCTTGGTGGAGATGGCTCGTACGCTTCTGGTCGAAAATCAACTTGCCAGAACCTTTTGGGCAGAAGCGGTAAACACGTCATGCTACATCTTAATCGAGCCATGGTAAGACCGGTATTCAAGAAAACTCCCTATGAGCTTCTGAAAGGTAAGAAACCATCCCTTGGATACTTCAGAGTTTTTGGTTCAAAGGTGTTCATACATAACAATGATAAAACTGATCTGGACAAATTTGAGGCCAAAAGCGACAAAGGTATTTTTCTTGGATACTCAGAACACTCTAGAGCTTATAGAGTGTTTAATCTTAAAACCAGAAAAGTGGAAGAAACTCCACATGTTGTATTGAGAATCTCAAACCAAATCTAACAGTCCTAATCCTTACAGGTTTCAAGATGACACTGAAGATACAACACATGAAGAACTGCAAAGAAAACCAAACACAATCTCTAAGTCAGTTCCAAAAATAAACAATGGCTATCTACGCAGGTACAATGATGAACATGATGGACTTCTGTTCATAAATGAAGATGAAGTACCTGCACAAGATCCACAACACGAGGATGAACTACAACATGGAAGTCCTCCAGCCACCCCTCCTTCAGAACAGTCTTCTGAAGTGCAAGATCAACCCGGTCCTTCAACAATCACAAATGTGAGGTACTCTAAAGCACATCCACTTGAGAATGTCATAGGTAACATAAATGATTCAGTTCAAACTAGGTCTCAAGTTCATCAAATAGTTGAACAGGATCATTTAGCCTTTGTCTCTCAAGTGGAGCCTAAAAATGTTGAAGAAGCCTTGAACGAAAAATGTGGATTGATGCTATGCATGAGGAGCTAGGCCAATTTCAAAGAAACAATGTCTGGAGTTTAGTTCCTAGAACCCCCGAAATTTCTGTAATTGGGACAAGATGGGTCTTTAGGAATAAACTAAATGAAGAGGGAAAGGTGGTGAGAAACAAGGATAGATGGTGCAAAGGGTTATAATCAGGAATTTAGTGTGGATTTTGAAGAATCTTTTGCACTGTAGCTAGACTAAAAGCAGTCAGAATCTTGTTAGCTTATGCATGCTCAAACAAGTTCAAACTATATCAAATGGATGTTAAAACTGCTTTCTTAAATGGCTACATCAAAGAGGAAGTTTATGTCTCTCAACCACCTGGCTTTGAACTTCATGACAAACCAAACCATGTATACAAATTGCACAAGGCTCTCTATGGTTTGAAACAGGCACCCGAGCTTGGTACGACAGGCTAAGCCAATTCTGGTAAGCAAAAACTACTCACGAGGTAAAGTAGACCAAACTCTCTTTACAAAGAAAGTTCACACACACATCATTGTTGTTCAAGTGTATGTGGACGACATAATCTTTGGTTCTACTAACCCCTCACTGTGTGAAGAATTCTCACATCATATGCACAGTGAATTGAGATGAGTTTAATGGGGGAGCTTCAATTTTTTCTTGGTCTGCAGGTCAAGCAAATCGAAGATGGCTTCTTCATAAACCAAGAAAAATATGTCAAAGTGCTTCTCAAGAGATTTCAGTTTGAAACTGCAAAACCTGCCTCAACACCGATGAGCACAAGCATTAAGCTAGAAAGTGATGAGAAAGGTAAATCGGTAGATGCTAAACACTTCCGAGGTATGATCGGCTCACTCCTCTATCTTACTGCAAGTAGACCTGACATACAATTCAGTGTTTGCCTCTATGCTAGATATCAATCTAGTCCAAAGGAAAGCCACCTAATTGCAGTTAAGAGAATACTCAGGTATCTCTCTGGTACACATGACATGGGTCTTTGGTATCCGGCAGGAAGTAGCTTTAACTTAATCTCATATTCTGATGCTGACTATGCTGGATGTAAATTGACAGGAAGAGCACTAGTGGCTATTGCCAGATGCTTGGTGGTTGCATGGTTTCGTGGGCATCCAAGAAGCAACATTCGGTTGCACTCTCCACTGCAGAGGCAGAATATGTTGCTGCAGGGAGTTGTGCAACACAAGTGTTGTGGATAAAAAGTCAGTTGTGTGACTACGACATTGACCTTGGATGCACACCAATCCTATGTGACAACACTAGTGCAATCAATTTATCCAAAATCCCATTCAACACTCTAGGACAAAACACATAGAAATCTGTCATCACTTCTTGAGAGATGAGGTAGCCAATAGAAATTTGGAAATTAGCTTCATACCAACAGAACAACAACTAGCTGATATCTTTACAAAACCATTGGCAGAGGATAGGTTCACATCTCTTAGAAGAGAATTAGGCTTATGTAAAATTCAGTGACACATATCCCAAGTCCTTGATGAATGTTCCTTGTAAGCAACAACTATGGGGTATATCAAATGGTGAATTGTGGAAAAAACAAGTTCGGCTTGTTTGGAAACCTTCATTATGCGTGAGAAAAATATCTCTGCCAAGTACTCGTAGTTGGAGCCCATGAAGGGACATCCATGTTGGATAAAGGGGTAAGTCTCATTTCATTAGCAAAATTACTCCAAAACAAAAACAAAAAAACAAAAAAAAAATTCATAAATTGGAAAATACCAAAAACAGTCTCAATTCCATGAATGATCTGCTGAATACATGTGTGCATATCTTGCTTGAATTGAATTGCATTGATCAAACTTTGTGTCTTTTCATGAGCACACATTATGGCGGAGCTAGTTCAAAAGTTCGGTGTTATTGTGAAGGAAATCATTTCTTCTTGCTGTTCATTAACTCCTTCACATGGGATGATCTTTTCATATTCCCTTCTTTCTCTAAACTGGCCCTCAACAAGGATCTGTCGACAGCTCCTTCCTTTCCTGTCGACAGATAGGCATCCACAGATCACAGGTTCTGAACTCTGTGTGCATCTATCGACAGTCGACCATGCATCTGTCGACAGATTTCACAAGTTTTGTCCTCCCCGCACAGCCTACATCTGTCTGTGTGTAGCTGTCGACAGACACACCTTGGCTTGTCGACAGATAACACAGCACTCTCAACTAGCTGAACACCCATTTATCTGTCTGAGTGTACCTGTCGACAAGCTCAACTTTGCTGTCGACAGACACATTTCTACTGGCATTTCAAGACTATTCAATCAAAACTCTTTGAGCTGGTTTCTTTAAAATGTCTAAGGTGTTCATATGGTGTTGATAACATATATGATCACATCATGTGCATAAGATATTAAAGCAATTTTCAACAATCTTGTGATTTTTACATAATACTCAACTTGAGTCTAGGTTCCATCATTCTGGAAACATTTCACTATTTTCAAAAACTTAACACCTAACTCTTCTTCATAATTTACATGTAGGCAAACATGATTCTCTTTTGAAAGGTATTATGATCATTGAGTTTAATGTCTACAATTGATGGATAATCAATCACTATACTGATCTTGGGTTATTAAAACAATACTTGGAGAAAAGCTACCTATTTCTAAAAAATTTCATTCCATTAGATTAAATGACTTAAATTTGGAAAAATGCAGAGCAATGATGAGTTCTTGCTAAGTAACTGGGGAGTGGGCATCACAAATGTTTGCCCTCGCGTCAAAAGGCTAATTCGTCAACTCTGTACAACGGTATAATGGACACTTTCACTGAGTAACTGGGGGTACAGGCACGAATAATGTCTACCCTCATGTTCAAAGGTGAGAAGTTATCTTAATTACCACTTTTCCCATTGCATAAAGAATGGCAAATATAGAAAATAATGGAATAATGTGAAGCCTCCACTGAGTGATAATTCCTATGGGTCATTGATGTTTTTGAATGTCTTGGCATTTAGATATTTCACTCCTTGATCATTTGCACCTCAACACTGACGATTGTGTTGTTCTATACTCTAATTAACAAAAAGAAGAGTAAAAGTGTTTTTTTATATCTGTAAGTGTTTTCTTATACTTCAACTTTAGACTAATTCAGTATTATGTTTGAACCTTAAGATAGTTGAAGTGGCTTTCATCTACATGTATATGATAGGTTCTTATATATGTATTCTTCATCTATTCACCTTAGGCAATCAGTTAAAAACCATTGCTCAAGAGTTCCATTTCAAATTCCCAACAAAAATCCAACAAGATGATATTCTGAAAGCATCTGTCGACAGATAAAATTCTGTCTGTCGACAGACGCCGACTGTCCTGTTTGGAAGTTCAACGGACACGCCGTTTGGGGCTGATTTGGTGGGCCATTGCCTTTTAAACTTCCCCCACCTTCTTTATATAGGCATCTCCGGCCCTTCCACCTCCAACACCACCCCAGTCATCCCTTCCCTCTCCCACATACATCCCTTTCCCCTTTCTGGACGGGAAACCCTACCTCCATCTCCCTTCCTCTTCCCTCTGTCTCCTGCACTTCTTCCCCTTCCTCCATCCTTGCCTCATCCTTTCCATGGCACCCAAGGCGAAGAAGTTGGCCTCACGTCGTCGTCCCGCCTCCTCCTCGCCCGGCGAAGGATCCAGGGCTCACGATGAACGACGGACCAAACACCAGGATGATCGCCTTCCAGAGTTGGTCGTACCTTCCCGTCTCAATCTCAAACGGGTTCACGGTACATTCACAAAGTTTGTTCCTCCACGTTATGTGGATTTCCACTCCTGTCCGATCTCTTTCCCAACCACCAAACCATTGTTCGATACCCAGGGTTGGACAGTCTTTCTCTACGCTCATACGGCATACTCTCCCACTGCCATAACTGAGTTCTTCAACAACCTCTCTTCCTTCGATCAAGGGTTCTACACCTCTGTGAAGGGCACTCCCTTTAAAATCACTACTAACCTTTTTAGCACTGCCCTCCAGATTTCCGAACCGGGGCAGATATTCTTGATCATCATCCAGACGCCTCTGTCTACTATCCCTTCTTACTCTTCAACCTTATGATACAGCCAAGGAGATTGCTAAGCTCAATGCCAACACTTTCCCTCCACTCAACCGCATGATTCACCAAATCTTCACCACTTGCATTGCGCCGAAGCATGGCAGTCGTGAACTCGTCACAAATGTTCACAAATCATTGTTTACCTTCTTCCTTAATTGTGAACCCATCAATCTTCCTCTCCTGATGCTTCGCTTGATCACCAAGTGCTTCTACCAACCCAGGAGATCCATGCCCTTCGCTTGCCAAATTACTTCTCTTTTGAAGTTATTGGCATTCCCATTCCAGAAATTGAATGTGTCTGACTCAACTCCCGCAACAGTTTTGATATCACTGCCGCCTCACGCATGGGGTACAAGCTAGTGGATGGGGTCGTCACCCGGGAACTCAAGGGCAAGGCACCTGCTGCTGCCGAGGATGAAGACTACATTGGGGATGACGATCAAGCTGATGATGAAGACGATGCTGAAGAAGGTGATGAAGACTCCTAGTCAGAGCCACTAGATGCTCCGAGAGATGCTGGTGTTGGTGTAGCTGTTCAGCCCTCCATTAGGGATTTGATAGCCCAGCTACAAGTCCAGATGACACATGGCTTTGAGAGGCTGAATGAAAGAATGGATACCTTGGACACACGCATTGACAGACTTGCCACTGAGCGTCATGCCCCTCATCAAGCTCCTGAAGATGATGCTGCTTACAAAGACTAGATGTATAGGAGTGGGTCATGTCCTATATTTTCTTTTTAGTCTGAGCAATGTTGTTTCTCTCTTTTGTTATTTCATGTTTTTTTTATATTTTCTCCTTCACTTCATGTTACTTCAGTCACACTTTTGCAATGTGAATGCTTCACTTTCCTATGAATGAAATCACATGTTCTGTGCAAATCTACATATGTGATTGTTGTCTTTACTTTTGATGTGTCAAAAGGGGGAGAAGAAACCTCAATTTCATGAGCATTAATTGAATAATTTTGTCATCATCAAAAAGGGGGAGAATGTTGGGTTCATATTCTAGAAAACTAAGTGAATTCACATTCTAGTGATAAATGAAAGTCAAACAATGTTTTAATGATGAATGAGTTGAATTGAGGTTTCATACATGTCAATTAACATGATACAATATTTGGTTATCTATGTCTTCATTATACCTAACTATACATGTTTTATCATGTAGGTACAAGTGCATATAACCAAGCCTTCTCAAATCATGAGAAAATGATCACAAGTACAGTGTATACATGTACCTGTCGACAGACCCAAAGGCATATGTCGACAGATGCCACAGTTGTGATCAGACAGAAAAGTACTGAGAGCACCTGTCGACAAATGCTCAGAGACCTGTCGACAGATGTCACAGACAGAAATGCCAGAGTTCTGTGTTTTGGCAAAACTGACTCTGCCTGTCGACAGATAGGTGTCGCCTGTCGACAGATGTCACAGGCCAGAGCAACCTGAAGTCTGTCTATTGCAAATCTGTTGCAATCTGTCGACAGACACTCAGCACCTGTCGACAGACGCAGAGGATCTTCAAATACGGAAACCTTCCTTCATATCAGAGATTGTGTTTTCAAGTTCCACGACTCTCCACATGAAAACACAACTATATAAGCATCCTTTTGAAGAGAATCTAATACAAAAGCAGCCACAACCAAAAAACCCTAAAGCCAAGTCCAAGAGAAAAGAGTTGCTGCTGCTCTGCTTCAAGTCTGCAGTGCAGAGACCGAAAGATCTGTTGATCCTGCAGTGCTGAAGATAGATCGTCGTGGATTCAACCTTCTCCATCAATCCAAAGCAGTCAAGTCAAAGTTTGAACTCCATCCAGACGTTCTCAGAAGAGTTCTACATCAGGATTTACTCCTATACTCTGAACTCTTCCTGTTTCACAATTCTTATCAATCGTGTGTGTGTTTGTGTGATTCAAGCGTCTCTTGTGCTTGAGATCACGTGTGTGTGTTGTTCTGATCGTGGGTGCACATCAGAAAACACGTGTGTGTGTGAGTTGTAGTCACCGAACTCGCTCATAAGCAGTTTATTCTGTGGTGTGTGTGCCGTGGACGTAGGATACACTGTTGTGTACTCTGAACCACGTAAATCTGCGTGTCTCGTGGTTTGATCGTTTCTACGATAGATGTTTGATAGACACGTTGCATATTCACACGCTAGATAGGTTCTACATCATCTACACATAGTTTAGATCTTGGTACTGTCTTGTTAATCTGTGCTTTAAGAAAAAGAAATGATAATAGTTTTTAAGAGACAGTAATCTATTCAACCCCCCTTCTAGATTACCATATTGGGAATTCCGCAACCTTTCATCATCACTCTGGTCCTGTCCCAATAGTGAGTGTATCGTCATCATTCGACTTACCTGAAACACTCATGACAAATAACGTAGGTGAGCGATAACACCCAGTAGGACTTAAATCTCAGGATCAAGCAGGCTTAAAGTAATTAATGCATTAAATGGCAGAGTAACTAATGATAGAGCGAGTCATGTAAAGTCGAGAAAGTAATAGCAGAAGTAACATGGTTCAGATTGCAGATGAATCAAATATAGCACGATGATTAAAGTCAAGTAACGATAGAAACGATAACAAGGCAACAACATGTAGCGACAATGGCAAGCAATAGCAAGCGACAGGTATAGCAAGGAGAGATAGTAGTTGGTCATGTAAAGAGTAAATTGCACTTTGATTGATTTTCACAATCGAGATAGTATAGCACTTTTGATTAACTTTTGTCAATCAAAATAGTAATGGCACTTTGGTTATCCGTAGATAGCCGAGAGAGTATAGCACTTTTATTGTCATTAGACAACTAGAGAGTAGAGCACTTTGAATGCGATTAAGTCACGATAGTACGCAATAACTCAAGATAGCAAGTATCAAGTAGAGAAAGTAGAGCGTATGATAAGATAGCGTGTAACGAGATAGCGTGTATGGTTGCACAACGGTGCACTAGTAGAATACGGTAATAGTCACTTCTAGGATAGTATCCGTTCAAGAACAGTCTGCGATAGCACAGTAATCGCACAGTATGTCTGAACTCTTCAGACTAATAGTATAACAATTTGTGATAGCACAGTAAGTCTGAACTCCTCAGACTAAAAGGATAATAGTCAGATGTCTAGCCAATACAATATAGTCAGAACCGGTGCAATGCAAAACACTGTTATAGCCCCTACAGGTATTTCGGGTGGCTCTCTGCCCCCAGGACTAGATTGGAGCCCCTCGGACACTATCTGTGCCCTGCACAGTATGCATTAGATACAGTAGAGTCACAAGACCCATGTCATAGCGCTAGACAGTCATTAACAGTACAAAACAGTAGGAGCCACACAGCTCAAAGAGTACCAAGAGAGTACTAGATGAATAGACGAGAGAGACGAGATAGTAGAGTGAACGTGAATAGACGTGCGAGTAGAGTATAGATGAGATCTTATGGTCATTGCACATGAAACGTCGAGTATCGAGTGATAGTAACAGTTGCACAACACGCATGTAGGGTGTTGGCAGTCAGGTGGAATTCACTACCTTTCCGCTGGCCATGTTATGTACAGGTCCAGAGGTCCGAGTGATTCAAGATAAGAGCGAACTTCTAATAGCTGTTTGGATCATGTTGATCCCTAAAGAGTATCATAGGTGTTATGGTACAACCGGCTCATCGACCATGTGGGAATCCATGGACAGAGGAGACTTACAGAGGTCTTGAACAAGGATTCACTAGTCCGGCGGAAGGAATATCGACGGAGAGTTCGTCCAAGTCAAGGAAAGTGTGTATATAGAAACAAGTGCCCGACATTCTAGAGGAATTCTAGAACAGTGGATCGTCGGTAACGGTATTCCCAAACAACGCGAGAAACGAAGACAAGTTCATTTAAAATAGAGCAATTTAATGTAGATTATTGCAATAATTTAACCAGATACATTATGAGATATTGGCCAGTCAAGCCATAATTGGATGGTTCAAGTGTGTGAACGTGTGAGAGATATCATAGATAGAAAGATGTCGTGTTATTGCATTTTAAAATCATTCAATATGACACCATTTATAGCATGTGTTTTTAGCAAGTTGATAACAAGGCAAGAAGGGATAATCGACAAGTAGAGAGCATGATCATGAACTCAAGATCAATTAAAAATTATGTAAACATGTTTTAACTTTGATATGGGTTGATAAATCATGTTAAGACTTTCTAGAACCTTCGTACAAGAGATTAACTCACACATGCAAGGAACGACGCAAAACGACGAAAACTAAGATGTATGCCTTTTAGATGGCAAATGTAGTCTCATCCCTTCACTTAATAAGGTCATACCTCATTGATTTTTCATTCAAATCTCACACATGAATATACCAAATTGAAGCCCTTTGAATGAGGAATCCAGCAAAGAAAACGGCTCCTCAATCGAGGTCTATAGAAAACATGTTATGGCCGATAAGTGGACATAGGTAGAATGCGACGCATTGCCTATCGCCTTCTGAAAGTGAACGTGATCATGAACTTGACCCTTCTGAAAAAAGACACGAACGGTCTGATTTTTAGTATGGGTCGGGACCATGATGTTGTCGCATTATGGTAGCGACGTGTCGACCTGTCTCTACCTGAAAATGATGTTTGGGTTGCTTTTTCTACATATTTCAACTCCGACTTTGATGGTTTGACACCTGTGGTTTTGAAAAATCAAAACAAATGCTAGGGTGATCCAAATCGAGTGAAACCACCTTTGTTAGTTAGATTACTTCCAATACTTTCTACAGTAGCAAATAATTGAGAAACAAAGGTCGTTTGATTAGGTAATAAAATGTATTATGACTGACTGATCCTGAGATTAGGTTAAAACATGTCGTTTGACTATGTTAAACCGCAAGTACATTGTCGAAATCATGCAAGGTTTAATTTGTGACAAAGGATGGGAAAAAATTATGGCTTTTAGGGGTAAAAGATGTCTAACATCCATCAGTAACTCTAGTTAAATTTGAGTGCATGAGGTTGAGTATACATGGAGATGAAGAATAAAGAAGAAGGGGGGTTCATCATATTTGCAGAATTTCAAAAATAGAGATCAAAAGATTGGCTAGATGAAAAAGAGTGAAAACAGAGGGCTTTTGTTCTGATGTAGAACAATCTACAGATGGATTTAATTGAGTTTGCTCTTGAGAAGCCTACCTTTAGTCGTTTTACTCTTCTAGGGCTAGAACTTGAAGAACAAAGGAAGATGCTTGAGAGAGCCTTCTCCCCACGAATTCTCCTTCTCCTTGGCCTTCTCTCCACGTCTAGAAGCCCCAACAAAGTTTAGGGCCGGCCATGGAGACTTAAAAGAGTATTTAAGCTAGTAAGGGTTCCTATTCCTACTACTACAAATTTCTCTTTAATTACGAGATTTCCTAACTCCTTCTTCCTTCCTTGCTTTCCAACCTCTATTTGGGTTAGGTTGAGGTCTAAATTCGTGCTAAACCATATGGGGAGGTTTAGAATCTAATTCCATCTCAAATTGCTTATTAATGCATTAATGTCTCTTTTCTATTTAAGTAAATTTAAGTTGCGAATTTAGGGTATTTCCCATTATCTTCTTTTTAAAAGCTTATTTTGGACCACTAAATTCTAATGGGTCCATTTAACCAAGCCCATTATTTATTGAAATTTATCTTATAGATTTTTCCCTTTTAATTAGGGAATAATAGAGTTATGATTTTATTGCATTTCTTATTTGAATTTATTCATAGGCTATGAGAGGTCCATTGGTTCAAAACCCGATAATGGTTATTCATTTCATGATGTTGGAAATCTCTTCGTCATGTTCGTTTAATTTATGGGCGTGTTATTTTCCATGTTAACGGTTTTCTGACTTATTTCCTAATTTGGATAATTAGTCACGTTGTGACGTACGTTTGGCCAATTGTATTTTTTGTTGCATGAATTCATTCGTGGACACTTAGGGATAATATTTGGAGTGATTTACAATTTTACGAAATTTTTAGATGTGTTCTGCACATACGATAATGGTACGTATTTCTATATTCCATTTTTATAGAAATTTATTATTTCAAATTTTTAATACGAAATTTTCGGGTTACTACAGAAAAAGCAAAGGCAATTGGTCATACTTAGCAACCCAAATTCGTGCCTAACCATACTAGGAGGTTTCCTAATAACTCACACACTCTAATCGAGATGGGATTTCTCAAACAAGGAAAGGATCTAGCTAAAATCTCAACCTTATTCCTAATGGTATAGGACTACTAACAACCCAAAATAGTTAAATACTCTTCCTAAGACCCTTGAGGACAAGTTAACATAGTTGGGGTCGTGAGGAGGACTGCTTGAGCACTAGAGGAGGAGGAGATAGCCCCCAAGGAGCCATCTCTCCTATCTGCGTTCTGCAACAACTGCAGAAGACTCTTCTTAGCATCGACCAAAGGTAGGTGTTCTCAGCCAACAAGAAAAAATTTTATACCATGTTAAAGATCATTGTGTCTAGTTTCATATTCACTTGTTTTCCCTAATTTCATCGACGTGCTATGAGTATTAAGTGTTTTCCAAACATCGCGCATGTTTAGGGCTTTAGTGATCATGTCTAGTTTCATGCATCCCAAGACCAAATTAGGTCAATCCATAACATAGTTCTTTCTACTCATCGTCCCCTACAACTTTCATGTTCATAGTGTTTGTCAAAGGAGCCCTAGATCTCGAGTTATAAACATTGCATGCATGGTTACACTATTTTTACCAATTTAGTTGAACACTAAATCGTGACCAGACCATATGTCATGTTTTAGGCACTAGTATCACGATAAGATAACCCATTGCGAATACATTAAAGGCTATGAGCAAGTATTGTTACACCCCTCCATTAGCAGTGGAATAAATCGGGGGGAAACGTGAGCACGAGTATGGTAACGTAAATTATGCATACAGACGCAAACATCAGAGCATCTAATGAAAATAATTGGAAAACTCTCGATTTCATTATAAAATCACTGACTAATTAAACCACTAATTTGAAGCCATTACATAAGGCTCAATGACAATCATTACATTGAAAAAGAAATCTAATGCAATAACTAGTGACTACATTACACTAGGGTAACTTCATCAACTGACTCCAGGTCGCTAATCACTCTGGTCCTGTCCATGATGTATGTAACGTAATTGTCTAACTTTCCTGAGACACAACAACAAATATTGAAGGGTGAGCGATAACGCCCAGTAGGACTTAAATCTCAAGATCAAGCAGGCTTTAAATAATTAATATTTAAATGGCAGAGTAACTATTGATAGAAAGAGTCTGTAAAGTCGAGAAAGTAATAGCACAGTAACATGGTTCAAATAGCACGTGAATCAATATAGCACAATGATTAAAGTCAAGTCATGATAGAAACGATAACAACAATAGCAACTAACGACATTGTCGAGCAGTAACAGTGACATGTATAGCAAGGAGAGAGATAGTAATTGGCCATGTAGAGAGTAAATTGTACTTTGATTGATTTTCATCAATCGAAATAGTATAGCACTTTTGATAACTTTCGTCAATCGAGATAGTAATGGGACTTTGGTTATCCGTAAATAGCTGAGAAAAATATAGCACTTTGTTGTCAATGGACAACGAGGAGAGTATAGCACTTTGAATGCGATTAAGTACGAAAGAACGCAATAATCAATATAGCAAGTAACAAGTAGATCAAGAAAGAGAGTACGACAGTAGTCGATTAATAACAGGACAATAGCAGTTTAGTAACGTACAGTACATCTGAACTAACAGACTAACAGTAACAGTATAACAGTCAAATGTCCAGCTAATTCGAATAGTCAGTCAGAACCGGTGCAAATGCAGACACTGTCATAGCCCTTGCAGGTATTTTCGGGGCCCCCAGAACTAGATTGGAGCCCCTCGGACACTCTCCGTGCCCTCAGCAGTATGCATTCAAGTCAATAGAGTCACAAGACAATTTTAGCGCTAGAAAGTCATGAACAGTACAAAGCAGTAGGAGCCACACAGCTCAGAGGGTAGCAAGAGAGTACTAGATGAATAGACGAGATAGACGACATATTAGAGTGAACGTGAATAGATGAGCGAGTAAAGGATAGATGAGAGCCAGTGGACATTACACATGAAACGTCGAGTAACGAGAGATAGAAACAGTTGCACAACACACGCGTTTGTTGTTGGTAGTCAGGTGGAATACACAAACCTTAGCTGGCTCGTTATGCACAGGTCCAGAGGTACGACTTATTCAAGATAAGAGTGAGAGCAACTAAGCCGTTTGGATCTTGCTGATCCCTAGAGGTGTCATAGGTGTTAGGGTACAACCAGCCGTCGACCATGTGGGAACCCATGGACAGATGAGACTAACGGAGGCCTTGAACAAGGATCACTAGTCCAACGAAGGAGTATCGGCGGAGAGTTCTCCAAGTCAAGAGAGAAAAGTGCATATATAGAAACTAGTGCTCGACGTCTAGAGGAATTCTAGGACAGTGGAGCGTCGATCAAAACATCGCGAGAATCGTAGACAAGTTCATTTAAAATATGGCAATTTAATTAAAAGTTGAGCTAAATTACTAGATATATCATGAGAAATTGTCATGTCATGTTAAGCCACATGGATGGTTCAAGTGTGTGCATGTGTGAGAGAACTTATGGATAGAAAGTGATCATGTGCATGTATTTTAAATTACACAATATATGTTCAGTTATAACAAGTGTGTATTATCACGTATAGGACTATTAACAGAGGGTATAATCATTATAGAAAGAGATAGCATCAAAATTTATGGGTTTTCAAGCAAAAGTCCCAGGTCGCGACGTACCCCAGTAAGGGTCACGACAGGGCAGTTCAGAACGCGACAGGGTCATTTGAGGATCGCGACAGGTCAGTCAGGTCGGGCGGCCAAAACACCATAGGGACTTGTATAGAACACGACGACAATCCCTGTCGCGTTCAGAACGCGACGGGCGGTGCTGTCACGACCAGCTCTGAGAACACGGCCGATCGGGCCATCGCGTTCTCAGGTACTGCGCCTGAGTCCGACTGAGAGAAAATGGTAGAGCATTGGATTGCGGGCCAGATTGCCTTATTTTGAACACAGGGTGTTCAAAAATCCTAACCAATTGCACAAGCGATGACAAATCATGAAACCAGTTCAAATGAATCTACACATGCAGTAGTATTCACAGTAATTAGGAATTGAATAGTAGACATGGTCTGGACATGAATCAAATAGGTTTATTTACAAGGTGCTTGGTACAGTAGATAGTGGAGATCACGAATTAATTCGCAGGTAGGATGGATGAAAAATTAGGGTTATTAGGGGCACAAGATTCCCAACATCATCAGTATCTTCAATAAAAATTTCGAGCATGGGATAGAGTATTCAAGGAGTATGAATTAAACATGAAGGTTCGGGGTCAAGATATTGCAGGACTTCAAAATTCAATAAGAAAAGTGGGTGCATGAAAAATTATGAAACAAAAGGGGTTTTGTTCCTGATGCATGGAACAATCTACAGACGAATTTAATTTGATTTCCTCGTGAGAATGCCTACCTTCAGTCATTTTCCTCTTCTAGGGCTAGAACTTGAAGAACGAGAGAGAGAGCTTGAGAGAGTCTTCTACCCACGAGATCTCCTCCTCCTGGGCCTCTCCTCCAGGTCCAGCAACCCTTGGCATGAGCTAGCGCCAGCCATGGGGGATTTAGGAGAGTATTTATGCTTCCTATGTTTCTATTTCCTAATAGGACTCAACTCCTATTTAATTCTGAGATTTCCTATTTAATTCCACCTTCCAAGCTTGAAACTTCTAATTGGGTTATGATGGGATCTAAATCCGTGGCCTACCATTAGGGTAGGTTTAGGAATCCAATTACAACTCAAATTATCTATTTACTTATTTAATAACCCCTTTTCTATTTAGGTAATATTAAAGTTACGAATTAGGGTATTTTCCTATTATTTTCTTTTAAAATCCTTATTTGGCCCAATAAAATCTATAGGGTCCATTTAAGAAAGCCATTCTAATGGAATTTAAATTAGGAGAATTCTCTATTTTAAATAGGGAAATAATAGAATTTCAGAAATTATTATATTTTTCTTACTTGAATTTATTCTTGGGTTATGGGAGGTCCAATGGTCCAATTCTGATAATGGGTAATCATTTCATGATGTTGGAAGTCTCTCCGACATGTTCGTTTAATTTATAGCACGTTATTTTTCCGTGTTAACGGTTTTCTGACTTAGTTTTCTAATTTGGATAATTAGTCACATTGTGGACGTACACTTGGCCAATCGGATTATCGTTGCTTGAATTTCTTAGTAGAACACTTAGGAATAATGTCTGGGGTTGATTTATAATTTTAAGAAATTTTTTCGATGTATTTTGCACATACGATAGTGGTAATATGTTTCTATTATTTCAATTTAAAGAAATTATTATTTCAAATTTTTAAGTATTAAATTCTCGGGTTGCTACATCCCCCCACTTAAAAGAATTTGATCCCGAAATTCATATGATGTGATACGACTACCAATTTATTAGGAGATTTTCATTCGATCACCTCCCCACTTAGGGCTTTGCTATCGCAAAAATAATATGAAATTAAACTAAGGGTTTAGTGATGGTACCTTGTCCACCTTCATTGGCAGGATTTTTATCCATAAGGGCTTGTAATCGTCCTTGGGTGGAGTTTGGTTCTTCTTTCTTGGACAATCGATGACTCGGTGTTGTGATTTCCACAACGCAAGCATCTGCCCAATCTCTTCCAACAGTTGTCAACCTGATGCCCTGGCTTTTCACAAAATTCACAGACTTCCTTCGCTTCACTTCCCTTTATTCTCTTGCTATCTACTGTATTTCTTCCTTATTCTCATTGGAAGTGTAGCACGTTCCCTTTTAACACTTCTTCTTATGGATCTTTTCAAGAAGTTCCATGGTGTCCTCTACTAATGAGCTCTCAATACCAGGACTGAATATACTTCAATGTCTAGTGGAGCCAACTTTCCCAATAGAAAGGTCTCACCCTTCTAAAAATCTCTTTGCCATCATCTTTTCGTACTCACCAAAATGTGGTGCATACTGTGCTAGTCTTTCAAATTGCGCTCATATTCTGCTACAGACATCATTCGTTGTTTTAAATTGGCGAATTCATTTGCCTCTTCTCACGAATCCTCTCGGAAAAATATTTGGTGTTGAAGAGTTCTAAAAATTATCCCACACTATGTTGATGTTGGGTAATTGTCGAACTAGCAGCTTCCCACCAAGCTCTAGCATTGCGGTCTAACTGGAAGGTTGCCAGAAGACTTTTCCGCTCTGAACATTGCATAACTCTAAAGATTCGTTCCATCGCCTCACGCAATTTTTCAGCTTCGGGATATCTAGAGTTCCATTAAACCTAGGGGGATTATTCGTGAAAGTTTCCCATATAAGTTCCTACCCATTTCTTGCTCCTCCTTGTGAACACGTTATTAAGGGCTTGAGTTAACCCTTGTACGGTCTGTTGTAATTCGTGCATTAGTGCATGCTCGCCAGCCATCTCCTCTAGTCTCCTGCGAGTAATAACATTTAATTTATTACTGTTTAGACTTTGGATGCTAAAGTATTACTAAGCTGTTACATAGATATATATATAAATATATTTAGGTCTTAACCATGGTTCTACCCAATTCTCACATAGGTATGGTGGTTGGACTTAGACATGTGTCATGGCAGTTCACTAGAACATCCCTAGACTTAAAATATCCTAATAAGGACATCCTAGGCTCTGATACCAACTGTCATGCCCCTCCAATAGTAGTGGAATAAATCGGAGGGAAACGTGAGAACGAGTATGGTAACGTAAATTGCGCAATAGATGCAAACATCAAAGCATCTAATGAAAATAATTGGAATAACTCTCGATTCATTATAAAATCACTAGGACGATTACAACCATAATTTGGAGCCAATACATAGGGCTCACTGACAAACATTACATTGGAAAAGAAATCTAATGCAATAACTACTAGACTCTATTGCACTAGGGTAACTTCATCAACTAACTCCAGGTCGCTGATCACTCTGGTCTTGTCCCATTGATGTGTGGAACGTTAGTGTCCGACTTACCTGAGACACAACACAAATAAGAAGGCGTGAGTGATAACGCCCAGTAGGAATAAATCTCAGGATCAAGCAGGCTTTAAATAGTTAATTTTAAAGGCAGAGTAACTAATGATAGAAAGAGTCATGTAAAGTCGAAAAAGTAATAGCACAAGTAACATGGTTCAAATAGCGCTGGTGAATAAGTATAGCACGATGATTAAAGTCAAGTCACAATAGAAACGATAACAACAATAGCAAGTAACGACATTGTCGAGCAGTAACAAGTGACATGTATAGCAAGGAGAGAGATAGTAATTGGCCATGTAGAGAGTAAATGCACTTTGATTGATTTTATCAATCAAAATAGTATATCACTTTGATGATTAACTTTCATCAATCTAGATAGTAATGGCACTTTGGTATCCGTAGATAGCCGAGAGAAAAAATATAGCACTTTTCTTTAACTAGACATGATATTTTGCTTATTACCAAAATTCTTCTGGTTTGATTTCAGAAATGCCTTAAATTGTCTAGTGATGAAAGCAAGATTATCATTATCAGATTCAGATTTCCCAAACTCAGAATTTTCTTTAGATTTTCCTTATTACTAGATGAGCTTAAGAGCAATGGTTTTGTTTTGAGCATGTGTTCATCTGATCTCTTAAGGTTTAATCATGTTCATTAATGATCCAATGTGATTTTGGATAAATCCTTTGAATCTTCAATGACAGTTGCTTTCGTGTGCCCATACTGGAGATAATGAACGCAAGATTTTTCTTACCAATTCTTCATTTGAGTATTCCTTACCCAAGGCTGAAGTCCATTTATAATGACCATGAACCTAGCAAACATCTTAGATATAGTTTCATTAGATTTCATGACAAACAACTCATAATCAGAAACCAACATGTTAGCCTTAGTCTCCCTGACCTGAGATGTGCCCTCATAAAGCAATTCTAATTTATACACATCTCTTGGCAGACTTACACATGGAGATTCTGGAATATTCCCTTGGATGGATGGCACATTGCTGAGCAGGTCATGGCGCTATAGTTCAGGGTGACCCTTCTGATCTTCTCCTGGTCCCTTGGTCTTCATCTTCAGTGACTTATTTGGTCCTTTTTCAACAATTCTCCATAATCATAGTTCTGTGCTCTAGGAAAAACCATCATCCTATTCTTCCAGTAAGGATAGTCAGTAACATCAAAAAATGGAGGCCCTATGATGAATGACCTTCAGCAACAAAAACCTCTAGAGTCCATGATAAAGACAATCAAACAAAACAACAGCAACTTGAAAAGTAATCAAAATCTGAGATACAGAAAGTTCCCCAAAAACACGTCAGAGTATAGAATTGACTCGGAACTGCTCTGATACCAATGTTAGGGATCAGATAGTGGACTTTGGTAAGTGAACTAAGAAATTGTGTGAATAGCAGCGGAATAAAATGAGTAAAACACACAATTCGATCAGATCCAAGTGTGTGTGTGTGAGTATGGTGAATAGGAACACAAACGACACATCAAACCACAATGCACTGAAGATTTTAAGGTGGTTCGGAGAACACAATTTGTGTCTCTACATCCACCTCCTCACAATGGAGGAACCACTAGAAAAAGCGCAGTACAAACTAGAGCACGACGACTCAACCTCTTTGAGTTCAACAACTCAAAGAAACCCAGGAGATAGGCACAACGACCTACTCTAAAGACCACTGTGAATTCAGCAATTCACAAGCCCTTGAGCACCACGGCTCAAGCACTAGAGCACAACAGCTCCAACCTGGAGCACTGGGGCTCCAAAATAGAGTACAAAGTACTCAAACCTCTGGATCACAATAGATCCAAGTTCGGCTAGAACAAGCACACTCAGAGAATAGATCCTCTAGCACGATCTATCTCAGTACAATAGAAATGTAGAGACAAATGAATTGGAGATCTGTGTAGAACACATACAAAGATTCCCCAGAAAATTCAGGACTCTGACCAATTACAAACTGGCTGGATCTCCTTCTGGATCAGCACTCTGCAATCTCGAGCTTCCTCCTCTTCTTCTCCTTTTCTTCTTTCCTTTTCTTCTCCTTCTCTCCTTCTCTTCTCTTCTTCCAGAATGGTCTGCTTGCTTTGTTGTGGGATCCTTGGAGTGCCAAGGACATGGGTATTTATTCCCCCATATGTCCATAAAAGGCC
Organism: Colocasia esculenta; assembly: GCA_014218235.1. Lineage (NCBI taxonomy): Eukaryota > Viridiplantae > Streptophyta > Magnoliopsida > Alismatales > Araceae > Colocasia > Colocasia esculenta. Next base: position 25,019,162 of record CM024756.1, on the reverse strand, counting down.
TTAGGGTACGTGGGCACAAAAACTTAGGCAGATCCCTTGAACCCAAGCGGCCACGTGTCCAGAGTGATTTCATGAAATTGAGTTTTAACGGAGTGTGTCGACACTACTACAGAGTGTGTCGACACACTGTCCCATACTGGCAGAATTGGTTCTCTGGGAAGAGTCACTAGTGCGACACTACTTTAGGCTGTGCGACACACTGTCCAGAACTGCCAAACAGGTCTTCTGGGAACTGGAGCTAGTGTCGACACTGCTTGATCCTGTGTCGACACCACTTGACCATTTCTCATCATTTTGCCTTGGGTTGAAGCATTGTGTCGATACCAGTAGAGGGTGTGTCGACACTACCATGACAAAATCTGTATACACCTGTAAATTAACACAAATAAATCATTGTACAAGATATTATCATAAAAATATGAGATATGAAACATCAAGAACATATCATCATCAAAATCACAAGGTGTCATCATCAAAATCAAAGTATGAGTGATGTTCATTGGTTATCATTAAAATACAACTTTAGGAAATTCCAAAACACACTCAACCCACAATCTCCCCCTTTTTGATGATGACAAAACATTATGCACAATCTCCCAATAAACCTGACTTTCTTGACGCAACAACTCCTTGACCATGTACACCCTTGAACTTTCCCCCCATAAAGGCTTTCCCTCCTTAAGGAACTTTACTTTCTCCCCTTTGACAAATAAAAAAGATAGAGAGAGAGAGAACAAGGATTGTAAGAAATGAAATGAAGGAAATGAATGGTAAGAAATGATCAAAATAAATGAGGCAAAGTGATATTGACAAAGAGAGAAAGTTATTGTGTTCTTGTATGTGCATAAAGTTAATCACAAAGACACTCAAACACAAAGTTAATGATCTGAATGTGGTTAAAATAATGATGCAAATGTGAAATAAAGTGACCTATATGAGTGAGCAGAAATATTTAACAAGGATGTTAGGAGCTTTAAGTTTAACACAATGTAAAATAATTGGTCTAAACTCAGTAACATGATCTTTATTAAGGTCTTAAGCTTTTCATTCTATCAATTGATTTTCTTTCATTTTAACTGGAAAAGAATACAAGAATAAATTAGTTAAATCTCACTTTTCAGTGCAAGAGATCACATTGATTAGATGCAAGATCTCCTGATTACTCAGTGGTTTAACTTTCATTATCTTATACAGAGTTGAAAACTTTATTTCCACTTTTTGACGCGAAACAAATCACTTTTAGGTGAAATGGTCCGGTTACTCAGTGGTTCAAGAATTTGCATTGCTCTGTTTGTATCATTCCAGATTGATCATTTTTCTTTTGATGTTTTGCAGGAATATGATTGCTTTGACCAGAAAAGACATGACTACGAAGTTAGAGAAATTATTCTTAACATGTGGTATAATTGAAGCTGAAATATGCACATGTGAAATAGTAAAGCCACTCATGTGCCTACAAAGTGTTTTGCAAATCATTTAAAAACATTCAGTATTAAGATTGCTTAACCTTGAAATGATAATGAATCTTTGAAATTAAACTAAGTGCACAATGAGTTTAGGTTCAATGTCTTAATTCTCTCATAAGAAAGTAGCACAAAGACTCAAAAATTCTGATGATTGAGGCTTAGAATAGACAACAAATGTCAAGTGAAATTATTGAAGAATATACAAAGGCTCCCCCTCAACAATTGCATAAAAAAATTGATACTTGGCGGAGACATATACTCACGCATAGTGAAAGTGTCCAGATAAGTTAACTTGTCTTTCTTCAAATCACTATTTGATATACCAAGAATTCCAATGCACTGAGAAGTAGGAATTATTGCAAGAGAGATGGCTTTTATTTGCACAAAGAGATGAGATGAAGATATCAGACATGTGAAAACTTGCATAAACCAAGTTCCCTTCTAAGAGAAGTGAATCTAGGTTCTGCAAGAGGCTTAGTGAAAATGTCTACAATTTGTTTTTCTGTGTCAATGAAGTGGAGTTCAAAAGAATTCTTTGAGACTTCATCTCGAAGGAAATGATGCCGAATGTCAATGTGTTTTGTGCGGGAATGCTGAATAGGATTTTGGATAGATTGATAGCACTTGTGTTGTCAAAAGAATGGGAATGTCAACCTAATGTGTGATATAATCTAGAAGTTGATGTTGACTCAAAGGACTTGGGTACCACAGCTACAAGCAGCAACATACTCAGCTTCTGCAGTTGAAAGAGCTGCAGAATGTTGCTTTTTGGAAGCCCAAGAAATAAGACACCCACCTAGTTATAAACACAACTCACTAGTGCTTTTCTATCAAGTTTGCACCCGGCATAATCAACATCACTATACGCAATCAAGTCCAATTTACACCCAACAGGATACCAAAGACCCAAATCACATGAAGAATGAAATATTTAAAATCCTTTTAACAGCAGACATGTGACTGTCTTTAGATTAGCTTGAAATCTGGCGCCTATGCAGATCGGAATTGAATATCTGGCCTAGAGGTAGTTAGATAGAGAAAGATCCAATCATACCTCTATAAAGTTTAGCATTAATAGGCTTACCAGAAGCATCACTCTCAAGTCTTAGACTTTGGCCATTGGTGTTTGATGGCTTGATATTCGGAAGTCAAACCTCTTGAGCAACTCCTTGACATATTTTGTTTGACTCAGAAAAATTCCTTCATCAGTTGATGTACTTGCAGACCTAAAAAGAATGTAAGTTCACCCATTAGACTCATTTAAATTCAGATTGCATAAGATGGACAAACTCATTGCACAAATTATATCTGTGGAGCCAAAAATGATATCATCAACAAAACTTGAACACAATAAAATAATTTTTACAGTTTTTGTAAACAGAGTTGATCAATTTTTCCTCTTATGTAACCTTTATTTACAAGAAAGGAGCTCAACCGGTCATACCAAGCTCTTGGAGCTTGCTTAAGACCATATAGAGCCTTATTGAGTTTAAAAACATGATTGGAAATTTGTCATTTTCAAACCAGGGGGTTGTTTGACAAAGACATTTTCTTTTTTGTAACCATTCAAGAAAGCACTCTTGACATCCATTTGAAAGACTTTGAATTTCAAAGAAGTAGCAAATGCAAGGAAAATCGAACAACTTCAAGTCTTGCTACAGGGGCATAAGATTATTCAAAATCAATACCAAGTTCTTGGTTATACCCTTGAGCAACAAGTCTAGCTTTATTTCTAACAATTTGACCAGATTCATTCAATTTATTTTGAAAAAATACATCTAGTTCCAATGATAGAAGCTAAATCTAAAGGTTTGGTACTAAATCCCAAACTTGATTTCTTTCAAATTGATGAAGCTCTTCATGCATAGCATTATCCAATTTTCACAAGATAAAGCTTCATCAACATTTTTGGGTTCAATTGGGAAAGTAGTGCCAAAGTATCTTCAACTATGACAGAATGAAAAGATGATCTGGTTCTTATTCCATCTTGCAAATTACCAACAATGCTTTCAAGTGGATGATCTCTTAAAAATCTGGGTTAGAAATTACTCAGAGTTTGCATCATTTTCAGAAACATGATTACCTGAATTACTTGAAGTTGACATTTCAAGAACCTCATGAACATTTGGTACTTCTTGATCTCAAGAATTGTAGATGGATGTTCAAAAATTCATCTTCTCATCACATTTTTGACTTCTGTACAAATCAAAACTGTCAATCTTTTGCAAATTTTCATCAAAAAGGACATGTGGAGATTCTTCCACAGTCTTATTTTTAAGATGTAAACTCTGTAAGCTCTTGATGTTTCAGATAACCTAAGAAGATTGATTCAAACTTTTTGCATCAAATTTATCAAGTTTTTCTTTGTTGTTATTGTGAACAAACATTTGCAACTAAAAATTTGAAATATGACACACTTGGTTTTTTATTCTTGAACAACTCATAAGGGGTTTTTTGATCTTTGGTCTTACTAATGCTCTATTAAAATGAAATTAGTTGTATTTGCAACTTCTGCCAAAAAGATTTAGACAGATTACTTTCAATGAGGATATTTCTGGCCATTTCCACAAGAGTTCTATTTTCTTTCTACAACTTCATTTGTTCTGGAGTTCTAGGGGAGAAAACTTATGGAGAATTTTCAGTTCAGTATAGAGATCAGAAAATGATTTATTTCAAATTCACCCCCATGATCGGTCAGAATGGAATTCAGTTTAAATGATAAACCCACTAAGGCAGAATTGTAAAATCTCTGAATTCAAAAATGCATCACTTTTATGGGATAGGAATAGAACCCAAGTTATCTTGTAAAGTCATTAAGATCACAAACCATATCTATTACCACTTAGACTTTGAGTTCTGTTGGACCAAAAAGATCCATATGAAGCAACTCAAGTGGTTTAGATGTAAGTACTTCATTGAACACTTTAAAAATATTCTTGTTTATTTTCTTGAGCACATATCCCAGAAACAGGATTCTCAATGACTGGAAAGATTCAGGAAGACCTTTTACAAGATTCATTCTTATGAGTTTATTAATAGTTGTGAAACTTGCATGACCCAACCTTTTGTGCCACAACCAAGCAGTGTCATTTTTATTTGCAATCAAGTAAACATTTAAAGAAGAAGTATCACACAAATCAATCATGTAGACATTATTTTCTCTTTTTCCAATCAATTTAATTTGCTCAAAGAGGAGTCAATTATTTTGCATGAGTCATGTTCAAAAAGAACTGTGACCATTGTCACACAATTGACTAATGCTAAGCAAGTTATAATTCAAACCCTCAACTAAACAAACATTATCACTTAGGGTAATGCAAGACTTACCTATTTCCTTTGCCAATTATTTTTCCTTTATGATTACCTCCAAGATGACTAATCCACTTCCTTTTCAATCAAGCATGAAAATTTATCTGTCTCCTGTCATGTGCCGTGAACATCAACTGTCAAGAATCCAGATGTTGTTGGAATTGGATGCACGACTTTCCTACACATAACAAATTAGACAAGAAAAGTTTTTGGTACCCACATGAGATTGGTACCAACATTCTGATTGAGAAGAGATAACAAATCCTTCTAACCCAAATTTGTGTATTTTTCTTCACAGTTTTCCGAAACAGAAGATTCAACTTTTTATTTTCAATTTTGTGAACATTATGCCTCTTAGTGGTTGTTCTATTGTGAAAACTTGGCATGTATTGTTGTTGGTATGCAGGAAAAGATGATGATAGAAATAAGGATTGAACTATGGTTACCATTGTACTTTGGTTCCAGGCTTGTTCCATCTTGAATTGTAAGAGGAGAAAACATTCCAATTTCCATGAGAAAAATGACTATTGATTGGTTTGAAGTTTTTGTGATTTTTATAAGAGGGGTAGGTCAACTCTGACTGGATAGGTCGAACTGTGCATAGTGTGTGTCGACCTAGGTAAGGTATGTGTCGACCTCTCAGGTTCTTTTGTTTTTGTATTTTTCCTTTGTTTCAGATGAGCTTGCCTTGATAAATTTATTAAAGGAGTTTTTGATGTTTGTTTTCTTTGGAGATGATTCAGTTTTCTTTGAATTTTGTGGTTCAAAACCTAAGCCATGCTTATTTGAATTCATCCTAACTCCAAGTAGAGCATTCAGATTGTCTTTCTTTTGAGTGAAGTTCTTGATGATGTCTTCTTTTTCTTTGATGCAAAGATGAGTTTTCAATTTGATTCAAGTTTTCATGGTTTCCTTTTCTTCTTCAAATTTCTTAACATAATTGATAAGTTCTTTGTTCAATTTTTGAATTTTCAACTTGAGATTATCACACAAGATCAACATTCATCATTACTTTGATTTGATATGAAACTTGAGCTTCCAATTCAGAAATTTTTCAGATGATGAAGATCATGAAGAATGCTTTCAATTTTTCTTTTAAATTTTTTTTTCTAACATCAGAAAGTTTCAACTAAATTACCATATGCTTCTTGCCAATCATCAATGGTAAATTGTTCAAAGGATATATCTACTTGTTCTTCACTGCTTCCAGCCATGAAGCATATTTCATTCTTTTCTGAACTTGAAGATTCTTCATTGCAGTCTAAGCTTCATCATCTGACCATGTAGCAACCATGGCCTTGTTCTTCTTTTGTGAAACTCCTTATTGTGGGTTTGTGTTTTTCTTCTTACCTTCTAGACAATCAGCCTTCATATGTCCAGATTTGTTACACCTATAACACACACGAATTTCATCAGTTTCTTATGATCAACATAGAGAAATATTTTTACTAGACATGACATTTTGCTTATTAACCAAATTCTTCTTGTTCGATTTCAGAAATGCCTAATTGTCTAGTGATGAAAGCAAGATTATCATTATCAGATTCAGATTTCTCAGACTCAGAATTTCTTTAGATTTTCCTTTATTACTAGATGAAGCTTTAAGAGCAATGGTTTTTGTTTTGAGCATGTGTTCTTTTGATCTCTAAGGTTTAACTCATTGTCATTAATGATCCAATGAGTTCATCCAATGTGATTTTGGATAAATCCTTTGAATCTTCAATGACAATTGCTTTAGTGTGCCATACAGGAGATAATGAACGCAGATTTTTCTTACCAATTCTTCATTTGAGTATCTTACCAAGGTCGAATCAATTTATAATGACCATGAACCTAGCAACATCTCAGATATATTCATAGATTTCATGATAAACAACTCATATCAGAAACTAACATGTTAGCCTTAGTCTCCCTAACCTGAGATGTGCTCATAAAGCAATTCTAATTTATCCCACATCTCCTGGCAGACTTACACATGGAGATTCTGGAATATTCCCTTGGATGGATGGCACATTGCAGCATGTTCATGGCGCTATAGTTCAGGGTTACCCTTCTGATATGCTCCCTGGTCCATTGTCTTCATCTCTAGTGACTTCATTTGGTCCTTTTTCAACAATTCTCCATACTTTCATAGTTCGTGGCTCTAAGAAAAACCATCATCCTATTCTTCCAGTAAGGATAGTCAGTACCATCAAAAAATGGAGGCCTATGATTGAATGATCTTCAGCAACAAAAAACCTCTAAAGTCCATGATAAAGACAATCAAAACAAACACACACAACAATTGAACAAGTAATCAAAATCTGAGATACAGAAAATTCACAAACAAAACGTCAGAGTATAAATTGACTCTGATGCTCTGATACCAATTGTAGGGATCAGATAGTGACTTTGGTAAGTGAACTAAGAAATTGTGTGAATAGCAGCGGATTAAAATGAGTAAAACACACAATTCGATCAGATCCAAGTGTGGTGTGTGAGTATGTGAATAGGAACAACAAACCACACATCAAACCACAATGCACTGAAGATTTTAAGGTGGTTTGGAGAGCACCAACTTGTGTCTCCTACATCCACCTCCTCACAACGAGGAACCACTAGCGAAAGTGCAGTACAAACTAGAGCACGACGCTTTAACCTCTTTGAGTTCAACAACTCAAGGAAACCAGGAGATAGGCACAACGACCTACTCCAAAGGCCACTTGTGAATTCAACAATTAACAAGCGCTGAGCACCGCGGCTCAAGCACTAGAGCACAACGGCTCCAACCTGGAGCACAGGGGCTCCAAAATAGAGTACAAAGTATCAACCCTCTGGATCACAATAGATCCAAGTTCGGCTAGAACAAGCACACTCAGAGAATAGATCATCTAGCACGATCTATCTCAGTACAATTGAAATGGTAGAGACAAATTGAATTGGGAGATCTGTGTAGAACGCATACACAGATTCCCCAGAAAATTCAGGACTCTGACCATTACAAACTTGGCTGGATCTCCTTCTGGATCAGCACTCTTGCAATCTCGAGCTCCTCCTCTTCTTCTCCTTCTTCTCCCTTTGACGGCGCTGCTCTACTCTACTGAATGTAGATGCCTCTTTCCCACTCAAATCTCCTTTTTCCAGAATGGTCTTGGCTTGCTTTGTTGTGGGATCCTTTGGAGTGCCAAGGACATGTGTATTTATACCCCCATATGTCCATAAAAGGCTTTAGGGTACGGGGCACAAAACTAAGCAGATCCCTTGAACCCCAAGCGGTCACGTGTCCAGATGATTTCATGAAATTAAGTTTTAGCCGAAGTGTGTCGACACTACTACAGAGTGTGTCGACACACTGTCCTAATACTAGCAGAATTGGTCTCTGGAAGAGTCACTAGTGGGAGACATACTTCAGGCTGTGTCGACACACTGTCCAAACTGCCAAACAGGTCTTCTGGAACTGGATCTAGTGTCGACACTGCTTGATCCTGTGTCAACACCACTTGACCATTTCTTCATCATTTTGCCATGGGTTTGAAGCATTGTGTCCGACACCAGTAGAGGGTGTGTCGACACTACCTGACAAAATCTATATACACCTGTAAAATTAACACATAAATCATTAGTACAAGATATTATCATTAAAATATGAGATATACTATCAAGAAACATATCATCATCAAAATCACAATGTGTCATCGTCAAAATCAAAGTATTAGTGATGTTCATTGGTTATCATAAAAATACATCCTTAGAAAATTCCAAAACACACTCAACCCAACACTCCGTGCCCTCAGTAGTATGCATTCCAGTCAGTAGAGTCACAGGCTATTTTAGCGCTAGACAGTCATGAACAGTACAAAGCAGTAGGAGCTACACAAGCTAAGGGTACAAGAGAGTACTAGATGAATAGACGAGATAGTAGAGTGAACGTGAATAGATGAGCGAGTAGAGTATAGATGAAGCTAGTGGACATTGCACATGAAACGTCGAGTAACAAGCGATAGCAAAAGGCACAACACACGCATTTGGTGTTGAAGTTAGGTGAATACACAACCCTTCCGCTAGCCTCGTTATGCACAGGTCCAGAGGTCCGGCGTGATTCAAGATAAGAGCGAGAGCAACTAAGGTCGTTTGGATCTTGCTGATCCCTAGAGGTGTCATAGGTGTAGGGTACAACCAGCTCATCGACCATGTGGGAACCCATGGACAGAGGAGGCTTACGGAGGCCTTGAACAAGGATTCACTAGTCTGGCAGAAAGGACTATCCGGGAGAGTTCGTCCAAGTCAAGAGAAGTGCATATATAGAAACAAGTGCTCGACGTTCTAGAGGAATTCTAGGATAGTGGAGCGTCGATAACGGTATTCCCAAAACATCGCGAGAATCGTAGACAAGTTCATTTAAAATTAACAATTTAAATAAAAGTTGAGCTAAATTACCCGATATATCATGAGAAATTTTCATGTCATATTAAGCCAATTGGATGGTTCAAGTGTGTGCAAGTGTGATTGAACTTATAGATTGAAAGAGATCATGTGCATGTATTTAAATTACACAATATAGTTCAGTTATTAACAAGTGTGTATTACTGCATATAGTAGTATTAACAAAGGGTATAATCACCGTAGAAAGAGATAGCATCAAAATTTATGGGTTTTCAAGTAAAGTCCCAAATCGCGACGTACCCAGTAAGGGTCGCGACGGGTAGTTCAGAACGCAACAGGGTCATTTGAGGATCGCGAAGGCGGGCGGCCAAAACGCGATAAGGCTCGTACAGAACACGACGGGCTTATCAGATCAGGCAGACAAAACGCGACGACAAACCATGTTGCGTTCAGAACGCGACGAGCGGTGCTGTTGCGACTAGCCCTGAGAACGCGTCTTATCGGGACGTCGGTTCTCAAGTTACTGCGCTGAGTTGGCTGGCCGGAGGGATCCCGACAGAGAAAGGCAGAGCATTCGATTGCGGGCAAGATTGCTTCTTTTGACACAGGGTGCTTCAAAAATTCCTAAATAATTGCACAAGCGATGAAAAATCACGAAACTAGTTCCAAACGAATGTAGACATGCAGTAGTATTCACAGTAAATTAGGAATTGAATAGTGGACATACTCTCGACATGAATCAAACAGGTTTATTTACAAGGTGCTTGGTACAGTACACAGTGGAGATTCATGAATTAATTCGCAAGGTAGGATGGATGAAAATTAGGGTTTTCAAGGGCAAAATATTCCTAACAATCATCAGTATCTTCAATAAAAATTTCGATGCATGGATAGAGTATTCAAGGAGATATGAATTAAACATGAAGATCGGGATCAAGAGATTGCAGGACTTCAAATTTAATAAGAAAAGATGGGTACATGAAAAATTATGAAATGAAAGGGGTTTGTTCATGATGCATGGAACAATCTACAGACGAATTTAATTGATTTTGCTCGTGAGAATGCCTACCTTTAGTCATTTTCCTCTTCTAAGGCTAGAACTTGAGGAACGAGAGAGAGAGCTTGAGAGAGACTTCTCCCCACGAGATCTCCTCCTCCTGGCCTCTCCTCCAGGTCTAGCAACCCTTGGCAACGAGCTAGGGACGACCATGGGGGATTTAGGAGAGTATTATGTTTCCTATGTTTCTATTTCTAATAGGACTCTAACTCCTATTTAATTCCAGATTTCCTATTTAATTTCACCTTCCAAGCTTGACAACTTCTAATTGGGTTAGGATGGGTTCTAAATCCGTGGCCATCACATCAGGGTAGGTTTAGGGATCCAATACAACTCAAATTAGCTATTTTATTTATTAATAAACCCTTTTTATTTAGGTAATATTTAGTTACGATTTAGGGTATTTCCTATTATCTTCTTTTAAAATCCTTATTTTGGCCCAATAAATTTTAGAGGGTCTATTTAACAGCCCATTCTTAATGGAATTAACTTAGGAGAAATCTCCATTTTAAATAGGGAAATAATAGAATTTCAGAATTTATTATATTTTCTTACTTGAATTTTTCATGGGGTATGAGATGTCCATTGGTCCAATTCCGATAATGGGTAATCATTTCATGATGTTGGAAGTCTCTGGACATGTTTGTTTAATTTATGGGCGCGTTATTTTTCCTTGTTAACGGTTTTCCGACTTAGTTTCCTAATTTGGATAATTAGTCACATTTTGACGTACACCTGGCCAATCGGATTTTTTGTTGCTTGAATTTCTTAGTAGAACACTTAGGAATAATGTCTGGGGTTGATTTATAATTTTTAAGGAAAATTTCCGATGTTTTTTGCACATACGATGTGGTACATATGTTTCTATTATTCGATTTAAAGAAATTATTATTTCAAATTTTTAAGTATGAAATTTTAGGTTGCTACAACTATCCCTTAGGAAAATTCTTTAAAACATTAAACTATTTTAACATGGTATTTTTCTATGACAAAATCTTTTAAGGACTTTCTACAAACAAATCTACTAGAATATATCAGAAAGAAAACTTGTATAATAATATATCAACACTATCTCTGTATGTCCACGGAGTATATATGTACCATACAAACTTCGACTGTGGACTCCGACTCCAGTAAAGTCGAAGTGTTGAACCATCTTAAACTGTACTCCGACTCTTTGAAAGTCGAAGTCTAGACTCGACTCTCTTAAAGTCAAAGTAACCTTCGATTGGTGAACAATTTCACTCCGACTTCAGAAAGTCGAAGTACTCACTATGACTCCTGAAAAGTCGAAGTCTTTGTATTGTACTCCGACTCCCTGAAATTCGTAGTTTGTTATTGTTTTGTACTCCGACTCCCTGAAAGTCGAAGTCTATTATTGTTTTGACTCCGACTCCCAGAAAGTCGAAGTATATTATCAATTTATGTAGAGTCGAAGTTCATGTCTCTCTAACTCCGACTTTCCTGATAGCTTATATATGATAATAATCTCTGTATGAATTTATCATGCCATAAAATTTTTGCAATCTTGATTGTATGTTATTTAATGTGTTTGTTACCCCTTGGGGATCTTTTAAAAAATATATAATACTTACATATCCTAGAGAATAATACTTTGTCTTATTACCATCATTTAAATATTTTGTTAGGTAGATATATATACTCAAAATGACCCCAAAATTTTTTGAAAAGATCTTAAATATTTATACAAATTGGTCTCCTACTTTTGTCAGAAGTTCAGTTCTTCTTTATTTGACAGCTGTCTTGCAGTAAATGCGATTAGCGCATGGGATGTTTGTTAGAGGCTCACCTACCACTGTCAGAATCTCACCTTACTTTCTGAATGCAACTGTGTATACTGCTTTTATTGCACTAAACATCTGTCCATTCGAGGTTATTATACTTTAAATATATTTCTAACTCACCTACCTCAGAAAGTATGGATGTATTTTCTTTGTCCTGTCCTTTGTTGCAGAACATTTATGAACATGTCGTCAACATGGAGTTTTACAGACCATAAATGAAGATTGTCTTTCAAGCTGTGAAGCTATAAACATAGCTTGAAGTCGTTGGAAAGCCAAAAAGATGAAGGACTATTGAATAACAAAAATCTCAACAACATCTACATCCAAAGGATCAACGACTCTCTTCAAAGGCTAGTTCTCTAACAGACAGTTTCAAACGGGAACTTCTTCTGAAGCATATATAGAAACCGAAGTTTTGAAATAGCACACCAAGAAACTAAGAGAGACAGCAACACAACTCCAATCTGCATCCACAAGGAAAAGTCTCTGAAAAGCCTTCTACTGAATTGAAAGAAAGAGAGCTTCTCCCTCAGCTTGCAAACTTCAAGCTCTCATGTTCTTAGAAGTCTTCTTCTGTAGGGTGGATTTTGTAATCCTAGATCTTTTTTTCAGTCCACCTTGTTAGATTTAGAAAGAGTTAGAGCGGAAACTCCTATTTGTATTCCTTTCTAAATTCTTTGTGTTTGCTCATTCTTGTGAGCAGGCACACTAGTCTTTCACTTTTCTGTCTTAAGCAACCCGCAAGAGGTTTGTTTCCTACAGTGCCCCTCTTGTGAAGGGAAGACCTTTTTGAAGGTAGTCTTGTACCCCTTGGTTAAGGGAACACTTGCTGGGAGTAAGTGGGCTTGTAATACCTCTCAGGGCTGAGAGAAGGCCAAATAGTCTTCGCAGTTAGTGAAATCCCAAGTGATTCTCTTGGGACTGGACGTAGGACTTCCATGTGGGAAGGGCCAAACCAGGATAAAATTTCTTGTGCATCTGTGTGATTGTTTCTACCAATTTACACTTGTTTTTCACACACTACACTAAACACTAACAATTTACTTAGTGTTGTCTACTTTCAGATAAAAATTTTAAAGCGCAAGAAGTCCTATTCATCCCTCTCTAAGACATCATTAGTGCCATCTCGATCCAACAAGATGGTATAAGAGGAAAGGTCTTCTCAGAAGAATCGAAAGATTTAAGAAGAGAGATAGCTGAAGGTCACAACTATGAAGGTTAGTCTGTTACAAGCCACCATTTCTTCGATGGTGAGCACTATCAGTACTGAAAGAGGCAAATGAATGCTTCATCAGAGGCACAGATTTTGATCTATGGCAGGTAATAGACAAGTGATTTTACTATACTTGGTGAAACTACCTTTGCTCTTTTTATAGCTGATAAGAGAAAAGTCCCTAAACTACAAAGCCAAGAACTATCTATGTTGTGCTCTATCTAAAGAGAATTAATAGATTATCTGCTTGTAGAACAACTAAAGAAATGTGGGACCAACTACAAGTACATGAAGGAAGGATAGAGTTAAAACAAACTAGAATAGATATTATTGTCTCCCAGTATGAATAATTCAAAATGCTTCCTAATGAAAATATAACCCAAATGTATAATCGTTTTCAAATATAATAGTAGGACTGAGTTCACTAGGTAAGATTCTTACTAATGAAGAAATTGTATAAAAATTTTAAGGTCATTAACTAATGTCTGGACCTCGAAGGTCACTGCTATTGAAGAAGCACATGATCTAACTCAACTTTCTATTGATAAATTAATTGGCTCTTTAATGGCTCACGAAATCAATATGGAAAGATTTTCTGAAAGTTCATCGAAAGAGAGAATGACAAATGCTTTGAAAGTTGCAGATTCTTCTTCATCTGAAGTCTCAAAGGAGAAATCAGATGACACTGATGATGAAGCCATGTTGTCAAGGAAACTGCAAAGGATCCTTGCTAAGAAGAAGAAGTTTGGTTAAAGAGATTCTTCAAAAAGGATAAGAAGAAGGAACCAACTTGCTACGAGTGTAATCAACCAGGACATTACAAATCCGAATGTCCTAAGCTCAAGAAGAAGGATCAGGCAGAAAGATCTGAGAAGAAGAAAGGCAAAGAAAAGAAATTCAGAAGGTACAAGAAAAAGGCAATGGCACAGCCATGGGATAATGAAGAAGCTACAAGTTCAGACTCTTCACCTCGGAATCTGAAGAAGAAGCAAAAGCAAATCTAGCCTCATGGCAGGACTACATCAGGTAAATTCTGAAACTTCTTTTACATCATGTTCAGAATCTGACTCTGATAGTCTTGAAGATGCTTTCAATGAATTATATGAGAAATATAAAACAGTAGTTAAACAAATGAAAATAGTTATGTTAAACTTGCTTACTCAGAAAAATCTAATACTTTCCTGAATAATGAAGTAGAAAGATTAGGACAAAACTTAAATGAAACTAAAAGATCAATGAACTATTGTGTGAAGATTTAAAGAATAAAAACAGTAAAATCATGCAAATTGAATCAAACCTAAAAGAACTAAAAGATGAAGAAACGCTAAGAGAAGAAAATAACTACTTAAGAGCTACCATACACAAAATTTCCAACTGTAAAACATCTCTATTTGAAAGATAAAAAGGTGCGAGGTCTGGTAAAAATAAATATGGAGTAGGATATACACCTCCACCCAATGAAGAAAATATTATCTATTCTGAAAATATCCCAACACCTAGATTTGTAAAGAAAAAGAAATTAAAATCCTAGAAAGGTAATAAGTATGTTTATAAACAAAAACTGAATTCTAGAAACACTACACTTGTAAAGATGCATTTGATCTATGTTATAGTCATTGCAACCAACTAGGACACACTGTCAGCACATGCACAACTAGACACTTGCGTTGGATTCCTAAGACTAACCATAAAGGACCCGAGAAAATTTGGGTACCAAAAGTTACAACTTAACTTGTTTGCAGGGTTGCCTGAGAGCATCCAAATGGTATTTGGATAGTGGGTGCTCAAGGCATATGACAGGCGACAGAAAGTTATTTACAAGTTTTAGAGATGAGATTGGTCAAGTCACCTATGGAGATAATGGAAAAGGCAAGGTGTTAGGATGTGGAATAATAGGAACAAAAGAAAAGGATCTAATAGAAGATGTCATGTATGTAGAAGGATTAAAGCACAACCTCATTATAATCAGTCAACTGTGTGACAAGGGTCACTTGGTGAGATTTCAAAAATGATAAGTGCATTATTCAAAGGATGGAAAAATAGTCTTTGAAGCACAAAGAGTCAAAAATCTGAACACCCTACAACTAGCAGAATTAAAAGAAATAAATTTGTCTTGCAACTACCAAGAGTGAAGAAACTGATCTATGGCATAGAAGACTAGGACATGCAAGCACCTCAGTAATCAAGAATTAATCAAGCATGATCTAGTTGAAGGTCTTCGAAGCTTAAACTGAAGAAGTCTGGAATCTTTATAGCCTGTGCAAGGGAAAGCAAACCAAGACATCATTTCAATCCAAAATAGTAGTTACAACTTCCAAGCCTTTGGAACTCATTCACATGTACTTATTTGAACCTATAAGAACAGTAAGTCTTGGAGGAAAAGTGTATGGCTATGTAATGTAGATGATTACTCAAGGTACACTTGGGTATCCTTTTTGGAAGCCAAATCAGAAACATTTTCAGCTTTTCTGAAGTTCAGCAAATAGTATAGAAGAACTAGAAATTTCAGATAATCAGCCTTAGATCTGATCATGGTGGAGAATTCAAGAATGAAGATTTTATAAAGTTCTATGAAGAAAATGGAATAGAACACAACTTCTCTGCACCAAGAAAGCTCAATAGAATGAAGTAGCAGAAAGGAAGAACAGAACACTATTGGACATGGCTATAACTATGCTTACAGAGTATAATCTACCAAGATATTTCTGGGCAGAAGTAGTCAACATAGCTTGCTACATCATCAATAGGTGCATGATCAGACCAATCCTGAAGAAGACACCTTATGAGTTGTAGAAGGAGAAAAAGCCAAACATCAGTCATCTTCGACCTTTTGGTTGTAAGTGTTTTATTTTGAATAATGGTAAAGATAACTTAGGAAAGTTAGATGCTAAAAGTGATGAAGACTTTCTGCTGGGAATATATTTTAAAACCAAGAGGATAAAGTGTTTAATATAGAACCTTAACATAGAACAATAGTACATATTTATTTGATGAGACTAACCCTTCTATTAAGAGAATAGAAAGAGAAGAAGATTGTGTTGAAGATCTATGTAGGGATCTGGAACAGACATCTCTTGAAGAAAAAGAGAAAGAAGAACAAAAGAAGATCCACCACTTGAGGAACTTCAACAACAAGAAGAACCACGGGAAGGATTGCTTAGAGAATTGAGGTATCACAGATGTAACGCCCCGACGCGAAATATCAGAGCGAATTATAGTTAATTAAATAGTATCGAGCGATAAATAGACATCAAACCATTGTACAATTGGAATAAAGCCAAAGTAATCCACTTCATTAATAATTCATCATCTAACTATTACATTCTCTAATCATAGCGAAAACTAGGGCCCATAGTCTTTATTCAAACTCAACTATTACAAACTGACTAACTGACGACTAACTAATATACTTAAGTACGGGTTATCGAGACTGGTCATTCTTAAGCATCGTCCTCATTCCCTTCCTCGTGAGTGTGGTTTGTAACACCTCGGAAATTTGATAATTGGAAAATTAGAAATAAATCGAAAACGATAAAATCAATATATGTGAAATAGCAAAAATGCACGTGTCATTATCATACATACAAAAACTCATTAGAAAATTTCATAAAAATCATAGTTCAACTCTAAATAATACTCCCTAATGACCCACCGAGCATTCGTGCAAAGGAAAATGGATGGTCCAAGTTTAAGGCATTTTGCGACTGAGTATCGTAATCAGGGAATAAGTCAGAAAATCATTATCACACATACTTAGATGAGTCAGAAAATTTAATAGAAATCATAGATGGACTTCAAATAATATATTCTAATGATTTATCAAGAAATTTGGGTCAACAAAAGTCATTTGGGATATATTCAAGAGTTAGTATGACTTATTATCGTAATGAGGAAATAAGTTGGACAACCCATTATCAAGTGTATAAAATGAGATCATAAACTAAATGAAAATTTATGAAGACTCCAAACAATATGTGGGGGTAGTCCATAAAATAAAATAAATGGGATTAACGGACAACTTATGACCCATGAACAAATCCAAGTATGAAGTTAGTAAATAAATAACTTCCGTATTATCGGAATGATAGAACTTACGTACCACTATCGTACGTGAGAAAACACATCGGAAAATTCTGTAAAAATTATAAACCAACCCCAATATTATTCCTAAGCCTTCCACAAAGGAATTCGTGCAACGGAAAATCCGATGGCCAAGTATATGTCACACGTGACCAAGTTACCCGAATTAGGAACTAAGTCAGAAAATTGTTAACACGGAAAAATAACACAACCATAAATTAAATAAACATGTTGGAGAGACTCACAACATTATGTATTAATAACCCATTAACAAGATTGGGTCAATGGGTACTTTTGGCCCAAGGATATAAATAAAGTAGGTAGGGAATTACCCAGAAATTCGTGTAGGTAATTATGCCATAATTAGGAAGGGCAATTTAGGGTTAAAAGCTAGGTGATTAGTCATGTAAGGTAAGACAAAACGGAACCCAACTCTAAGAGGAGGTTTCCTAAACTCTTGCTACTTCTTTGGGTAAAGGAATCCCATATTTTTTGGAAACTAGGAAACAGAGCTCGTAGCCCCTTTCCTAGTATCATTAGGACTCTTAACAACATCCTAAAACTATAAGAACTCGTCCCTAAACTCTTGGGGAAGGTTAACAACGAAGTGGGAGTCGTTTGGAGGCAAAAGAACTTCTGGGGAGCAGGAGAAAGGCTGGGAACCCGGAGCTTCATCCCCTGCATCCTCTGTTGCATCCAGAACATCAACGAGTTTTAGATCTTCCTAAAGGTAGGTGTTCTCGGGCTAAGATTAAAGAAAACCAACACCATCATGTAATTCTCTGAGTCTAGGATCATTTGCATTTGGTTTGACTCAATTTCATAGAGTATACGTTGTGTATTCGTCGGTTTTCCGAAGTCTTGCACAATTAGGGCTTTTTCCTGTTCGTATTATTATGCACAGATTCAAGACTGAATTTGACTAAACATTATTCATGAAAGTTCATCTACATGACATCACTATCATCTTCTATGTTTCACGTTTTGTCCAAAGATCCTTCGTTAGAAAGTTAGGAGCATGATAAGAGAGTCTCTGTAGAATACTGCGATTTCGGACTACACTTAACTCTTTGTTCTCATATGTTTTATTGAGATTTGAGACCGAATTAGATCAAACCCTCAACATCAAAGTTCTTCTAATAGTTGTCCTCTTTATCTTTCATGTAAATGTTTTGTCTAAATGTCACTCGTTAGAGAGTTATAAGAGGTGGAAGTGGATCGCTGCACTGCAGTCATGTGTTTTTGTCTGGAAGGGGCACTCGTGTCGACACAACCTGAACTCGTGTCCACCTGACCTGAACTCGTGTCGACCTGCTGTCCCAAAACAGCCCAAAAAGTGTTCTGGGAAGCCCTCTAGTGTCGACACTACCCCATCTAGTGTCGACACACTCCCCCAGTTTGACCCAGAAAGCTTCTGGGAGCTGATCTAGTGTCGACACCACCTGTGCTAGTGTCGACACACTGTCCCATATTGGGCAGAAGGCTTTCTGGAAGCTGTCTCTAGTGTCGACACTAATTGATCTCATGTCGACACTACTTGACCAATTTTGCATTACTTTGCCTTATTTTTGAAGCATCGTGTCGACACCACTTGATCTAGTGTCGACACTACCTTTACCAGATTTTTGCATATTTGGGTCTGATCATTTCATGATATCTCCAAGCTTGTGTATGGTGTTATATAGTATGCATGGACCTAAAATGAATCAACCCATTGAAGAAAATGGTAATGATATGAATATGATTCTAATGTGTAATTTTGATTGTTCTTATGTTCATTGGATTATCTTGTGATCTTGCTTGTTGTCAATTGATAAGATAAGATATGATATGAATGTGGGGATGAATACATGTTAGCATGGACATGTTAGTGGTGTTAAGGTCATGATTTGCATATAAGTTTCAATAGTTACATGATTTCCGGTGTTCAATTAATTGTTGTCATATGCATACATGCTAGAAAAATCCGTGATTCATCACTTACACTTTTGCACGAATAGGCACACCCTTCTTGGGAAATTGAAAGCACATGTTCTACATACGATCTGTCTTTTGAAACACCCTCATGTCAAGACATTAATGAATTATGAAACATAAGATACGTCGTTATCCTGCCTTGTTCTCTTGAGCTATTTGTCATACCTTGACTCTATGAATGATCTTGTTCCTTTTACTATGAGCTTGTCATTGAAACTCTGTGGCCATAATATGAATATGTTTGTTCGGCACAACGTGGGACTCCGGTCCAAAACTTGATCCAATGCCTGTGCAATAGGGGCTCTGTCCGGTCCTAGGGAGGAGCGCCCCAACGTACTTGTTAACCGAGGGAGTATGGACTCTTGGTGCTTGGCATAGCACACCTGACATGCAAGATTTGTGAATATGTGCCTTCTGTTTGACTTGATAAGCTTGACTTGACATGATATGATACGTTTGTTCTTGTGAACATATGAACTCTGCTTGAATATGGCCAATCTCTTTTGATATGATTCTACTCTTAAATATTTGTCCATTGTATATGCAGTTCGATATTTGATTTGATCTGTCATCCGTTCTATTCCTCTGTTCAATCTGTTAGAAAAGCATGCATTGTCATCATATTCATGTGCATATCTACCTATTTAAAATGCTAATTATGTATACTAGTTCCCGCACAATATTGAGATGTAAATCCTACTGAGCTAGTTCGCTCACCCCTATCAACCTGCCCTTTTTCAGGTAGTGATGAGGAACCAGTGGAGTCCAATGGGGCAGGGCAAGAGTGATGAGCACCCGCCATATGAGTAGTTGACAGTTTAGAAGTAGATATTGAGTAGTCTATGTATAGTGAAACTTTTTTGGAAGTTATTTGAATAATGGACCCTTTGGTTAATTCTTTCTTGTAAGGTTGTATCTAGTTGAATGAAATAAAATAAAGAGTAACTTTGAGGATATTATTATGATTTGAAAAGTGTTATTATATTCAATTGTGACTCTGCACTATTCAACTATGATACGTTTGTTTGTATCGTTCACGTCCCCCGGTATTTATTCCGCTACTAAATATCGGGGCGTGACAGTTGGTATCAGAGCCCTAAACCTTAGGGTCCAAGGGAATAGGAACATAGAATTAAACTAGATCACACAAGTCAAAATCTGTCGTACCTAATGTGAGCTTGGGTAGAACCAGGGGATAGAAATCGCAGGAGATTGTCACTTATCTCTGCACTTCGAGTCAAAAGGCTGATGAGGAAAGGTAGTATGGCCTTTCTTGCCGTTGTAGTGATCACAAAGAAGGAAGTCAAAGTTGAGGATACCCAAGTTGTCAGCGAATACGCTGACATTTTTCCAGAAAACTTGCCAGGAATTCCTCCTGAGCCAAAGGTCGATTTTACCATCGAGTTGGTCCCTGGAACAGCACCAATATCTAGGGCACCATATAGAATGTCCCCCGCAGAACTGAAGGAACTAAAAGAGCAATTGATGGAACTGTTAGAGAAGGGTTTCATCCGATGAAGCACATCACCATGGGGTGCACCTGTCCTCTTCGTCAAGAAGATAGATGGGTCGATGAGGCTATGTATAGATTACAAAAAACTAAACCAGTTGACTATCAAGAACTCTATACCTACCTGATGAGATTGGGTAGAAACATGGGCTTAGTCCAAAATTTTATTACTAACTAAATATTGTAAGATTACAAGGTATTAACAAGGAGTAAAGAAGACTGACGGGTGATAATTTATTTTTGAAGGAACTTAAATAAACAACAATGGAGGATATACCTACACCATCTAAAGACGGACAGAGATCGGTTCAAAGATTAACCAAAGCACTTCGACAAGCTGCTCAACTGTTAGAGGATGCCCTAATAATGGCTAAGGGAGATACAAATGGGAAGGAAAGGTCTATAGATGACAAAGGAGTTGGCGAAACTAATAAGAAAGAACAAATTTCAACCATAGGAAACTCCAAACCTATAGCCAGAGAGAAACGGCCCAACAACAGTAACAGATCACACAAGAGAAAGAAGTGCAAGAAGTGCAAGAAGAAACTAGTTCCCGCACCTGTAGAAAGATGTCAGCAATGCAACAAAATAAATCATCGGTCCGAGGAGTGCTGGAGATTTCAGGGCAAGTGTTTCTGTTGTGGCAGCCAAGACCACAAGGTTAAGGATTGCCCTAATGAGAAATCAAGTTCAGGGAATAAATGGCAGAACAAACCAAGGAAGGAGGTATGAGAGAGGTATTCTTTCTAACTCGCTTTTATTTGACCTTGAAATTTCAGCACCAATCAATCACTATATTATTAGCAATTCACAATTTGATTCTCTGTAAGGCCAGCCTGTAAACACATGTGAATTTGGGGACCAAATTCTTTTAAGTGGGGGAGGATGTAACACCCCAGAAATTGGTAATTGGAAAATTATAAATAAATCGAAAACAATAAAATCAATATATGTAAAATAGCAAAAAATGCACATGTCATTATCATACATACAAAAACCCATTAGAAAATTTCATAAAAATCATAGTTCAACTCTAAATAATACTCTCTAATGACCCACCGAGAAATTCGTGCAAAGGAAAATTGGATGGTCCAAGTTTAAGGCATTTTGCGACTGAGTATCGTAATCAGGAAATAAGTCAGAAAATCATTATCACACATACTTAGATGAGTCAGAAAATTTAATAGAAATCATAGATGGACTTCAAATAATATATTCTAATGATTTATCAAGAAATTTGGGTCAACAAAAGTCATTTGGGGTATATTCAAGAGTTAGTATGACTTATTATCGTAATGAGGAAATAAGTTGGACAACCCATTATCAAGTGTATAAAATGAGATCATAAACTAAATGAGAAATTTATGAAGACTCCAAACAATATGTGGGGGTAGTCCATAAAATAAAATAAATGGGATTAACGGACAACTTATGACCCATGAACAAATCCAAGTATGAAGTTAGTAAATAAATAACTTCCGTATTATCGGAATGATAGAACTTACGTACCACTATCGTACGTGAGAAAACACATCGGAAAATTCTGTAAAAATTATAAACCAACCCCAAATATCATTCCTAAGCATTCCACAAAGGAATTCGTGCAACGAAAAATCCGATTGGCCGAGTATATGTCACACGTGACCAAGTTACCTGAATTAGGAAACTAAGTCGGAAAATTGTTAACACGGAAAAAGAACCCAACCATAAATTAAATAAACATGTTGGAGAGACTCACAACATTATGTATTAATAACCCATTAACAAGATTGGGTCAATGGGGTACTTTTGGCCCAAGGATATAAATAAACTAGGACAGGGAATTACCCAGAAATTCATGTAGGTAATTATGCCATAATTAGGAAGGGCAATTTAGGGTTAAAATCTAGGTGATTAGTCATGTAAGGTAAGTCAAAACCGAACCCAACTCTAAGAGGAGGTTTCCTAAACTCTTGCTACTTCTTTTGGGTAAAGGAATCCCAGATTTTTTGGAAACTAGGAAACAGAGCTCGTAGCCCTTTCCTAGTATCATTAGGACACTTAACAACATCCTAAAACTATAAGAACAAGTCCCTAAACTCTTGGTGAAGGTTAACAACGACGTGGGAGTCGTTTGGAGGCAAGCAAGAACTTCTGGGGAGCAGGAGAAAGGCTGGGAACCCGGAGCTTCATCCCCTGCATCCTCTGTTGCATCCAGAACATCAACGGGTTTTAGATCTTCCTAAAGGTAGGTGTTCTCGGGCCAACATTAAAGAAAACCAACACCATCATTAATTCTCTGAGTCTAGGATCATTTGCATTTGGTTTGACTCAATTTCATGGAGTATACGTTGTGTATTCGTCGGTTTTCCGAAGTCTTGCATAGTTAGGGCTTTTTCCTATTCTTATTGTTATGCACATGATTCAAGACTTAATTTGACTAAACTTTATTCATGAACGTTCTTCTACTTGACATCACGATCATCTTCTATGTTTGACGTTTTGTCCAAAGATCCTTTGTTAGAAAGTTAGGAGCATGATAAGAGAGTCTCTGCAGAATACTGCGATTTCGGGCTACACTTAACTCTTTGTTCTTCATATGTTTTATTGGGATTCGAGACCGAATTAGATCAAACCCTCAACATCAAAGCTCTTCTAATAGTTGTCCTCTTAATATTTCATGTTTAATGTTTTGTCTAAATGTCACTCATTAGAGAGTTATAAGAGGTGGAAGTGGATCACTACACTGCAGTCATGTGTTTTTGTCTGGAAGGGGCACTCGTGTCGACACAACCTGAACTCGTGTCGACACGACCTGAACTCGTGTCCACCTGACCTGAACTTGTGTCGACCTGCTGTCCCAAAACAGCCCATAAAGTGTTCTGGGAAGCCCTCTAGTGTTGACACTACCCCATCTAGTGTCGACACACTCCCCCAGTTTGACCCAGAAAGCTTCTGGGAGCTGATCTAGTGTCGACACCACCTGTGCTAGTGTCGACACACTGTCCCATATTGGCCAAAAGGTTTTCTGGAAGCTGTCTCTAGTGTCGACACTACTTGATCTCGTGTCGACACTACTTGACAATTTTGCATTACTTTGCCTTGTTTTTGAAGCATCGTGTCGACACCACTTGATCTAGTGTCGACACTACCTTTACCAGATTTTTGCATATTTTGGGTCTGATCATTTCATGATATCTCCAAGCTTGTGTATGGTGTTATATAGTATGCATGGACCTAAAATGAATCAACCAATTGAAGAAAATGGTAATGATACGAATATGATTCTAATGTGTAATTTTGATTGTTCTTATGTTGATTGGATTATCTTGTAATCTTGCTTGTTGTCAATTGATAAGATAAGAATATGATATGAATGTGGGGATGAATACATGTTAGCATGGACATGTTAGTGGTGTTAAGGTCATGATTTGCATATAAGTTTCAATAGTTACATGATTTCCGGTGTTCAATTAATTGTTTGTCATATGCATACATGCTAGGAAAAATCCGTGATTCATCACTTACACTTTTGCACGAATAGGCACACCCTTCTTGGGAAATTGAAAGCACATGTTCTACATACGATCTGTCTTTGAAACACCCTCATGTCAAGACATTAATGAATTATGAAACATAAGATATGTCGTTATCCTGCCTTGTTCTCTTGAGCTATTTGTCATACCTTGACTCTATGAATGATCTTGTTTCCTTTTACTATGAGCTTGCCATTGAAACTCTGTGGCCATAATATGAATATGTTTGATCGGCACAATGTGGGACTCCGGTCCAAAACTTGATCCAATGCCTGTGCAATAGGGGCCCTGTCCGGTCCTAGGGAGGAGCGCCCCAACGTACTTGTTAATCGAGGGAGTATGGACTCTTGGTGCTTGGCATAGCACACCTGACATGCAAGATTTGTGAATATGTGCCTTCTGTTTGACTTGATAAGCTTGACTTGACATGATATGATACGTTTGTCTTGTGAACATATGAACTCTGCTTGAATATGGCCAATCTCTTTTGATATGATTCTACTCTTGAAATATCTGTCCATTGTATATGCAGTTCGATATTTGATTTGATCTGTCATCCGTTCTATTCCTCTGTTCAATCTGTTAGAAAAGAATGCATTGTCATCATATTCATGTGCATATCTACCTATTTAAAATGCTAATTATGTATACTAGTGCCCGCACAATATTGAGATGTAAATCCTACTGAGCTAGTTCGCTCACCCCTATCAACCTGCCCTTTTTCAGGTAGTGATGAGGAACCAGTGGAGTCCAATGGGGCAGGGCAAGAGTGATGAGCACCCGCCATATGAGTAGTTGACAGTTTAGAAGTAGATATTTGAGTAGTCTATGTAATAGTGAAACTTTTTTGGAAGTTATTTGAATAATGGACCCTTTGGTTAATTCTTTCTTGTAAGGTTGTATCTAGTTGAATGAAATGAAATAAAGAGTAACTTTGAGGATGTTATTATGATTTGAAAAGTGTTATTATATTCAATTGTGACTCTGCACTATTCCACTGTGATACGTTTGTTTGTATCGTTCACGTCCCCCGGTATTTATTCCGCTGCTAAATATCGGGGCGTGACAGTGGTAATCCCCATCAGACTCACCTGAAATACATGAAATAATAGCACAGGATGATGGATAATCGCCCAGTAGGACTTAATATCTCGTATGAACAAGCATGCTTGAAATGATTAATGTCTTAAAAGGCAGGGTAACTAGAGAGAATAGTCATGCAGAGTAAAGTAACGATAACAAGAGAGTAATAGAACTTGTACATGAAAAATAGCACAACAAGTATGATGAAGGATTGGCCATGTAACGAGATAGCACATAAAGTTGCACAACGGTGCACTAGTAACGATAGCACTTGTATAAATAGCATATGTATTGATTGCACTGATTGATTGTTATAGATTAAATCTTGATAGTATAATGGCACTGGATGTATGCCAACATCCTGATCATTTTAACTCCCATTGCATGGTGTAGTAATGTGTACACTATACTATATATATTGCATGTATATATATAGCGCATATATGGTTTCCTGCATGGTTTAAGCTCTGGTCGAAGAGAAAATTGACGTCAACATGGATGGACATCCATGTTGAGTAAACGTCCATGTCGATGGACGCCAACTATTAAGTAAACGGCCATGGATGTGGACATCTACTTCTCTGATTTTTTGTGCGCAGCAGACCCCGAAATTTTGGATTGGGCTTGCTCACCGATTGGGGAGTTGTCCCCAACGGCTCTTACCTCTCCCATCATGCCTTGCGTGAGATCTCAAGCCCCATCTTATAAAATCACTACCCCTTGCAGCCTGCAAGAGCCCTCTTGGCTCTTTGCAAAGAGAGAAAACCCTAGCTGAGAGAACAGGTGAAAAACTGAACTTTGAGAGCTCAGATCCGGCGATTTGAGGCTTCTTCCGGCGAGCTATTTCAACTAGGAGGAAGATTGGTCATAGGGGAAGGCTTCCTCAACGCTGGACTGAAGGCTACTTCGTTCTAGAACCCGCAGGAAGGAGTTTGTGGAGGCTTCTTGGCACTGCCCAAGGAGAGCTTCAACAACCTTTTTAATCCCTATGGAGGTTTTTATAAAGGCAAGTAACCCATCCCCGTGGTGCATATACATGTTCAGTAGGTCTTAGGTATTTTATGGGATTTTATTCGTGTCCTGGAACCCCACATTTCCCCCATCTTTGGAGTTCGGTCTGTGTTTCTGCACAGACAGGAACTTAACGGCAAGATCCCTTGCCGTTAAGATCTCCAGTTGGCGGCAGACGATGCTGCCGTTAACCTCTGTGAATGGCCAGCCTTTGCTATTTAGTTCTTTAGGACAGAACAGGGAACTGTTCTTCCTTATATATAATTATTTTCCGGATTTCTTCACATGAGGATATATTGTAAATGTTATATGCTATGTAATATAGATAATGGAATGCATAGTGAGATTTTTGGAAATTTCTGTAATTAGTATAAATTGTTAGGTTTATGGGAAATGCATGTTAGAAAAAGATCTTAGATAGGATAGCTTGCTATTCACCTGATTCGTGAAGAATTTGAATGCCATATTTTTTTAGATCATGCGTATGTTTGTCACTCTCTATCCCGAAACTTTGGGAATTTTCCCATGATCATGTGATTTATTACAATTTCTGTACTTAAAATAGAAACCATGTGTAGGTTCTTGTAAAACTCACAGTAAATTGTATGATGTGAAATAAATTCAGGGAAAACTTCTGTGGTAATATGAATTATAGATGCAAGTTAGTGCACTATCAAAATAGACCAGGATATTATGCTTCCATGATAACTGATTTATGAATGCCATGTGGTTGAATGTTTTATTTTCTGTAAATTTAATATAGTTCATAAAAATATGAAAATTTGCATGTGTGGTCTGAAATCTGCAAATAGCCTGTGGTTAAAATCTCATATGATTTGGGTAACATCAGAGTACATTGTGAAATTTCCATGTGAAAATGAGCTATTAATGCGTGCTTAACATGATTATGGTTGGATAATGTGTTTTCAGCATGATTAGAGTAAGTTGCTGAGTGTTTAAATTTTGTCAATAGTAGTATCAAGTTAGGGAAAAACAAAGCCATGTGTAAACCATATGAAATGTGTGTGTAAAAATCGGAATGTGTAAAATGTGTCGTGTGTGACACTGCTTCCATAGAGGGCTGTGGAACTGTACCGTGGAAAAGTCCCCACGGGAAGGTTCAATGTGTTAAGATCCTAAGGGCATTAGGATGAAATCCTGGAGGTGGAAAAGTACCATTGGTTAGGGTGGAGATTACTTCTCTCGGTCTGCGCAGTACCAAGAGCCGTCACTGTGTTGCTTAGGTGGCGTCTATGTGTTATGTGATGTGAATGTGTCCTTCTAGTGGTGGTTTGGACTATGTGTCATTTTATTTAAATGTGAAAATGTGAATGTGTATATGTGCAAATTGTGTAGTGCGAATATGTGAATGTGTAATGTGTAAATGTGAACAATGCGAATGTATAAATGTGTAAATATATGAAATCAATGTGTTAAAATGCGAACTTGTGATTTATGTTATGAAAATATTAGATTCATGTCAAAATAGCAACCTTAATGTGTTTATAATGGTGTTTTATATGTGCAAGCATGTGTAGAATCCATGTTAGGGGTATTTCCTTCTTATGTGTGAGAATCCCATGCTAAATTTGCTATCATGTTGTAGTTAAATGTAAGTGTAGCTCTCATGTGAATGAAAGAGTAGAAAGCATGCGGTAGGTATTTCATTTTGGATTGACATAAACCATGTATCATGCGTAGTGAAATTAGTAGAAATATCATGATAGGTAGTTTTCTATTGTTGTACAACCATGCTACATGTTTTGATTAAAGAAATTGAATGAATGGCCTACTTGTGATGTATGCATGTATGATGTGTATGGAGTTTACTTGCTGAGTCTTTTAGACTTACTCTTGCTTCGGCGTACAGGTTTAGCAGGTGACCCTACTTCCTTGGAGGAGACCATTGAGAGCGACTCCGAGCGAGGAGAAGAGAGTGTTGTGGAGTCACTGCTGTTGTACCTTACTTTCATAGTATGTAATTGAGATTTATGTAATTGAAGCTTATGTAAATTGTGGACGAACAATGTAATTTGAATTTTGTATTTCATTATGTGGACTTAGTTCCTTAAATTGCTATATGGTCATGTATGTTTAATGTGGATGATGAAATGAAAAGACAAGTAGTTCTTTTACTTCTGCTACTCTGTATTCATATTTGTGTGCATCTCAATCACGTGTGTTAGTGCTTGGGTAAATGTCCCACTGTGAGAGACTCACTATACCGACATGGATTGGTAAAATCGTACCGACATAATGAGGGTTGTCGCAGAGATTGCTATCAGAGCGACTGGTTGAGATTGTACATAAATATATACATAAGTCATCATCTCCATTACATGCTAAGTCCTTATAGAGTTGTCCACATGTGTAGAATTGATTAATAATGAATGGAAGATAGATAAGAAAGTGGTTAGGGACTAAATAACGTAGTTTCTAATAGTGATTAAATTAATTGCAGCTTATGGCTTCACGCGGTAGACGTGGTGGTGTACCTACTCGCGATGGCGAGCAGAGGAGAGATGAGCCTAGGCGTGAGGACCAGGCTGAGCAGCAGGCCCCGGCAGCTCAGGGTCCTGTACTTCCCCCACCGCCACCTGTGGATTATGGAGTGTTCATGCAGGGATCTAGTGCAGGCCATGCAGACGCAGGCCCACACCCAGGCTGCACTCCAGGCTCAGATGGAGGCTCAGGTTGGAATAATAAAATAAAGAGTAGTATGTTCTATTTAATTGCATGATATTGTGTTGAATATGCATTGCTGTTGTTTGTTGTAGCAGACCCAGGTTCCAGTTCCCCAGGCTCAGGACCATGGTGGACCCTCCATCATGGAAAGATTCAAGAGGATATTGCCACCCTCTTTTAAGGGGGACATCGACCCATTACTAGCTGAGAGCTGGATGAGGGAGATCGAGAAGATCTTCCGGGCTATTAGGTGTGCGGACGAGGACAAGGTTACTTTAGCCACCAATATGCTACAGGAGAGAGCTAATATGTGGTGGGCTTCCTTACTGCGTACCCGATTCGAGGACGGTGCTATTGACGTTGCTTGGGACGAGTTCGTGAGGCTCTTTCGGGCCAAGTTCGTTCCCGAGCATATCCATGACAGGATGGAGTAGGAGTTCCTTTCCTTGACTCAGGGCTCCAAGATGGTACTCGAGTACGAGGCCAGGTTTGCTGAGTTATCTAAGTATGCACCTCACATAATAAGATGAGCGCAGGAAGGCAAAGAAGTTTATGATGGGTCCTTAAGCCATCACTGAGGACGAGGCTAGTGGCGTTCGATCATCGTACATTGGACGAGGCCCTTAGCGCTGCTTGTAGGCAGGAGGGTGAAATGGACAGTACCTCGAGGAGAAGAAAGCTTTGCAAAGAGACCTGCGGACCCTTTCCAGCGACAAGATAAGAAGAAGGCAGCGTACCAGACACCGCAGCGTCCAGTGGCAGCCAGCAGTACTCAGGTACCTTCTCAACGTTCCCCTAGTGTGAAGAAGGAGTGTCCCCATTGCGGGAAGACACATGGTGGTACGAAGTGTTGGATGGTAGCGGGAAAATGCTTGAAGTGCAGGAGCAGTGACCACAAGATCAAGGATTGTCCGAGACTTCAGCAGGGAGTCCAGCGCGGAGCGCCAACCCCAGTAGTGGTAGCAGCAGCAGCGCCAGCTACAGGAAGACCAGGAAGGCCTCGAGCCCAAGCTCGAGTGTTTTCCCTAGCACGGGAGGACGCGAGCAGGCGGAGCATGTCACCGAAGGTACAGTTTTACTTCTAGGTGTGCACGCTCGGGTTTTGTTTGATACGGGTGCCACTCACTCGTTCATTTCCAAGCGGTTTTCTAGGCAGTTAGCTATAGATTCAGGCGTAGAGTCTGAGGATTTAGAAGTCCGTTGTCTGTACACACACCTGCGGGTACGGTATCGACTGGGAAGTGTATTCCGTCGTTACCTGTGTGTATTGAGGATAGGTTTTAGATGGGTGTTTCTTCTTTCTAAAGATGAAGGACTTTGATGCTATTCTTGGTCTGGATTGGCTAGAGGAGCACTATGCGTTAGTAGATTGTCGTTGGAAGAGGATTGTTTTCCGCATTCCTGGTGAGATGAGTTCTCTCATCCCTTACCAAGAAACTTGGCGGGAAAGTTGGTCATCTCTGCCATGAAGGCGATGCGCATGGTAAACAAGGGTTGTGACGCTTTTCTTGCCACGTAGTGTTAGTACCCGAGGCTGGTGAGTCACCTACTCTTGCAGAGATCGAGGTAGTGCAGGATTTTTCAGATTCGATGATTTGTCTGGATTGCCACCAGATAGAGAGATAGAGTTCACCATAGAGTTGCTTCCGGGCACCTCTCCTATCTCGAAGGCTCCATATCGGATGGCACCTGCGGAGTTAGCCGAGTTAAGGAGGCAGTTGCAAGAATTGCTAGTTAAGGGATTTGTTCGCCCTAGTGTTTCCCCTTGGGGCGCACCTGTTTTATTCGTAAAGAAGAAGGATGGATCACTTAGGTTATGCATCGATTATAGGAAGCTAAACCAAGTGACAGTGAAGAACAGGTATCCCTTACCTCGTATTGATGATTTATTTGACCAGCTGAAAAATGCATCAGTCTTTTCTAAGATCGATTTGCGATCTGGTTATCATCAGTTGAGGATTAGGAGTGAGGATGTGTCCAAGACGGCGTTTAGAGCTCGTTATGGACATTATGAGTTTTTGGTCCTTCCTTTCGGATTGACCAACGCCCCTGCAGCGTTCATGGATCTCATGAACAGGGTTTTTAGGCCGTACTTAGATAGCTTTGTTGTGGTATTTATTGATGATGTGTTGGTCTACTCTCCGGATGAGGCCACACACCGTCAGCATTTGAGGGTAGTGTTAGAGGTTCTCCGTGAGCACAAGCTGTATGCAAAATTCAGCAAGTGCGATTTTTGGTTGCGCGAGGTTCATTTTCTTGGCATGTTACCTCCGGTGCTGGTGTAGCAGTTGATCCAGCAAAGGTCCAGGCATTATGGATTGGGAGACCCCCAAGACCCCTTCGGAGATTCGTAGTTTTCTTGGTTTGGCTGGTTACTATCGGCGATTCATTGAGGGATTTTCATCCATCGCCGCCCCATTGACTCAGCTTACCAGAAGGGGTGAAGTTTGTGTGGTCCGAGACATGTGAGAGTAGCTTTCAATTATTGAAGGCTAAACTTACTTCCGCTCCGGTATTGGTATTACCTAGTAGTGCTGAAGGTTTTGCCATTTATACGGATGCATCTCGGATTGGCTTAGGCTGTGTGCTAATGCAGCAAGGAAGGGTAGTGGCGTATGCTTCTCGCCAATTGAATGAGCATGAGCGTAACTATTCGACTCATGATTTGGAGCTTGCGGCAGTGGTTCATGCACTAAAGATCTGGAGGCACTATCTTTATGGTGTCATATTTGAGGTGTTCACTGACCATAAGAGCTTGAAGTATCTCTTCTCCCAGAAGGAACTAAACCTACGACAGAGGAGATGGATTGAGTTCCTCAAGGACTACGACTTCGATCTTCAATATCATCCAGGAAAGGCGAATGTCGTAGTGGATGCTCTTAGCAGGAGGAGGTTTTCGCTCCAGCAGGATTGGAAGATGTTGGAGGATGCGGCGTGTTCATGACTGAGTTAGAGCCCTTGTGTCAGAATTTTGTGGCTCAGTTGTCCCTTAGGTCTTCGGTGTTGGATGAGGTGATAGAGCAACATAAAGCCGACCCTAGACTCCAAGAGTTAGTGGGCAAGGCAGGCATTGCTCGTGATGAGGATGGCGTGATTAGATTCCATCACCGAGTATGTGTTCCTGACATTGTAGATGTCTGTGAGCATGTATTAGCAGAAGCTCATAGGTCGAGATTCTCTATTCATCCGGGTAACACCAAGATGTACCAGGATTGAAGAGGTCTTTATGGTGGTCTGGCATGAAGAGAGATGTAGCGGATTATGTATCTAGGTGTCTAGCATGCCAGCAAGTGAGAGCCGAGTGGCAGCGACAATCTGGTCTTATGCAGAAGATGGAAATCCCAGTATGGAAGTGGGAAGCTGTCACTATGGATTTTGTTTCGGGTTTGCCTCGATCCAGACGGGGTAATGACTCGATTTGGGTAGTCGTAGATAGATTCTCGAAGACTGCGCACTTCTTGCCTATGAAGAAGAAGCAGTTAGTAGAGAGCTTGGCTAGATTGTATGTCTGTAGCATTATTAGATTGCATGGTGTGCCGAAGTCGATCATTTCGGATTGAGATCCGAGATTTACTTCGAGGTTGTGGAAGGGTCTTCAGGATGCTTTAGGTCGGAGCTGAAGTTCAGTTTGGCGTTCCATCCCCAGACAGATGGACAGTCTGAGAGGACTATCCAGACGCTCGAGGATATGTTGAGGGTGTGTGCTGGATTGGAAGGATGATTGGGAGCGTCATTTACCTCTAGTGGAGTTCGCATATAACAACAGCTTTCATGCGAGCATTGGTATGGCTCCATTTGAGGCATTGTATGGAAGGCCTTGCAGATCTCCTTATGTTGGGAGGAGACCGTGATAGGCAGTTGATCGGTCCGGAGTTAGTTCAGGAGACTTCAGATAAGATTCAGCTTATCAGGAAGAGGCTTGTTGCGGCACAGGATAGGTAGAAGCTATGCCGACAACAGGAGGAAGGATCTGGAGTTCGAGGTGGGTGAGCATGTCTTTTTGAAGATTTCACCTACTAGAGGTGTCGTCAGGTTTGGCAGGCATAGCAAACTAAGTCCCAGATTCATTGGCCCGTATGAGATTCTCAGGCGTTTAGGTAGCGTGGCTTACGAGCTAGCTTTGCCTCCGGCTTTAGCTGGCATTCATCCCATTTTCCACGTATCTATGCTCAGGAAGTATGTTCGAGATCCGTCTCATGTTATTGGTCACGAGCCAGTGGAGATCCAGCCATATCTATCATATGTGGAGCAACCAGTAGCTATTCTTGACCGAAAGGTTCAGCATCTTTGGAACAAGAGTATTACGTCGGTGAAGGTTCTATGGTGGAACTTCTCACCGAGGAGGCTACTTGGGAGCTTGAGGATGCGATGAGAAAGAAGTATCCCAATTGTTTGAGTAGCGTTGTTTAAACTTCGAGGACGAAGTTTCCTTAAGGGGGAGAGGGTGTAAGGCCCTCAAATTTTGTCCTTTTATTTTTCTATGTGTGTAGATTCGTGCTTGTGTAAATATTATGTATGCATATGTAGATATCTACGTACATATTAGCTAGGTGTACCTATGTGTGCATGTGTATGTTTAGATGTAATTATTGTTTGTTGCATGGTTTAGTAGTGTGTACACTATACTATATATATTGCATGTATATATATATAGCTCATATATGGTTTCCTGCATGGTTTAAGCTCTGGCTGAAGAGCAAATTGGCGTCAACATGGATGGACGTCCATGTCGATGGACGCCAACTATTAAGTAAACGACCATGGATGTGGACGTCTACTTCTCTCTTTTTCTGTGCGCAGCAGACCCCAAAATTCCAGATTGGGCTTGCTCACCGATTGGGGGATGTCCCAATGGCTCTCACCCCGAAATTCCGGATTGGGCTTAGCACGAATTTAGATCCCATCCTAACCTAAATAGAGTTGAAAGCAAGAAGGATGGTTGGAGATAGGAAATCTCGTAATTAAAGAGCAATTACAATAGAAGTAGGATAGAACCCATACATGCATAAATACACCTCTTAAACCCTCTTGGCCGACCCTAGCTCATTGCAAAGGTTGTTTGGACGTGGAGAAGAGGCCAAGGAGGAGAGGATCTCGTGGGGAGAAGGAGTTCTTGGAGCTGCTTCCTCGTTCTTGGAGATTTTAACCCTAGAAGATAAATCGAGTCAAATTAGGCATTCTCACAAGAAAAACTAAATCAAATCCATCTATAGGTAGTTCCAATCACATGGAACAAACCCTCTTGTTTCATAATTTTTTCATTGAGTCATCTTTTGTTCTTGATTTTTGAAGTTCTCCAAACATGATAACTCCGAGTCATCATGGTTGAATCATATCTCCATGTACACTTGATCCCATGCTACGAATTTTTACTGTAGACACTTCATGTTGTTAGGGATCTTTTACCCATAAAAGCCCTAATTTTTGTTAAGCATGTTTCCCGAATTAAATCAATCTTGCTCTCTGTATCATGTTCTGTGCTACTAGTTATTGTTCATGCTCAAACATGTTCAAACCATGCTCTCTCTCTAATTCCTATTTAATGGAAGTACTCTCGCATGTCTAGTTTCATTTTCCACTAGTTTTCATGATTTTTCATCATATATACAATTAGTTATGATTTTCTATCAAAATCTGATATTTCTGGACTGCAATCCAAGACAGAGCAGAACTCTGTCAGACTCAGGCCATGGACCTGAGAATGCGACGGCCCGATAGGTCGAGTTCTCAAGCCCGTCGCGACGCTTTCCTTGTCGCGTTCTGAACGCGACAGTACCCTACGTGCGTTCTGGCCTTCTGTCCTTCTGTCCTGGCAGCCCTGTCACAACCCTTTTCAGGCCCTGTCGTGATCTGCCCTGACCCTGTCGCGACCCTTACTGGCCTACGTCGTGTTCATAAGATTTTTCATGAAACCCCATAAAATTTATTGCTCTCACTTTCTACGCCTTTTTAACAGTCATACATGAAGTAAAAACACCTATGTTAAAATGGAGCTATATTGAATGCTTTAAAATACATATTCACGACTTCTTTTCTATCTATGATTCTCTTACACATGCACACACATGAACCATCCATATATGGCTGAAATCTGGCATAAAATATCTCATAATGTATCTGGTAATTTATTTTAATAAAGTATATTAATTACCCTATTTTAAAGGACTTGTATTCGTTTCTTGCATTGTTTATATACCGATATCGATGCTCCACTGTTCTAGAATTCCTCTACAACGTCGAGCACCAGTTTTTATATACACACTTTACTTGGCTTGTTGTGAACTCTCCGTCGGATATTCCTTTCGTCGGACTAGTGAACCCTTGCACAAGGCCTCCGTAAGTCTCCTCTGATCATGGATTCCCACATGGTCGACGAGCCGGTTGTACCCTAACACCCATTACACCTTTAGGGATCGATATGATCCAACGGCTATTATAAGTTCGCTCTTACCTTGAATCACGTCGGACCTCTGGACTTATGCATAACATGGCCAGCGGGAAGATCGTGAATTCCACCTGACTGCCAATACGACGTGCGCGTGTTGTGCAACTATTACTATCGCCAGTTACTCGTTGTTTTACATGATGTACATTTAGCTCTCATCTATACTCTACTCGCTCGTCTATTCACGTTCGCTCTACTATCTCGTCTATTCATCTAGTGCTCTAACTATTCTTGGTACTCTATATTGGCCATTGACTGATTGTCTAAATATACAATATAACCAATGCCTGGCAATATATAAAGGGCCCGATCTGGTCCTGGGATGTGAACCCGAAAGTGCTAGTGCCCATGGGAGTTAAATGATCAGAGTGTTTGGCATTACACTCAAGTGCTATCTATCTCGACTATCTATATGACAATCAAAACACAAAACGTGCTATGCTCTCTCAATGTCTATAATGAGAAACATGCTATACTCGTCGTGCTATATTATACTTGTGCTAGTTGTGCTATGGCCATCCTGCTATTCGTGCTATACTCGATACTTGTACTATTTTTTGAAACTATACTCGATCTCGTGCTATTGTGCTATCATGTTACCTGTTGTGCTATCTCTTTCTATATTTTCACTCTCTTGTACCTGCTATCTTAGATACTCTGTCATTAAATGTGTTAATTATTTAAAGCCTGCTTGAGCCTGAGATTTAAGTCCTACTGGGCGTTATCGCTCACCCTACGTTATTTGATGTTGTGTTCTCAGGTGAGACCGAGGATGACACATACACTCACGAGGAAGGGAATGACCAAGAGTGAAGCAGGAGTACCCTTAAGTCATTATGTTATATTAGAGTTGTAGTTAGTTATTTCCTTCTATTGCAATGTAATTAGGCCTTATAGAATGGCTCTGATATTAGTGGTTGTAACTAGACATTGAAAAGTATTAATGAAATGAATTCGCTTTAGTATTATTCACTATGCAATGGTTTGATGTCTATTACTCGCTCTATACCCTTTTCTTGCAACTACCTTCGCGCTCCGATATTCCGCGTCGGAGCGTGACAATCATTGGTTAAGGTAATGTATGTATGTGTTTGTATAGGCTAGCTTGTAGGTCATACAGTGACTGGAACAAGCTACTCCTCACATGTGTACCATGGTTTGTAATAAAGATGATATATGTATGTACTGCGGTTTGTGCGTTGGCGAGTGTGGTGGTCCGGCGCCTATTCCGAAATGTCTCTTCAGTTGGGTACCCCAGGTTCTGTGTGAACCAGGCACGTGTGTTTGTTGTGCTCGGGTTTGTCCCGGTACTGTGTGTACCGTTGAGGTCTGTGTCGTCTGTCCTGGACATCCTCACTCATGTGCTTGTGTGTACGTCCGGCTGAGGGAAAGACGATAGTGGGCAGCGACTTGTGAGAGTTTGTGTTCATTCGCTTGTAGCGCGCTCGTAGTTGGGGTACGAACACTAGTAGTCGACACTGGTCCCCAGCTAGTCCTGTTTTCCAGTGCCTAACTTTAGGGAGCTTAGTGCTAGGCATGGGCCTACAGCTGTGTAGTCTGCAGGTGTGGTGTTGTTGGTCTCCAATGTTCTTTGGCTTGTGCTTATGGAGCGGCAGTTGGACCTTTAGTTCGCGACTACGAGACTGAGAGGTAGTTCTTGTGTTGTGTTGTCTGGGTTGGATACTGGCGTCATGAACCAGTAGTCTGTTCCTGTGTGACGGCATCGTTCCTTTCCGACTCGTGCTTTGCTACTGGTTGTAGTGTGTGTGTAGTGGCTTGTTGGTTGTGGTTTTACCCGTTGAGGTGTGC
The DNA here is from genome assembly GCA_014218235.1 of Colocasia esculenta. Taxonomy (NCBI): domain Eukaryota; kingdom Viridiplantae; phylum Streptophyta; class Magnoliopsida; order Alismatales; family Araceae; genus Colocasia; species Colocasia esculenta. The sequence continues at coordinate 24,981,835 of CM024756.1, read as the reverse complement.
CCTGGTGTTGGCACGGTTGTAGTTGTGGTTTGTGAGTGGAGACTCACTGGTTGTGGTTTGACTCATGTGGTGTGCCCCGTTGTTGGCACAGTTGTGTCAAGGTTTTGCCCGTGGTGGCATGCTTTGTGGTGGCACTGGTTTGGTTGTGGTTTCCGTGGTGGTACCTCATGGTAGTAGGTACCTGTACCCTGTGTGGGTAGTGCTTTATGGTGGTACGCTGTGTACCAGTCTTTTCAAGTGTTTAGGTGGAGGTCGTGTGGTGTGACCTTCCACTTGTTGTGTTTTACCCTTCCTCGGATAAACTTCCGATTATGGTTTCAGTGCGTGATGGACTGGCATCGTTGTAGCCCGTCTTGCTACCTTGTGTGTGGCTCCCGACATATTGTGGTCTGGGGGTATAATGGGCTACCTCTTGGTCAGCGGTTCTGCTACCCGTGTGTTTGGGGTTCACCTATGAAGCATGTAGCCTAAGCAGTGGTTTGCCTATGTGCCTTGTAGCTTAGGCGACCAGTCATTGAAATAATGTGCTTGTGAGGCTTGCAGCCTAGACATTTCAGTTGTTGAGCAGACTAGTAGTGCTGTGCTATTCCTGTGGTTCCTCTTTCTTTTCGAGGAATATGTATTTGTTTATGATTTACTATTTAAGCTGTTATTTCTATAAATGTTGTGAGCATGATATGGTTTGGCTATTTGAGTTGCCAGTGAGACCCTCTGGGGGTTGAGGTTCTTCAGTGTTGCGTGTTGTTTGGGTAGTCCCCTACTAAGTCTGTGACTTGTTGAGGCTCACTCCCCTACAGTTCTTTTCAGGGCTTGCCATTTGTGTGGCTTGTGGAGACATTATGGCAGACTTGTACCACCAACAATTGAGTTGTAGCCGTGTTATATGAGCTTGTGCTCCCTCGGGGTATGCCCTAGGTAGTTGTACTTTTTAATTGGACATGTAATAATGTATTAGGAAAGTTGTAAAATGTGGTTTACAGATATGAGCACATGTACTTTCTTGTGTCTTATACTGTAGTTGTTGTCTTTTATATTCTTACTGGACACTTACGTATGATATCCCTTGCGAGACTTCGGTCCATTCGCGGTAGGCAGATCTCCATATGGAGCCTTATTGGGCATAAGTATCCAGGGCCGTCACAGTTGGTATCAGAGCATGGTCCAGTTAGAATATGAGAAGACATTGAGGGTACAATATCCCAAAACATGGTTTAATGTCCACTGCTGGTAGTAAGTCTGTGGTTTTATGTGATCTCCAAAATAGTTTTCACGTGAACTTTTGATATGAGAACTGCGTGTTTTTGTTTGTTAAACTGGTAGTTGTTAGAAATGGCAGAAAAGTGGCACGATTAATGGTACAGTGTGTGTAGTCACATCAGAATGTCAGTTTGTGATTAAAATATAATTGTTTAAAAGCTTTTCAAATATAGAAATTAAAGGTATTAATGAATTTAGTTATGGAAACTAGTGAAAGTGCTTTAGTGAGGACCAGAGTTAGCAGAGACAGGTATAGGGTAATGATGTGATGGAATGGCAGAAGAAATAGCATTATGATGGGGAATAGTGCAGTGTGATCAGAATTGTTAAGTGCATGAGTTCCGGCTAAGAACTTTGGCAGAAGTAGTTAATGTATTTGAGAATTGTGTGGATAGATATTAAGAAGTTGTATGATTAAGTGATGTGTCAGGTTTGAAATGATTAAGTGAGGTAGTTCAGCTTAAGATGTGGTATTAGCAAACAAAGGAACAGTAATGTGTGGCAGTCAGATGAAGTGTGTATTTATGACTAGAAAAGGGTCCAGTAAAGAGTTTCTGAATAGTGCTGTTATTAATAATGATGATAATGGAATGTTTGATATAGAGATTCATGTAAGTATATACAGAGATGAGCAGCTGTGTAAAGAAAGAATAAAAAAGAACAACATGTAGTCAGATTTTTCTGAGAATTTCATAAGGAAGATGTTCACTTAGTAAGTGGCAGTGGGTAAGGATTTCGTAGAAAGATTTATACAAGATTACAGTGTTAAAGATAAGAGCAGTAATGCCAGTATTTATGTGTAACTTATGGGCACAGGAAAGTATGTTTTGTGCCAGAGGCAGATTATGGTCAAGGCAAGGTAAATTGTGAATGGACATTTGTGAGTAAGCTGCAATAGTGGAACTGTTGGTATTCGATAGTGGATCAGTAATGTAGAATAGAGGAGCCAGGTAGAATCAGATATTGTGTTTGAAAGATATAGTTTCAATTTATGGCTATGTCAGTATTTTAATAAGAAGGATTTTATTGTGAATGGTACAGTAAGATTAGGCAGTTAGTAGAATAGCTAAGAGAAATGCTTTGCAGAAATGAAATTATGATGTTGGCAGTAAAGTTAAAGTTCAATATTACTAAATAGATGAAGAATATGGCAGATTATAAAGCAGCGATAATCAGATGAATCAAGGAATGTGCAGCAGAAATTTGTGTAAATAATAAGCAGCAAGGTGATCCAGATGAACGAATGGGTTTCGTATAAGAATGTCTCCAAAGTTTAATGTAAAGGTCGCAATAGAATAGTGAGTAGATTAAGTGGTGGCAAAGCAAAACAGAAAGGATAAGGAAAGGCATAATCAGTTTAGCAGCAAGGAATTCTAAATAAGATGACATCGAGTAAGTTTTGTCTTGATAACAGTGTGGCAGCAATGAGAATAGAAATTGTAAAAAGATATGGGTTTGGTTTGCTGAGTTAGTCAAAAAATATTATCTGAAGTGAGGAAAGCATATAAAAGGTAATGTATGTTAGTAGTGATATGGTAAAATTCAGAATTTAGTGTGGCACAGAAACAGTTAAAAATAGAATCCGAGCATGGTCAATTAAGCAGTCTAATTATGAGATAAGAAAAGTGCAACGTCAGCCTGGGAATACGAATTAAGGTAAGATGTGTTGACAGTGGTATGCAAGAATTCAGAGTTTAAGCAGATGGTTTGATCAGAATAAATAAAGCAGACCGGAAACATTAGTGTTTTCTTCCAGTGGTAAGTTAATAAATAAGATGATTTGGGAAGCCAGTAAAGGTGAAATTGAGGTCAGAGTTATGGTTTTGCCCAGTGTTTGGTGTGACCAGAGTAGTGGAGCATAAGCGTGGTGTGTCCATTACCCACAAGTCAGATAGTTAAGTATGTGAATGCAGATAAAGCAGAGTAATGGCTAACGGTGACAAGTGGATAATGGAATGCCACAGAGGGATTCGAGAATTTAAGCAAGGTATAGCACGACAGAACATCCAAAGGTAGCGGAATAAAGTGAAAGGTTTTGAGCAAGGAAAATGACCCAGAAAGAAATGTTGCAAATACAGCCCAGAAAATGTCGAAGCAGGTTGAGTCCAACGAGATAAAGTGCCACCGGCAAGGTAGCATCGCCTACGGTCAAAAGGGTAAGGAATGTCAGATTGAATCTATGGAATAGAGCAGTAATGAAATAAATTGAAAAGAGAATAGAAGTTAGTACAAGTGTGAAAATGAAAAAAAATGGGTTAGTCAGTACAGATGGTTTGAAAGAAAGATGCAGAGGAAGTGTATCCTACTTGTTCTGTATATGGTTTTATTTCTTTTTAGGTGACAATTTGGCTTATTATGGTTTATTATGATAATAATGTTATGAGTATGGCTATTAGGTGATAATAATGTAACGTCGCGCGTTTTTCGGATCCTCGTGGATCCTTGTTTAGCAGGTTTGGTGGCCAATGTGTCGCCCATTAGCTTGTGTTTCAGGTGTCCACGTGGGTTGTAAGGCTTTGTGGGGTGGTAGATTGGGCCCAAAGCGCTCACAGATTCTCTGCCTGTGAATGCCAAAGGGGTATGCGTCGCGTTCTGAACGCAACGGGCCTGGTGGTCGCGTTCATGCGTGCCACGTGTTGCGCGCAAGGCAGGGCATGCTGACGTCGACAGTGGGAAGGTGACGGCCTCCTACGTTGCGTTTAGGTTGCGATGTAGGCCTGCATCACATTCTTAACCGCTGTGCATTTTTAAAGAGGTTTTGGCCGGACAGAGCTGTGGCAAGCTCTGCTCGGCCACGGGAAGCTGCTGTGGCGGTTTTTCGCCTGATTCGAAGGGTTGATGGTGTTTTTGGTGCGCTCTTGCCGCGGGGATGTCGCGTGGAGTGGGGGAGACACTGTACCATGCGTGGTTTGCGTGTTCTTCGTGAAGGTAGGGAGTTCTACCTCGATTTGTTATGTGGATTGCATGTTAGCTTGTTTATCACTTTACAAACAGTAGATACCATGTCAGGGTATCCATTAAAGCATGGAAACTAAGAATTAATCGTGGTTTGTGTGGTTTGGAATGGTGATTCGGAGAGGGGTTCCGGATTAGGGTTTTCGCCTGTGAAGGCAATAGACCATTCTGTCGCGACCAGGTCGCGACAGGACGACCTGTCGTGATCTGGTTTTGAACGCGACATGTTGGGGTGTTGCGTTCGGGTTTTGAATGCTACATATAGGGATGTCGTGATCTTAATGCGACAGTACCCCATGTCGTGACCTCAGCTGTGAGGTCCTGTTGTGCATGTTTTTAATGGCGGGATTATCCGAATATCGTTATTCCTTGTGCATGGCACCGGCAGGTGGTGCATTGGTGTTTGTAGAGCTCATGAAGCGTGTTACTCAAGTGGTGAGCAGGTTTTTACGTGGTTAGCTGGTTATTTATGTAGATGGCTTGGTGTATGTGTGTGCATTGCGCACACTCTGTTGTGGTTTAACCATTAAAGTTGGTTTTTGGTGACGGGGCAGTGAGGTTCCGGTGTGAACCTAGCCTTGGTCCTTTAATGTATGTTATAGATTGTGTATCTAAGATGGTTTAACTAGTATGTTATGAGTATGGCTATTAAGTGATTATCGTGTAACGAGTTTGGTGCGGCCTTGGAGATCACTTCATGATCAATGACAGGCCAGGATATCATTAGTTACGGTAATGTATGTGTGTGTTTGTATAGGCTAGCTTGTAGGTCACAAGGTGACCGGAACAAGCTACTCCTCGCATGTGTACCGTGGTTTGTAATAAAGATGATATATGTATGTATTGCGGTTGTGCGTTGTCGAGTGTGGTGGTCCGGCCCCTATTCCGGAATGCCTCTTCAGTTGGGTACCCCAGGTTTTGTGTGAGTCAGGCACGTGTGTTTGTTGTGCTCGGGGTTTGTCCCAGTACTATGTGTACCGTTGAGGTCTGTGTCGTCTGTCTTGGACACCCTCACTCCTGTGCTTGAGTTGTACGTCCGGCTGAGGGAAAGACGATAGAGGGCAGCGACTTGTGAGAGTTTGGGTTTAGTCGCTTGTAGCGTGCTCGTAGTTGGGGGTACAGACACCAGTAGTCGACACTGGTCCCCAGCTAGTCCAATTTTCCAGTGCCTCACTTTAGGGAGCTTAGGCCAGAGTCCCTAAAGGTGCCAAGCATGGGCTTGCAGCTGTGTGATCTGCAAGTATGGTGTTGGTTGGTCTCCACTGTTCTTTGTCTTGTGCTTGTGGAGCGGCAGTTGGACCTTTCGTCCGTGACTGCGAGACTGAGAGGTAGTTCTTGTGTTGTCCGGATTGGATACTGGCGTCATGAACCAGTAGTCCATTCCCGTGTGGCGGCGTCGTTCCTTTTTGACTCGTGCTTTGCTACTGGTTGTAGTGTGTGTGTAGTGGCTTGTTGGTTGTGGTTTTACCCGTTGAGGTGTGCCCTGGTGTTAGCATGGTTGTAGTTGTGGTTGGTGAGTGGAGACTCACTGGTTGTGGTTTGACTTATGTGGTGTGCCCCGTTGTTGGCACAATTGTGTCAAGGTTTTGCCCGTGGTGGCGTGCTTTGTGGTGGCACTGGTTTGGTTGTGGTTTCCGTGGTGGTACCTCGTGGTAGTAGTTACCTGTACCCTGTGTGGGTAGTGCTTTATGGTGGTACGCTATGTACCAGTTTTTTCAGGTGTTGAGGTGGAGGTCGTGTGGTGTGACCTTCCACTTGTTGTGTTTTACCCTTCCTCGGATAAACTTCCGATGATGGTGTTAGTGCGTGATGGACTGGCATCGTTGTAGCCCATCCTACTACCTTGTGTGTGGCTCCCAACATATTGTGTTCTCGGAGTATAATGGGCTAGCTCTTGGTCAGCGGTTTTGCTACCCGTGTGTTTGAGGTTCTCTTATGAAGCTTGTAGCCTAGGCAGTGGTTTGCTTGTGTGGCTTGTAGCTTAGGCGACCAGTCGTTGAAATAATGTGCCTATGAGGATTGCGGCCCAGGCATTTCAGTTGTTGAGCAGACTAGTAGTGCTGTGCTAGTCCTGTGGTTCCTCTTTCTTTCTGAGGAATATGTATTTGTTTATGATTTACTGTTTAAGTTGTTATTTATTATAAATGTTGTGAGCATGATATGGTTTGGCTATTTGAGTTTCCAGTGAGACCCTCTGAGGTTGATGTTCTTCAGTGTCGCATGTTGTTTTGGGTGGTCCCCTACTGAGCCTGTGACTTGTTGAGGCCCACTCCCCTACAGTTCTTTTCAGGGCATGTCATTTATGTGGTCTGTGAAGACGTTGTGGCAGACTTGTACCACCAGTAGTTGAGTTGTAGTCGTGTTGTGTGAGCTTGTGCTCCCTTAGGGTATGCCCTAGATAGTTGTACTTTTTAATTGGACATGTAATAATTTATTAGGACAGTTGTATAATGTGGTTTACAGATATGAGCACATGTACTTTCTTGTGTCTTATACTGTAGTTGTTGTCTTTTATATTCTTACTGGACAGTTGCGTGAGTTATCCCTTGTGAGACATCGGTCCATTCGCGGGAGGCAAATCTGGATATGGAGTCTTAATGGGCATAAGTATCCAGAGCCGTCACAGTATACTTGGTCTTATGGGCTTCATCCATCAGCTTCCATTTCAACTCTTAATTGTCATGTACACATGTCTTTCCCTAAAATAATAGTCTCCCATCCTTAGTGATGGAGAAATCAGGTCTGTTCGCTAGGGTTTCCTTAACTCTGATTAGAAATTGATCATTAGCTTGTTATTCCCTGATCTCGACAAAGATGTCGGGTTGAGCTCTAAGGTTGGCCACTAACACTTGATCACTTCTCTACTCAATATTTAAATCTAGACTGGCAAATTGCTCTAATAGTTGCATCTCACCCATGACTAAACAAGATAAGGACTACTGGCTTCCTACTAAGGGCATCAGCTACTGCATTACCTTTGCCTGGATGGTATTGGATATTAAAATCAAAGTCCTTTAGGTACTCCAGCCATCTCCTTTGTCGCATATTGAGCTCCTTCTGGGAAAATAAGTACTTTAAACTCTTATGATCAGAATAGACAATGAACTGTTCTCCATAGAGATAATGACTCCAAATCATGAGGGCAAATACCACAACCGCTAGTTCGAAGTCATGGACAGGGTAATTGACCTCATGCAGCTTCAACTATCTTGATGAATAGGCTGTCACCTTCTCATTGTGCATTAACACACAGCCTAGACCGATTCCAGAAGCATCACTGTAGACTGAGAATCCTTTGCCCTCGACTGGTAACGCGAGGACAGGTGCAGAGGTCGAGGATTGCTTCAGTGTCTGAAAGCTTTTCTCGCATTCTTTGCTCTAGACATAGGGGTTCTCCTTTCGCGTAAGGCGGGTAAGAGGTACAACTATTTTGGAGAAATCTTTATTGAACCGCCTGTAGTAGCCAGCCAGTCTAAGAAAGCTTCTAATCTTAGTGACGTTGGTCGGTCTCTCCCAGTTGAGTACAGCTTCTACTTTGGAAGTGTCAATAGCTATACCATCCTTTGATATGACATTGCCTAGAAATGACACCTCCTCGAGCCATAATTCACACTTGCTCAATTTGGCGTAGAGTTTATCGTCACACAAAATTTGCAGAGCAATCCTCAAATGCTCCTCAATAAAAACCACAACAAATTTGTCGAGGTAGGGCCGATAGATGCTATTCATCAGTTGCATAAAAGCTGCAGGAGCATTGGTTAGTCCAAAAGGCATGACTACAAATTCATAATGGTCGTACCTGCTCCTGAAAGTTGTCTTGAAATTATCTGCATCCTTTACTCTCATCTGATGATATCTCGATCTAAGGTCAATCTTAGAGAAGTATTTAGCTCCAGATATTTGATCAAACAATTAATGAACACGAGGCAGAGGGTATTTGTTCTTGATAGTTAGATGATTCAACTGCCTGTAGTTGATGTAGAGTCTCATGGATCCGTCCTTCTTCTTGACAAACAGAACGGGTGCTCCCCAAGAAGAAGTACTTGGTCTAATAAAACCTTTTTCCAGCAATTCTGTTAACTGCTCCTTCAATTCCTTCAATTCGGCAGGAGACATTCTATATGGCTGACATGACACCGGTGCCGCTCCAGGAGTTAGATGGATTGATAAGTTCACATCTCATTCTGGTGGAATGCCTGGCAGCTCATAGGGGAACACGTCGGGGAACTCTTGCACTATATGTATGTCAGATATCTTGGATGCTTTCTTTTCAACCACTATGGCGGCAAGAAATGCCACACAACCCTTTCTTATCATGTTCTCCGCCTTAATAGCAGAGACGAGAGATAGGTGTCTCTTGTCTGTACATCCCTTAAAGGTTAGCTTAGGGAATTCACTAAAGGAGATTTTCTCTCTTCTACAATCTACAATAGCCCCATAAGTGGACAGCCAATCGGCTCCCAATATGACATCGTACCCTTCCATGGGCATACAGATCAAGACGGCTCTAAGATTTAGTTCACCAATCTTCACATCAGCTAATTGAAAGTATTTGTTCAGTTGGGCTTTCACTCCCAGTGGGGTTGAAACAGGTAATTCAGTTCCGATAGATACATGTTTAACATTTAATGTGTCAGCAAATGCTTGTGATATGAATGAATGTGTTGCACCAGTATCAAACAAAACAAATGTTGATTGAGAAAAGACTGGTAGAGTACCTTCAACGACTCCACCCTCCTTGGTGGTCTCCACTTCTTGGACAGCTTGTAGTCTGCCCAGCTTCTTTTGTCCGATAAGACGCTTTTCATTCACTTTAAGCAGAAGGTAGTCTGGAATACGGTGCTCTCGACTGCCGCAGCGTAGGCATGCGCCTACCTTCCTTCTACATTCCTCGGCAATGTGACCAAGCTTGTCACAGTGCTTGCATCTAGGCTTGTTGTTGGGGGCAGAGGGGGTGAAAACCTTGGGCTTCTACTCTTGGCTTGGCCCTTCGAGAATGCTTAACGGCCTCTTCTTTCCATTGGTGGGCTTGCTTGTCGATCCTGATGTCTGTTCCTTCTTGACCATTCTACCCTTGATGCGATCGGTGAGATCGGTCGCATCCTCCAGCAGTTGTGCCTTCTTGACCATTTCTGGATAGGTCTGAATATCCAGGGGTGCCAGTTGGGTGATATATACAGGCTTGAGCCCATTAAGAAAGCGCTTCACCTTCATTCTCTCGGTGCCTACAAGGTGATTGGCAAATCGTGCCAACCGGGAGAATTGGGATTCGTACTCGGCTACAGAGAGGTTCCTTTGCTTAAGTGCCGCAAACTCAGAGGCCTTCCTCTCTTGAACTCTTTCATAAAAATACTTGGAGTTAATGTGCTTATTGAATTCATTCCAGGTGAATTGTGCATCAGCCCTGGTTGCCTCAACGGACTCCTGCCACGCACGGGCATCCCTTTCTAACTGAAATGTTGCTAGCAGTAACTTGTCTCCATCTGCGCATTGCATGACATGGTAAATACGTTCTATCTCGTTCAGCCAGTTTTCGGCCTCATCGGGATCAGTGGTCCCACTGAAACAAGGCGGGTTCAAGTTGTGGAAATTCCAGTGTAGATCTCCGGCTCCTCAGTTTCCACTGGCTCCAGTAGCCTGAAGTAGTGCTTGAGTGAGCTGCTGAATAGTTTGTTTCATATCACAGAGTTGTGCATGCTCCGCTGCCATTGCTATGGTTTAGGTTCCTTCAAAAGAAAATTTTTATTGTAAGACATTGAGTTTGCACTAAGTTTGTGCATGTGTGAGTTTATTTTAACTTATTACCCATGGTTCTACCCATCTCTCACAGAGGTATAGAATTAAACTCTAAGTCGAGGTAGGTCAAACGTAGATCATCATATACTTAAGAATAACCTAGGCTCTGATACCACAAAATAGTAATGCCCCGACACGGAATATCGGAGCGAAATTATAGTTAATTAAATAGTATCAAGCGATAAATAGACATCAAACCATTGTACAATTGGAATAAAGCCAAATGTAATCCAACTTCATTAATAATTCATCACCTAACTATTACATTCTCTAATCAGAGCCAAAACTAGGGCCCAGTGTAATTTATTCAAACTCAAACTATTACAAACTGACTAACTGACGACTAAGTAAATAACTAATAAGCATGGGTTGTCGAGACTGGTCACTCTTGAGCATCGTCCTCATTCCCTTCCTCGTAAGTGTGGTAATCCTCATCAGACTCACCTGAAACACATGAAATAATAGTGCAGGATGAGCAATAATCGCCTAGTAGGACTTAATATCTCGTATGAACAAGCATGCTTGAAATGATTAATTTCTTAAAAGGCAGGATAACTAGAGAGAATAGTCATGCAGAGTAAAGTAACAATAACAAGAGAGTAATAGCACTTGTACACGAAAAATAGCACAACAAGTATGATGAAGGATTGACCATGTAACGAGATAGCACGTAAAGTTGGACAACGGTGCACTAGTAACGATAACATTTGTATAAATAGCACTTGTATTGATTGCAATGATTGATTGTCATAGATTAAATCTTGATAGTATAATGGCACTAGATGTATACCAACATCCTAATCATTTTAACTCCTATGGGCAAATGTATCTTTTCGGGCGCTCCTCCCAGGACCATATCGGGCCCTAATGTGCGGCATAAGTCATGTTTCTTATCTTAGACAATCATATGGATGGCCAAATAGAGTACCAAGAATAGATGAGAATAGTAGACGAATAGACGAGAGAGTAGAGAGAAAGTGAGCAGATAAGAGAACAAAGATAGTAGATAAGAATAGGGACATATTCGTAAAACAACGTTAAATAGTCGATACTAACACTTGCACAACACTAGGTCGGGTGCCGACAGTCAGGTAGAAGTCACAACCGCCCACTAGCTGTGCTATGAGCACTGGCCAGATGGTTCGGCGTGATCCTAAGGTATGAAGGAAACACACTAAGGCCGTTTGGATCATGCCGATCCCTAAGGGTGTAATAGGTTTTGAAGGGTACAACCAGCTCGTCGGCAATGGACGTGTGCCAAAGCCAAGGAGACTTATGGAGGCCTTAGCAAGGAGTCCCTGGTCTAGTCAGTAATATTCCCAATGGAGAGGTGGTCCATGCTAAGAAAAAGTGTGTAACGAAACGTTGTCTGTCTTGCCTCGAGTGCTCGAAGGTAGAGGGACGCGATAACGATGTACAATTCAAGCGAATAAAACGGAAACAAGTGTTATTTAAAATAGTAGGGAATTTAAGTGAAACAATTACACTTAATTACCAGATAGATTATTGAGTAATTTAATAAGGTCAAATGGCAAATATTAATGTTTAGTGTGTGCAAGTGTAAAGAAATCATGAGAGCATGTATGATCGTGCATATGGCTTTTAATTAATGAATTTCATGTAAATAATAACAAATATTAATATTCAGATTAATACTAATCATAACAGTGCGTGATTTAGTTTAAACAATGGTTAAATGACATATATAGCACGGGTATATGAGTAATTTAAAGTTCTGGCGACATTTTTGAAATCTCGATGGGGGTCCCTGTCGCGTTTCATGTCGCGACAAAACGGCCGGTCGCGTCCTACTTGAACCGGGCTGGTTGGGTGAGCTGGGAGGGAACCGCGACGGCGCAGGCCGTTGCGTTTTTAAGCCGTCGGACCTTCTGGTCGTGACCCTTCTGAGATCGTGACGGGTCGGGCCGTCGCGGTTTAAAAAGGGCGGCCTGACCCAGAAAAGGGGATCAGCCCTTTTTCAGGTTGGGTCCATCCTTTCATGCATGATACAGGTTACTTCTAAAATCAATATAAAATCGCACGAAAGTCAAAACATTATCAAACTAATTTTAAATGAAAGTAGACGCGTAGATCTATCAACAGGAAAGAGTAATTATAAAATAGACAAGCATTGGGCATGCTTGAATTCGGTTACATTTCGGTGACCTAAAACATACACAATCAATGTTTTCGATTTAATTAGTGAAGGATGCATGATGAAAATTGGGGAAAATAGAGTTGTTTGAAAACTAACATCATGCAATATTTATTAGAATATTTTCAAGGCATAGGACTGAGTATATTTATGGATTGAAAGCAAACATGTAGGTTCAGGTACATGATGATGACAGAGATTTAAGCATTTAATTCTCTCTCATGGAACAACGAAAATTGAGGAAATCATAGGGCTTTCAAAGATAGATGTATGGGCTACCTATGGTCGATGTTATGTAATTTGTGCTTGAGAGATTGCCTACATTTTCTCGCTGTTATGAAAACCTAGGGTTTTTTTACGAAGAAGAGAAGAAATCCCTTGCTCCAAACATCCCTCTCCTTGCTCCTTCATCCTCAGCCTTCTCTTTAGTCCTCCAAAGCTCCAACAATGAACTATGGGATGGTAGGGACGAATTGGGTGGTGTATTGGGTTGCTTAAAGAGTCCTCCTTCCTAAAAACTCATCCTTTCTATAAAACTCTGAATTTCTATATTTATCTCTCTATTTCTCTCCTTTATCTACCTAATAGGACTGGGGAGAGGCTTAATTTCGTGGGTAAGGAGTTTGGGTATGTCTAGGGCTCCTTTTTAGGATATATATAGGTTAATTAATAATTATCTTAACCCTTTAATAATAATTATTATTTAAAGTGTGAATTTACCTTAATTACCTCGCATCCAAAGATGGGCTCTTGGCTTTTTGGCCCATTACCTCTTGTGTGGACCATTAATATAGCCGATTTACTAATTTAGCTTAATGGGTTTTAATTTAATTCCCTTTTATCTAATTATTTCCATCCTTATTCTAATTTAAATCTATTTATCATATTTATTCAATTAAATACTTAATTTAATAACATTTATTGGTATTTAAAAATTTAGAGTTGCTACATCCTCCCCCTCTTAAAAAGAATTTGGTCCCCAAATTCATATGATCGTAAGAGGAAGAATAACTTACTGAATAGATCTGGGTAATTCCGTCACATTGTTGCTTTAGGTTCCCACGTGGCTTCTTGAACTTCGTGATTACTCCAGAGTATCTTGACCACAGATGTCGATCGATTCCGAAATTGTTGTATCTTCTTGTCTAAAATTTTCACCGGCTTCTCTTCATAGGTCATATCTTTGTTTAGGATGATATCGTCGTAGATGATTACATGCAATGGGTCATACACATCCTTCCTCAGCATAGATACATGAAAAATATTGTGTATGGTTGAAAACTGAGGTGGTAATGCCAGACAATATGCTACTTCGCCAACTCTTTCCAGTACCTCAAATGGACCTATGAATCTTAGTCTTAACTTACCATTCATCTCAAACCTTTGAAATCCTTTGGTCGGGGATACCTTAAGCAGCACATGGTCTCTAGTTTGGAATTCTAAATCCCTTCTTCTCTTGTTTGCATAGCTCTTCTGCCTGGACTGGGCTATTTTAATTCTATCTCTGATGATTTGTATATCCTTGCTAGTGTTCTATACCATGTCTAGTCCCAGCCATTGCTGCTCACCTACTTCATTCCAGAAGACTGGCGATCTACAGCTTCTACCATATAGTGCTTCAAATGGTGCCATCTTAATGCAAGCCTGGTAGCTGTTGTTGTAGGCGAATTCCATTAGTGACAGCTGCTCATTCTAGTACCGTTCAAAATCTATGGCACAAGCTCGCAACATGTCTTCCACGATCTGATTGGTTCTTTCTGTCTGCCCATATGTCTGTGGGTGGAATGCTGTGCTAAAATTGAGTTTTATGCCTAGTGCATTCTGAAGTCCCTTCCAAAATCTAGAGGTGAATCTAGGGTCACGATCTGAGATGATGGACACAGGAACTCTATGTAATCTCACTATCTCCTTTACATACAACGCAGCTAGCACATCCACACTCCAGGTACTTTTAATTGCTAGGAAATGTAAAGACTTAGTTAATCGGTCCACAATGACCCAAATATCATTCAGTCCACCACGAGTTCTGGGTAATCCCATGATGAAATCCATTCTGATGCTCTCCCACTTCCATTCCGGTATGTCCAGGAGTCTAAGCACACCCGCAGGATGCCGATGTTCTTGTTTAACCTACTGACATGTGAGGCAATGCGCGGCATGCTCAGTCACCTCACGCTTCATGTTGGGCCACCAAAATGACCTTTCATGTCTTGGTACATCTTGGTTGCGCCTGGGTGAATTGTATATGTGGTCTTATAGGCTTCATCCATCAGCTTCCTTTTCAACTCTTCATTGTCAGGTACACATGTCTTGCCATGAAATAACAGTCTCCCATCCTCAGTGATGGAGAAATTAGGTTTGTCCGCTAGGGTTTCCTTAACTCTGATTAGAAATTGATCATTAGCTTGTTGTTCCCTGATCTCGACAAAGATGTCAGGTTGAGCTCTAAGGTTGGCCACTAACACTTGACCACTTCTCTGCTCAATATTTAAATCTAGACTGGCAACTTACTCTAATAGTTGCATCTCACCCATGACTAAACAAGATAAGGACGCTACTGACTTCCTACTAAGTGCATTAGCTACTGCATTACCTTTGCCTGAGTGGTATTGGATATTAAAATCAAAGTCATCTCCTTTGTCGCATATTGAGCTCCTTCTGGGAAAATAAGTACTTTAAACTCTTATGATCATAACAGACAATGAACTGTTCTCCATAGAGATAATGCCTCCAAATCATGTGGGCAAATACCACAACAGCTAGTTCTAAGTCATGGGCAGGGTAATTGACCTCATGCGGCTTCAACTGTCTTGATGAATATGCTATCACCTTCTCATTCTGCATTAACACGCAGCCTAGACTGATTCCAGAAGCATTAGTATAGACTGAGAATCCTTCGCCCTCGACTAGTAACGCGAAGACAGGTGCAGAGGTCAAGCATTGCTTCAGTGTCTGAAAGCTTTTCTCGCATTCCTTGCCTAGGCATAGGGGTTCTCTTTTCGCGTAAGGCGGGTAAGAGGTACAGCTATTTTGGAGAAATATTTGATGAACCGCCGGTAGTAGCCAGCGAGTCCAAGAAAGCTTCTAATCTCAGTGACGTTGGTCGGTCTCTCCCAGTTAAGTACAACTTCTGATGACCAAACTTTCCCCATATAAATTAATTCACTTATTTATATATTAATTTTGATGATTAACAAAACAATACTAATGAATTACTTGAGCCTTGAGGACAGGTAATAAAAGTAAAAGGAAGTTCAAGACAATCAGGTAAAACTATCACTTCATATTTTTCTCAAGTCATTGCATCGACTTCTTCATACATCATAACAACTTGCTAAGACATCAGTTTCTTTGTAAGTTATAAAGTCTTGCCAAGTCTTCGTAACAATTTGCTCGTCGCAATGATTTCTTAAGTTGTCATAACAATTTCTTAAGACCTCGTAACGATTTGCTCGTCACAACGATTTCTTAAGTTGTCATAACGATTTCTTAAGACCTCGTAACGATTTGCTCATCCCAACGATTTCTTAAGTTGTCATAACGATTTCTTAAGACCTCGTAACGATTTGCTTGTCGCAACGATTTCTTAAGTTGTCATAACGATTTCTTAAGACCTCGTAACGATTTGCTCGTCGTAACGATTTCTGTGGAATTCATAACAATTTCTATATTCTTCATAACGATTTGCTCGTCGTAACGATTTCTGTAGAATTCATAACGATTTCTATATTGTTCGTAACGATTTGCTCGTCGTAACGATTTCTGTAGAATTCATAACGATTTCTATATTGTTCATAACGATTTGCTTACAGTAACGATTTGGTATGCAATCACATCGATTTCTTTGATGTTTACAACGATTTGTCTTGCACAACGATTTCATAAGTAATTATAACATTTTCATTATTATGATGATGCTCTGTCATAATGATTTTCCTATCAACTTATAACGATTTCATAAGTCATAAAGGCATCGGCTTTGTTTATATCGATTTCATTGTTATATCAATATAATACTCTTTAATATACGTTGAATAGTCAAAGTTGTATCTCTTCTGTTTGAATGCTATGCATTCAATGCACTTTGAACGTATCTCTCATGCATGCAGACGATATCTTCCACCATTGTGCTATTCTGTCTACATCTTTATTTTGACAGAAAGGAGCTTTGTTAAATATAGCAATATCTTTTCTAACTGTGACTAACAATCAGTGACAGCCCTAGCTGTCTCCTATGTATTTGTGATATGCTTGCAGATACCTGACAAGATTTATCTGTACAACGTTGGACACAAAAGATACAAGATATCAAAATATCTTTTTGGCGTGTACTAAAGGATAAAAGACTGAAGATCAGAAGCTTCCTTGCAGACCAGTCTAACGTACACCAGAATGAGAGACAACGGCTCTTTAACGTTCAAATTTCAAGTAGAAGCTTAAATACAAGACTACAAGACTGAGAAAAAACAACTCTAGAAGGCAACAACATTCTGTGATAGAGAATAGCCAATCCTTCAAGTCTTCAGTAGTTCAAAACAAGAGCGAAGCACTCCATTCCAATAGATCTTAGCTCTTTAGCTCTCTGTGTTGAAAAAGAAATTCCTGTGAGAGTTAGTGAAGTCTTTTGAGAGAAACCAGTGTCAAAATCCTTTCTCTCTTGAGGCTCATTTGCTTCAGACCATAGCTGTTTGAGCTAGTTCCTGAAGCCTGTTCTTGTGATTACTTTTATTAGTTTTATTCCCTTCTGTGTGAAGGAAGACCTGGTGGTATCCAGGGTGGTTGTATACCCTTCTGTGTGAAGGAAGACCTGGTGGTATCCAGGGTGGTTGTATTCCCTTCAGGTTGAAGGAAGACCAGTTGAGGCTGGGTGTAAGGATCCGTGAGGGGGATAGTACCCTTGATAGTGATATCCTGAGGTATTGCTCAGGGACTGGACGTAGGTCTCCTGTAGATAGGAGTTCCGAACAAGGATAAAATCCTTGTGTCTTGTGGTTTGTGTTTTGTGCGTTTGCTGTTTCATTTCCTCTAACTCTAACTTTCGTTTAAGTTGTTGTGTAATCTTATTAGTGAACAGGTTTCAATCAAAGATCAATTTTTAATAACCCATTCACCCCCCCTCTGGGCTAGCTAGCTGGGCAACTACTTCTACTTTGGAGGGTCAACATCTATACCATCCTTTGATATGACATGGTCTAGAAATGACACCTCCTCGAGCCAGAATTCACACTTGCTCAATTTGGCGTAGAGTTTATTGTCGCGCAAAATCTGTTGAGCGATCCTCAGATGCTCCTCATGCTCTTCTTTGGTATTTGAGTATATGAGAATATCATCAATAAAAACCACAACAAATTTGTCGAGGTAGGGACGATAGATGCTATTCATCAGTTGCATAAAAGCTGCAGGAGCATGGTTAGTCCAAAAGGCATGACTACAATTCATAATGACCGTACCTGCTCCTAAAAGACATCTTGAAATTATCTGCATCCTTTATTCTCATCTGATGATATCCCGATTTAAGGTCAATCTTAGAGAAGTATTTAGCTCCAGATATTTGATCAAACAATTCATCAACACGAGGCAGAGGGTATTTGTTCTTGATAGTCAGATGATTCAGCTGCCTGTAGTCGATGCATAGTCTCATGGATCTGTCCTTCTTCTTGACAAACAGAACGGGTGCTCCCCAAGGAGAAGTACTTGGTATAATAAAACCCTTTTCCAGCAATTCCATTAACACCTCCTTTAATTCCTTGAATTCGGCTGAAGTGACACCGGTGCCGCTCCAAGAGTTAGATCGATTGAGAAGTTCACATCTCGTTCAGGTGGAATGCCTGGAAGCTCATCGGGGAACACGTCGGGGTACTCTTACACTATATGTATGTCAGATATCTTGGATGCTTTCTTTTCAACCACTGTGGCGGCAAGAAATGCCACACAACCCTTTCTTATCATGTTCTCTACCTTAATAGTAGAGACGAGAGACATGTGTCTCTTAAGTCTACGTCCCGTAAAGGTCAGCTTAGGGAATTCACTAAAGGAGATGTTCCCTCTTGTACAGTCTACAATAGCCCCATAAGTGGACAGCCAATGGCTCCCAATATGACATCGTAGCCTTCCATGGGCATACAGATCAAGTCTGCTCTAAGATTTAGTTCACCAATCTTCACATTAGCTAATGGAAAGTATTTTTTCAGTTGGGTTTTCTCGCCCAGTGGCGTTGAAACAGGTAATTCAGTTCCCATAGATACAGGTTTAACATTTAATGTGTCAGAAAATGCTTTTGATATGAATGTGTAGCACCCCGGAAATTTTAAAATTTTCATAAACAAATAAAATCAAAATAAATGGAAATAAATAATTTCCATAATATCGGAGTATTTAAACATACGTGTCATTATTGTATGTGCTAAAATATATAGGAAAAATCCGTAAAAATAGGAAATCAACCCCACACATTATTCATAGGGGTTCCACGAAAGAATTCGTGCAATGAAAAACTCGATTAACCAAGTAAACATCACAGGGTGACCAAACATCCGAATTAGGAAACAAGTTGGAAAACTGGTAACACGGAAATACGACGCAATCATAAATTAAATAAAAAGGTTAGAAATGCTTCTAACTATACATAATAATGACCCAATATCATAAGTGGGCCAATGGACCACATATGGCCCAAAAATCAAATGAAGCAAGAAAATACATAGAAATTCGTAACCATAAATAAGCTGAAATTAAAAAGAGGCAATTAGAGTTGAATTGGGATACAAACATGCATTCATGGCAACCCAAATTCGTGCCTACCCATCCATGGAAGTTGCTTGATGGCCAAGACTCTCTAATGGAGGAAGAAATCATCAAAAATAGGAAACCAACATGCCAATCCCGAAACCCTTCTTTTCTAGTCACAATAGGACTCCTAAACACCATGGATGCTTAAATACTCTTCACCCAAACCCTAGGGACAAGTTTAGAACTTGCTGGGGTCATGTGGAGAAGCTCTTGGTGGCTGGAGAGTAGGAGATCAAGCATACCAAGCTCATCTTCTTCCCCCGTTCATCTGCTACGACCTGCACAAACCACCTTCTTCAAGCCAATCAAAGGTAGGCCAAACCTAAATCCCATCGTGCAAGGCTTATTCCCCTGGAAAGAGGGTCGAGTCTACTTCCTAACCCAAGTGGAATGCCCAAATTCCATGCAGTATACATGGAGTATTAAGCGTTCTTCAAACAGTGGTCTGAACACGGGTTTTCTGAAGAACGAGACTTCATCAACCCAAGAGGTAGGTTTTCTCGGGCCAAATCTTAACATCTCCTAAACCAAATGTGTAGAGCATCAAGTTAGCTTTCATTGTCCATCTGGTTTCATCGAATTTCATCGAGTAGATTTTGAATTATAAGTGTTTTCTTGAAGTCGTGCACTTTTAAGGCTTTTCCTGTTCTTTATATGCTACACTTGATTCAGACCGAATTAGAGTAAACCCACATCATGAAAGTTGTTCTACTAGTTATCCGCCTCAAGTTTGGTGTTGAACATTTCGTCTAAATGTCATCCGTTAGAGACTTATAAGCATGTTAATAGGATTGCTGCATGAAACTACGTCTTCAGGTTACTCTTAGTCTGACCTGGTATTCTACTTGATCAAAACCTATCGAAACCATCTTTATTTTCTAATTCCGATTTACTAGAAGTACCCTTGTATGTCTAGGTTGTTTTAAAACTGGTTTCGTTGTTTTTCATGCCCTGTACATTTTGTTCTCTATTTTAGAACAACACTGTGTCAAAGGAAGGAAGTCTGGTCCGCAATCAGAGGCACTGTCCTTGCTCTGTCAGAGCCAAGCACGTACCCTGTGAACGCGACGGCCCGATAGGTCGCCTTCAAGGTCTTGTTGCGACACCCTCTAGTCGCCTTCTGAATGCGACGTGCGCTCCGTCGCTATCTACCTGCCAGATTTGACTTCCCTGTCGCGATGCTCACACCCCTGTGTCACCTTCTGGGCCCGACCTGTCGCCTTCCTTACATGAGCCTGTCGCGATCTGACCCCGGCCTGACAACACCCATGTCGCCTTCCTCTTAGGTGCATGTCGCGATCT
The DNA here is from genome assembly GCA_014218235.1 of Colocasia esculenta. NCBI lineage: Eukaryota > Viridiplantae > Streptophyta > Magnoliopsida > Alismatales > Araceae > Colocasia > Colocasia esculenta. The sequence goes on along the minus strand of CM024756.1, from coordinate 24,961,581 downwards.
GACCCTAGCCTGACAGACCCTGTCGCCTTCCTTATATGGCTATGTCGCCTTCTCAGGATCTTTATCTGAAACCACTTATTTTCTTGCAAAGTTTTCCGCATATACCCGAGGTCTGTTTAAATGTGATATTTACTGTGTAAGTTGCCTGTCTTGGGTCTGATCATTACATGATTGTTATTTAATGGCTTAAAAGTGATTAACCCATTTAAAAGCTTTAATTACATGAATGCTATTCTAAGTGCTCCTTAAATGTTATGATCCATTCATGCTCCTTGTGATTTAATCTTCCTACTGTTCTTCTACATTTAAATGATAATGGATATCATAAAATCTTGCGAACCATGATTAGTTAAAGTGCATAGTTTATTCCACGTTATATTGTTAAGTGCTTCCTGCGAGTTTGAGACCGATGGTTTGTGAATTGAGACACGCGTACCGCACTACACACTAGCACTATTAGGCAGCCTTTTCTTGGGAAATTGGGAGCTCTCTACCGGTCATTCCGAATCGGTAGACTAGTGACCTTTTCACCAAGGCCTCCGTAAATCTCCTCTGACATGGATTCCCACATGGCCGACGAGTAGGTTGTACCATTGAAGTTCCCTGAAGATAGCGTGCACTTCCTTTCTCGCCTTGTTCTCGTGAGCGTGATTGACAATCTAGCTAAAGCCATTAATGTAAAGATTTAACCAAAGTACAAATCGTACCGTTATGCTGCCGAATTTACCTCTTGACCATTGTTATCATTACTTATTACTTGTTCCCATCATCATCATGAACATGACATTACACATGCTTACTTATTGAAACTCTCATTGGCCATTATTTAATGACTGTGGGTATCTACATTTAAAAATTTACATGAGATTCTGACAGGGCACGGCGTGTGTCCAAGGGCTCCAATCTAGCCCCAATGACGGCGAGTCATAGATATACTGTTAACCATGGGGTATAATGATTACTGGTGTTGCATCTGCGCTGGGAGTACTTTCTTTCTTGTTGAATGATAGATACAATACCACATACATGTGTCCTAGTGTGCATTCTTGGTGGATCTCTCCTTGGTGTACATTAGAGTCTACATGCCTGATTAGTGTTATATGATCGTGCTCGTGCGTTCTTGCTTAATGCGTGATATGGCCATCCTGCATTTAATGCAATTAGTGATCTCCTGTGTTCTTGACATCAAGTGAAATCTTGCGTGCTTGTACAAAGTGATCTATTGCTAGTTCTATCTTGTCATATTGTTCCTCAATCTTATCCATTCTCTCTAGCTTGTTTTATATATCATGTTTTAACGAGTTTTATTCGTACTTGCATATCATTCATCGTACTTGCCTAGTTCCAAAATGTTAATCAATTATATCATTGCCCGCACATTGAGATATAAATCCTACTGGGCTAGTTTGCTCATTCCCTACTTTTACCCCATCTAGGTGACTATGAAGTTCAAGAGGAAGAGCAAGTCGAGGATGGGAATGCGTCCGAGTGAGAGCATTCCAATTATGAGTCTATCTATAGTTAGTTATTTTGAGTGTTAGAACAATGTAGTAGGAAGTGAGGTATTATGTACTTTTGGCTTTTATTGAGTCTTAGTCCTGTAATATTTTTCATTTTTAATACAATTGAATACAATTTATATTGAGTTCCACATTTGGGCCCTATTGTGATGTGGTGTTGATACACATTTAGTGCGTGCTAGCTAGAGGCTTATTTGCCGACTGTTCACGTCTTGGAATATCGACTCGAATTATTCGAACTAATATCCGCTGCGTAATTCTCGGACGTGATAGTTTAGTGGTATCAGAGCCTAGGAATACCAAATAGGATATGTTTCAGGAATAGGAGATACCTATGGAACCTAGGTCATGAAAATTAAATACAGTACCTGGTGAGAATGGGTAGAGACTGGGAATATGTTAGAAAGAATTAAACACTCCTACCCATTGACTCTTATAATATCTAGAGACATTAATTGGTTTCCATCCTTTTCTCAGGAACCCTCATAACACTCTCATTCAACTGCAATGGCTCGCAACCAGTGGCAAGCTATGCAAGACACTGTGGCTGGACTTACTCAGGCCCTACAAAATGTAGTTCAGGCTGGAAATCAAGCAGGAGCTGCAAGGAATGGAGCCGGTGATCTGCACCGAAATTTTAGGAGTTAAACCCTCCTCGTTTCTCTGGATCCCCTGACCCAGATGAAGTAGAAAATTGGCAAGAGGAAATCGAAAGGATTTCCAAGTAATGCAATGCAACAACAGGGAGAAAGTGGTACTGGACACTTTCCAATTTACCAAGGATGCTCGAGCATGGTGGAAGGCCACGTCGGCCCACCTGCCAACGTAGCTGAACTAGAGTGGGCCAGATTCCTGGAGATATTCCGGGGAAAATATTTCTCTGAGAGAGTGAAGGAGAAGAAGGCAGCAGAGTTTGCTGCACTAAAACAAAAGAGCATGTCCGTGGCTGAGTATGAGGCTCAGTTCGCGCGTCTTTCTGTGTATGCCCCACATCTGGTGGGAACTGAAAGACTGAAGGCTAACCGTTTCATGGATGGGCTCAGACCCATGTTCATTGAAAGGCTCGGACCACACAATATTCAAACTTACACTAAATGGTCCAAAGAGCTCAGCTGGTAGAAGACACCATGGCCAAGGTGGATGGCATGAGGGGCAAGGACAACTCCAAGCCGGTCTTCGTCAAGAAGGGAGCACCTAATATTGCTCCAACCTTTCGTAACAACAACGTCAACAACAACAATAAGAGGCTGAATATCGGAAGGGATATTGTTGGAGATAAGAGAGCTAAGGTGGAAGGTAGACAGTTGGCGTAAAACTGTAAATTATGTGATAAACCAAGGCATCGAGCTGAAGAATGCTGGAAGAAGCTCGGGGCTTAGTTGAGATGTGGTGGTCGTGACCACCGTATTCCTGACTGTCCAATGATGAAGGACCAACCAGGTAGAGCTCAGAATATACCACGGCGTCAGGGACGCCTTAATGCTGTCATAGAAGCTGACCTACCCGAGGAAGGGGGTATGGTGGAAGGTACCATTTCCATACACTCTCAACCTGCTTTTGTACTTATTGATACGGGAGCTGCATATTCTTTTATTTCCATCACATTTGCTGCAACTTTACCTATCAAACCTGTACCCTTAAAATCCAAGATCACAGTAGCCTCACCACTAGGCTCAGAATTTGAACTCACCCACTACTTGCCAAAATGTGAAACTATAATAGGAGGACACAATCTCCCTGCCAACCTTATTTATTTAGACATGAAGGGTTATGATGTCATTCTGGGTGTCGATTGGCTAATTGAATATGATGCCGATGTAAACTGTCGCCATAGGAGGGTCACTTTTAAAAGACCAAACCTCCCAACTCTATCACTACTTGGCACCCGATATCACAAACACCCCATCTTGATATCCTCCCTTAAGGCTTCTAAGCTGATCAACCAGGGTTGTGACGCTTTCCTAGTTTCCGTCTTGGCAACTGAAAAGAAGAAACCAACCCTAGAAGACATTCTAATAGCCAAGGACTATCCTGATGTATTTCTAGAGTAATTACCTGGTATACCACTTGAGCGGGAGGTAAACTTCACCATCGAATGACTCCCTGGGGCAGCCCCTGTTTCAAAAGCCCCATACTATATGTCCCCTGTTGAATTGCAGGAGTTAAAGAGACAGATCCAAGAATTACTAGATCAAGGTTTTATCAGGCCTAGCACATCCCCATGGGGAGCGCCAGTGCTATTTGTCAGAAAGAAGGATGGGACAATGAGGCTATGCATTGATTACCGTCAGTTAAACCAGTTGACAATAAAGAATAAGTATCCACTGCCCCGCATCGACGAGCTGTTTGACCAGATCTCCGGTGCACAGTATTTCTCCAAGATAGATCTAAGATCAGGCTACCATCAACTAAGAATAAAGGAGGAGGATATTCATAAGTCTGCATTCCGAAGTAGATATGGTCACTATGAGTTCGTAGTTATGCCGTTTGGTTTAACAAATGCTCCAGCGGCTTTCATGCAACTTATGAATAATATTTATAGGCCATACTTGGACCAGTTTATAGTGGTGTTCATTGATGACATCCTTATTTACTCCAAATCCAAAGAAGAACACGAAGAACACTTGAAGATGGCTCTACAAGTGCTTAGAGACAATCAACTCTATGCCAAACTTAGTAAGTGTGAGTTCTGGATGGAAGAGGTGTCTTTCCTTGGCCACATCATATCAAGGAGGGAATCTCTGTAGATCCGTATAAGGTGGAGGCAGTAAAGAACTGGGAAAGGCCGACAACTGTGTCGGAGATTAGAAGCTTTCTAGGTTTAGCCGGGTATTATGGTCACTTCATTAAGGATTTCTCAAAGATAGCTGTACCATTGACCCGGCTTACCAGGAAGGAGAATCCATTTGCATGGACTGATGAATGTGAAGAAAGTTTCAAGGCATTGAAAGAGCACCTTACCTCAGCACCCGTACTAACACTGC
>CM024756.1:24832067-24956977 GCA_014218235.1 Colocasia esculenta | reverse complement strand
CAGTTGCTGGGGGTAGTTTTGAAGTATACACCGATGCATCCGGGATCGGCCTTGGCTGTGTGCTGATGCAGAATGGGCAAGTTGTATGCTACGCGTCCAGACAATTGAAGAAGCACGAGGACAATTACCCTGTACATGATCTGGAGCTAGCGGCTGTAGTCTTCGCCTTGAAGATATGGCGTCATTATCTATATGGTGAGAAATTCATTGTGTTTTCTGACCATAAAAGCTTGAAGTATCTGTTTTCTCAGCAGGACTTGAATATGAGATAGCGGAGGTGGTTGGAGTATCTCAAAGACTTCGATTTCACGATCCAATATCATCCCGGAAAAGCAAATTCTATGGCAGATGCTCTAAGTAGAAAGCCAATGATCACATTGTCAAGTTTAATGGTAGATGAATGGAACTATTAGAAGATTTCGCCAAGTTAAATATTGATGCTGACATCAAAGAGAAGGGATGCTTTGTTGCTAGTGTTAGAGCACAACCCATACTATTGGAGGACATCACAACACTCCAAGACAATGACCCTGTACTTGTGGAGATTAAGGCTAATCTAGACCAGAGGCCGGATTTCTCATTAACCGAAGATGGAAGGTTATTGTTCCGGGATCGAGTCTGTGTACCCGACCATGCGGAGACAAAGAAAATGATTATGGATGAGGCTCACAAGACCAGATATACTATTCATCCCGGAACCACCAAAATGTACCAAGATTTGAAAAGAAGCTTTTGGTGGCCTAATATGAAGAGAGAGGTGGTAGAATATGTCGCCCGATGCTTAACATGTCAAAAGGTCAAGGCGGAGCACTTGCGACCCGCAGGTAAACTCAAACCCCTAGAAATCCCGGCATGGAAATGGGAAGGTATAGGGATGGACTTTATTTTGGTCTACCCAAATCTAGAGGTGGGTTCGATGGTATTGGGTTATTGTCGACCGCTTAACTAAGTCGGCTCACTTCTTGCCGTGAAGAATAAGTGGTCAGTAGATGTTCTGGCTGCATTGTATGTGAAGGAAATAGTCCGATTACATGGAGTACCAGTGTCTATCGTGTCTGATAGAGACCCTAGGTTTACATCCCACTTTTGAAAGGACTGCACTACTCCTTGGGATCTAAACTAAACTTTAGTACGGCTTTTCATCCACAGACAGATGGTCAGACGGAGAGAACCAACCAGGTGATTGAAGACATGCTTAGAGCATGTGTCCTAGATTTTGGAGGAAGCTGGCACGAACACTTATCCCTCGTGGAGTTCGCCTACAATAATAGCTATCAAGCTAGCATTCAAATGGCACCATTTGAAGCACTCTACGGCAGGAGTTGCCGATCTCCAATATGCTGGTATGAAGTTGGCGAAAAACAAATGCTAGGACCTGAGATGATAAGAGAAACCACAGAAAAGGTAAAGCTTATAAAGAAGAATGACAGTGGCGCAGCAAAGACAAAAGGCATATGCAGATAATAGAATAAGAGACCTGGAGTTTCAGGTTGGTTAACATGTATTCTTGAAAGTGTCTCCAGGCCGTGGGATCAGGCGATTTGGCATTAAAGGCAAGTTGTCACCAAGGTTTGTCAGGCCTTTCGAAATCCTCGAAAGAGTCGGCGAGGTGGCATATCGTCTCGCTTTACCACCACAAATGGATGGAATACACAATGTGTTCCACATATCCATGTTGAAAAAGTATGTACGAGATCCATGGCATGTCATAGAATATGAGCTTCTGGAATTCAACAAAGACGGAACATATCAAGAGAAGCGATTAAGATCGTGGACCGGGAACTGCGCCAACTAAGGAACAAAGTTATTCCACTAGTAAGGGTTAGATGGAATCAACGCATGGATGAAGACGACACGTGGGAGACCGAGGAAGCAATGCGCAAAAGATACCCGGAGTTATTCACAAGTAAGTACACCTCACTTGTACAATCTTTCTATATATGAATTTGGGGACCAAATTCTCTTAAGTGGGGGAGGGTGTAGCACCCCAGAAATTTTAAATTTTCATAAATAAATAAAATCAAATAAATGGAATTAAATAATTTCCATAATATCGGAGTATTTAAACATACGTGTCATTATCGTATGTGCTAAAATATATAGGAAAAATCAGTAAAAATAGGAAATCAACCCCACACATTATTCTTAGGGATTCCACGAAAGAATTCGTGCAATGAAAAATCTGATTAACCAAGTAAACATCACAGGGTGACCAATCATCCGAATTAGGAAACAAGTCGGAAAACCAGTAACACGGAAATACGACGCAATCATAAATTAAATAAAAAGGTTAGAAATGCTTCTAACTATATATAATAATGACCCAATATCATAAGTGGGCCAATGGACCACATATGGCCCAAAAATCAAATGAAGCAAGAAATACATAGAAATTCGTAACCATAAATAAGCTGAAATTAAAAAGAGACAATTAGAGTTGAATTGGGATACAAACATGCATTCATGGCAACCCAAATTCGTGCCTACCCATCCATGGAAGTTGCTTGATGGCCAAGACTCTCTAATGGAGGAAGAAATCATCAAAAATAGGAAAACAACATGCCAATCCCGAAACCCTTCTTTCCTAGTCACAATAGGACTCCTAAACACCATGGATGCTTAAATACTCTTCACCCAAACCCTAGGGATGAGTTTAGAACTTGCTGGGGTCGTGTGGTGAAGCTCTTGGTGGCTGGAGAGTAGGAGATCAAGCATACCAAGTTCATCTTCTTCCCCCGTTCATCTGCTACGACCTGCACAAACCACCTTCTTGAAGCCAATCAAAGGTAGGCCAAACCTAAATCCCATCGTGCAAGGCTTATACCCCTGGAAAGAGGGTCGAGTCTACTTCCTAACCAAGTGGAATGCCCAAATTCCATGCAGTATACACGGAGTATTAAGCGTTCTTTAAACAGTGGTCTGAACACGGGTTTTCTGAAGAACGAGACTTCATCAACCCAAGAGGTAGGTTTTCTTGGGCCAAATCTTAACATCTCCTAAACCAAATGTGTAGAGCATCAAGTTAGCTTTCATTTCCCTCTAGTTTCATCGAATTTCATCGAGTAGATTTTGAATTATAAGCATTTTCTTGAAGTCGTGCACTTTTAGGGCTTTTCCTATTCTTTAAATTTACACTTGATTCAAGACCGAATTAGAGTAAACCCACAACATAAAGTTGTTCTACTAGTTATCCTCTTCAAGTTTGGTGTTGAACATTTTGTCTAAATGTCATCAGTTAGAGAGTTATAAGTGTGTTAATAGGATTGCTGCATGAAACTACGTCTTCAGGTTACTCTTGGTCTGACCTTGTATTCTACTTGATCAAAACCTATCGAAACCATGTTTATTTTATAATTCCGATTTACTGGAAGTACCTTGTATGTCTAGGTTGTTTTAAAACTGGTTATGTTATTTTTCAGGCCCTGTACATTTTGTTCTCTATTTTAGAACAACCTTGTGTCAAAGGAAGGAAGTCTGGTCCGCAATCCGAGGCACTGTCCTTCTCTGTCAGAGCCAGGCACGGACCCTGTGAACGCGACGGCCCGATAGGTCGCCTTCAGAGGTCTTGTTGCGAAACCCCTCTAGTCGCCTTCTGAATGCGACGTGCGCTCCGTCAGTATCTACCTGCCTGATTTGACTTCCCTGTCGCAATGCTCACACCCCTGTGTCACCTTCTGGGCCCGACCTGTCGCCTTCCTTACATGAGCCTGTCACGATCTGACCCCGGCCTGACAACACCCATGTCGCCTTCCTCTTAGGTGCATGTCGCAATCTGACCCTAGCCTGACAAACCCTGTCGCCTTCCTTATATGGCTATGTCGCCTTCTCAGGATCTTTACCTAAAACCACTTATTTTCTTGCAAAGTTTTCCGCATATACCCGAGGTCTGTTTAAATGTGATATTTACTGTGTAAGTTGTCTGTCTTGGGTCTGATCATTACATGATTGTTATTTAATGGCTTAAAAGTGATTAACCCATTTAAAAGCTTTAATTACATGAATGCTATTCTAAGTGCTCCTTAAATGTTATGATCCATTCATGCTCCTTGTGATTTAATCTTCCTACTGTTCTTCTACATTTAAATGATAATGGATATCATAAAATCTTGCGAACCATGATTAGTTAAATGTGCATAGTTTATTCCATGTTATATTGTTAAGTGCTTCCTGCGAGTTTGAGACCGATGGTTTGTGAATTGAGACACGTGTACCGCACTACACACTAGCACTATTAGGTAGCCTTTTCTTGGGAAATTGGAAACTCTCTACCGGTCATTCCGAATCGGTAGACTAGCGACCTTTTCACCAAGGCCTCCGTAAATCTCCTCTGACCATGAATTCCCACATGGCCGACGAGTAGGTTGTACCATTGTAGTTCCCTGAAGATAGCGTGCACTTCCTTTCTTGCCTTGTTCTCGTGAGCGTGATTGACAATCTAGACTAAAGCCATTAATGTAAAGATTTAACCAAAGTACAAATCGTACCGTTATGCTGCCGAATTTACCTCTTGACCATTGTTATCATTACTTATTACTTGTTCCTATCATCATCATGAACATGACATTACACATGCTTACTTATTGAAACTCTTATTGGCCATTATTTAATGACTGTGGGTATCTACATTTAAAATTTTACATGAGATGCTGACAGGGCACAGCGTGTGTCCAAGGGCTCCAATCTAGCCCCAATGACGGCGAGTCATAGATATACTGTTAACCATGGGGTATAATGATTACTGGCGTTGCATCTGCGCTGGGAGTAATTTCTTGCTTGTTGAATGATATATACAATACCACATACATGTGTCCTAGTGTGCATTCTTGGTGGATCTTTCCTTGGTGTACATTAGAGTCTACATGCCTGATTAGTGTTATATGATCGTGCTCGTGCGTTCTTGCTTGCATGCTTGCGTGATATGGCCATCCTGCATTTAATGCAATTAGTGATCTCCTACGTTCTTGACATCAAGTGAAATCTTGCGTGCTTGTACAAAGTGATCTATTGCTAGTTCTATGTTGTCATATTGTTCCTCAATCTTATTCATTCTCTCTAGCTTGTTTTATATATCATGTTTTAACGAGTTTTATTCGTACTTGCATATCATTCATCGTACTTGCCTAGTTCCAAAATGTTAATCACTTATATCATTGCCCGCACATTGAGATATAAATCCTACTAGACTAGTTTGCTCATTCCCTACTTTTACCCCCATCTAGGTGACTATGAAGTTCAAGAGGAAGAGCAAGTCGAGGATGGGAATGCGTCCGAGTGAATGAGCGTTCCAATTATGAGTCTATCTATAGTTAGTTATTTTGAGTGTTAGAACAATGTAGTAGGAAGTGAGGTATTATGTACTTTGGCTTTTATTGAGTCTTAGTCCTGTAATAGTTTTCATTTTTAATACAATTGAATACAATTTATATTGAGTTCCATATTTGGGCCCTATTGTGATGTGGTATTGATACATATTTAGCGCGTGCTAGCTAGAGGCTTATTTGCCGACTATTCATGTCTCGGAATATCGACTCGAATTATTCGAACTAATATCCGCTGCGTAATTCTCGGGACGTGACAGAATGAATGTGTTCCACCAGTATCAAACAAAACAAATGTTGATTAAGAAAGCACTTCGGCTTCTTTCTCTCGGTACCTACAAGGTGATTGGCATATCGTGCTAACTAGGAGAATTGGGCTTCGTACTCGGCTACGGAGAGGTCCTTTGCTTAAGTGTTGTAAACTCGGAGGCCTTCCTCTCTTGAACTCTTTCAGAAAAATACTTGGAGTTAAAGTGCTCCTTGAATTCATTCCAGGTGAATTGTGCATCAGCCCTGGTTGCCTCAACGGACTCCCACCACGCACGGGCGTCCCTTTCAAACTGAAATGTTGCTGGCAGTAACTTGTCTCCATTCGCGCATTGCAAGATGTGTAAAATACGTTCTATCTTCTTCAGCCACTTTTCGGCCTCGTCGGGATGAATGGTCCCATTGAAACAAGGCAGGTTCAAGTTGCGGAAATTCCGATGTAGATCTCCGGCTCCTCGGTTTCCACCGGCTTCAGTAGCCTGAAGTAGAGCTTGAGTGAGCTGCTGAGTTGTGCACGCTCCGCTGCCATTGCTATGGTTTAAGTTCCTTCAAAAGAAAATTTTTATATAAGACATTAAGGTTGCACTAAGTTTGTGCGTGTGTGAGTTTATTTTAACTTATTACCCATGCTTCTACCCATCTCTCACAGAGGTATAGAATTAAACTCTAAGTCGAGGAAAGTCAAACTTAGATCATCCTATACTTAAGAATAACCTAGGCTCTGATACCACCAAACTGTAAAGCCCCGACGCGGAATATCGAAGCGGAATTACATTTAATTAAATAGTATCGAGCGATAAATAGACATCAAACCATTGTACAATTGGAATAAAGCCAAATATAATCCAAATTCATTAATAATCATCATCTAACTATTACATTCTATAATCAGAGCCAAAACTAGGGCCCAAAGTACTTTATTCAAACTTAAACTATTACAAACTGACTAACTGACGACTAACTAAATACTAATAAGCACAGGTTGTCGAGACCGGTCAATCTTGAGCATCGTCCTCATTCCCTTCCTCGTGAGTGTGGTAATCCCCATCAGACTCACCTGAAACACATGAAATAATAGCGTAGGATGAGCAATAATCGCTCAGTAGGACTTAATATCTCGTAGAACAAGCATGCTTTAAATGATTAATGTCTTAAAAGACAGGGTAACTAGAGAGAATAGTCATGCAGAGTAAAGTAATGATAACAAGAAAGTAATAGCACTTGTACACGAAAAATAGCACAACAAGTATGATGAAGGATTGGCCATGTAACAGGATAGCACGTAAAGTTGCACAACAGTTATAATGACCCACCTTTATACCGGTACGATTATACCAATCCCCATCGGTACAAAGGGCGTCATTACAGTGGGATAATAACCCAGCACTAAACAATAGGTTGATATGTACGTGGATAACAATTGACTACAACGGAAATAAAAATAAAAACTCAATTTATTCCATCACCATCACACATTCCACAGTCTATATAGCGAAAGGAAATGGCAATGTCCACATTATTACATGATAAAAGAACTACATTGTCCATAATATTGTCCATACAATTTAACTTTATTCATACTAAGAAAGGGAAAGTATAACTACTATGTGGTCCTCAAAATCTACTCCTCCAAGATATCATCCTGCGCTATACCTTCCTCCAAAATAGGAACACCTGTCTCACATGTATGCCGAAGCAAGAGTGAGTCTAAAAGACCCAACAAGCAAACCAAAGACTCAACATCACACATATCACACATGTTAAGTTATCAAACAATAAAGAAAACATATGCTATCATTTTAAACTATAACAACTTACATGGCACTTGTTTTAATTATCAATTCATACATGAATCACCTAAACATGCTTTAGACTATTACATGTTTATTTTAAATCATGGATACTAACATACACCTATACATGTAGCATGATTTATCCATCCAAACATTATCCATTTCATGATACATTTCTACAAACTATAGTATAGATTTATGCACAAGGTAATAAACAATCTAGCATGATAACTATTCAATTTTCACATGCACTTTGCATATTTAATTGCACATTTTATTTGTTGTTTTAATATAATAACTCTCATTACACATGATTTTACATTTATAACATGAATTAACCACACTTTACTTACTGTTTTGATATGAAATAAACTAAATTACATGGATTACATTTGTTCACATGTTTTCTTATTCATTTAACAATTCTACATGCTCATCTTTCATGTGTATAGATTACATGGTTATATAGACATAATTACATGGAAGTTAATAAACCATATAACATGATGTTAAACATGATTTTTCATCAAGATATTAACACATAAATGATATGAATATACATGCATTATTACATTGGTTTTCACATGCAATCATGCTTTCATTAACAATAACTCTCCCTTACATATCTTTTCACACATTCTTCACATTGTTTGTTCTTATACTTCGCTTATCATATATCAATCATTTGCACTCATCACGTGCCATATTCACATTATTACACGCTTTATTCTATTTTATCGCTTAAATTGCCTTGACACATAATCCTAACTACCTACTAGAGGATGCACGCACCCATATCTCATAGCACATAGCTCATCTCATAGCACATCGCATCGCATCTCATAGCACATATCCGCCACCTAGACAATGTAGTGGTGAATCTTGGTAACTACGCAGACCGGGAGAAGCCCTCTCCACCTTATCTAGTGGTACTTGCCCACCTCCAGGTTTTCATCCTAATGCCCTTAGGATATATTTTTCACAACGTTGAGCCTTCCATAGGGACTTTTCTATGGTACAGCTCTCGAACCTCTAGGGTAGCAGTGTCAATCTTGGCCCAATTATTATACATTCACTTTATCACATTTTCTCACATTATTCACATATTTCACATATACTATTTAATCACTTTACATGCACTATTGAACAATTGCACATGCCTCAATTAGCCTAACATGATGCTACTGTTTGTAGAGATAAAACAACTCATAATTCAGTTCTAGACTTGCTGTTAATCACTGAATTACACAAGATTAGATTTAACATATCAATATGAATAATTCCATGGTTTAACTAATACTACACTTGCTGTCATCAAATTAGTTCCAAATTTCTTATCACAGGTTATTAATAGTAAACATATCACATATTCAAACTTTTCCAGATTTTTTGAACAGTAAATCATTTTTTTGTAATTAATATAGATTTTTAGGCATATTACTCAAAAATTCACTTAATTAGATTTCACAGTAAAACAGTAGTATCTAACAATTTCAAAACCTGAGAACAGTCATCATACTAACATGGAAAATTTATAAAACCCTAACATGCACTGGATCTAATTAATCAGTAAATATCATGGTCATTTCAGGCTCACTATCTAGTTTCCAGAATTTTAATAAATAGGACTAATTACAGAAATTCATTCTGCCCTAATGATATGACCTATTGACTATTACTGGCCATACATAAAATTTGTAGCATGTACGTATACCCGGAAATCAAATAAATAGCTTAAGAAGATCAAACAGTGCAATTTCAGGACACTGAAGAACTTGACTGCAAGGGATGTGGCCGCCTACTGTCGACTGCACCATCCCTAGCTGCCAACACAGGAACTTGACTGCAGCAGATGTTGCCGCCAACATCCTGCCAGCAGACTACACAAACAACACACACATACAAGGAGAATTTGGGGGTTCCAGGACTCGAGGAAAAATCTGTAAAAATTCTTGGACCTAGGGGACATGTGTAAGATTGACATCTATGTTTTTCTTGCCTCCAATAAAATCTAGAAGATCAAGATTTTTCGGTGAAGCCCTCCTCGGCCAGAGCAAGAGGGTGCTCGAAATCTCCTTAGATTTGGTTCTTCCGTTGATGCAGATGGTTCCTCGGAGTTGGGAGTGCTTCTTCTATGTGTAGACTATCTCCCAGTTGTTGTAGATCCCAGGAAAACCTTCCAGTCGCCAGATCCAGCCCTCCAAAGATCAGCTCTTCTCCACTACGATGCTAGGGTTTCACCAAGGCTAAAAAGACTTCCCGTCGCCCTAAGGTGAGTGTTTTATAGACTTGGGGATTGGGGTACGCAATAGGGTAGGTTTCCCACGACTTTAGATGGGTTTCCTAAACTAAACTCCGCCAAAACACGGACGTTATCAAATCTGAAACCGTTACATAGGAGGGAACTTGACATCCACATCGGTTGTAGTCAACTTGGAATTGACGTCCACATCAGTTGTAGTCAACTTGAAATTGACGTCCACATCGGTTGTAGTCAGCTTGAAATTGACATCCACATCGGTTGTAGTCACTTAGGCAAGAAGTCAGTGGTACAGTGGTGGCCGCCAACTGTGCCAGACAGTCCAAACATAAACTTGCATCCAATTAAGCATACATTTATGCTCCAATAGTGTAGTATGTGCGGAAATCAATATATATGCATTCATCATATAAATTACATGCATTACATATTATTTATTTAAATATAACTTGTACTAATCTTAATTAAAGATAATATGCATAAATAACATACATATATACACATATATATACACACTACATGATACATGCATTATGCATGAACATCTAAATGCAATGTGCTCATCATTAGTTAGATACTACATGCACATTATTATTCAAGTACCCTACACATCATAAACAATTTAACATGCTTAAAAATAGATAGATATCATTTAAACAAGATTAACATATGTATGTTTACATATACACATCATGGTTACATACAACATGCATGGAAATAATTAAATATAATAGGCATATCGATAATTAAATAATACATGCCCATTTAAATATTGCATGCATGAAAATAAACTCACAATTGCTAACAAGATGTATGAAAATAACTTCTTACTATATGCACAACATATACAATATGCGTGGAATTAATACATATAACATGTATAATAATTAGATAAAGCATACACATCAAATATATATATATATATATATATATATATATATATATACGTGTACGAAAATAACTCATATGTACTTACAACATATATAGCCATATTTACCTATCATATGCACAATATCATTTAAGTACCATACATATACTATAGACAACTTAATGTGTATACAATTTTATAGATAGATATCACATGCATAAGATGAACATACATATATACATATGTACAATGTATAATTCCATACAATATTCATGGAATAATTAGCATAATATACACATCAATATTTAGATAATACATGCACGATATCATTAAGATGCAATATGCAATAAGTTAACTAAGAAGAATATATACAACAAAATTAATTCTTGCATACGCACACTTAAATTAACATACATATGAATATATATACACACGTATACAACCTAATTATGTACATTATGCTTGAAATAAATAAACACAACATGCATATCGATACTTAGATTAAACATGCATTGCATTAGTTAAGTATAATATGCCTAGAATTTTTGTAAACACAATATGCACAAATTTATCTAATTGCCTATTCTTACACAAAATATATATAATCTAACAATTCTAACCTGAGCCTCCAGTTGAGCCTGAAGTGCAGCTTGAGTATGTGACTGAGTCTGCATGGCCTGCACTAGGCCTTGCATGAACACACCATATCCACAGGCGGCGGTGGAGGAAGTACTTTAGGACCCTGTGGTACTGGGGCATGCTGCTCACCCCGGTCCTTACGCCTCTGCTCATCATGTCGAGCCTGGGAACCATGTCTACCACGAGAAACCATAGCCTGAAAAACAATTTAACCTCAGTTAGAAACTAAGTTATTTAGTCCTAACCATTTTCTTACTATCTTTCATTCATTATTAGTACTTTCTATATTGTGGACAATTCTATAAAGACTTAGCATATTGTGAAGATGATGGTATATTCATGTACTATCTCAACTTGGGTGCTTTGATACCAATTTCTATAACAACCCTCCTTATACCGGTACGATTATACCAATCCACGTCGATATAATGAGCGTTGTCACAGTGGGACATTGACCCAACACTAAACGATAGGTTGATATGTACATGAATAACAAAAGAGTACAGCAGAATTAAATGAATATTCATTCTCATTCCATCATGATCATAATCCACAGTCTATATAGCAATAAAAGAGAACCAATGTCCACATTATTACAATCCAAATAAATTACATTGTCTATATGAATTACACCATTTTATTGAATACTTACTTATGAAAAGAAAAGTTCAATGAAGAATGTCCACAAATGAACTACTCCTCGCTCTCGTAGTCGCTCCTCGCAATGTTCTCCTCAGGAATGGAGGTACCTGTGACACCTGTACGCCGAAGCAAGTATGAGTCTAAAACACCAGCAAGCAATCCAAGAACACATCCTTACACATATCATATATACATGCTACAATTTTTAAACATTTAGAAATAATCATGGTACATGATTCATTACTGAACAACTAAATATGAAACCTATAGCATGTTCTACACATTGTATCTAACATGATTCAAAGGTCCAAGTATTACTTAATTTACTTCACAATTATAAACCATTAGAGCATAGAACAATGTACAAGGTAAATAACATACCTAGCATGATATCTAACCATTTTCACATGCAATTATCATATTTATTTACACATTTAGCTTGCTATTTGAATGTAAATAAATCACAATTACACATGGTATCACATTTTTACATGCTAACATTCTTATTACACTATTACATGCTCATATTTCACATTGCACAATTCACATGTTCACATTCACATATTTACACTTTTTACACTTACTTGCCGTGACACATAGTCCAAACCACCGCTAGAAGGACACACATATTTACATACACATACCCATCACCTAGGCAACTCAGTAACAGATCTTGGTTAACTGTGCAGAACCGGGAGAAGCACTCACCACCCTAACCAGTGGTACTTGTCCACCTCTAAGATTTCATCCTAATGCCCATAGGATATCACACACATTGAACCTTCCTGTAGGGAGTTTACTACAGTACGGTTCGATGGCCCTCTATGGTAGCAGTGTCACTATCGGCACATATTTACACATTTCACTTTAATCAGATTATATGCATGTACTAATTTACACAATTACATGTATTTCAAGAGTTTACACATGCTTCAGTTTATCTAACACAAAGTTACTATTTCACAGTAGTAAAATTAACTATCACAGAGTTTACTCATGCTGTAAAACATTAAATCTTCACATGGTTTATTTCACACCCACTTAATCATAATTTAATATTCTTATTTAAACAATCAATATCCACAGTTACCAAAACAATGCAAATTTTTATCACAGGTTCTTAACATATAACATGCCATATGCTCAAATTTTCAGATTTTTTGGATATGTACCATAATTATAATAATTAAAACAGATTACAAGCATATTTATTGACAAATCCAATTACATATGATACACAGTAAGGCAGTCATACCTAACAGTTCCAAATCCTTAAAATAGTCATAATGCTAACATGGAAAATTTATGAAACCCAAAATCCTAACGGATCTATTTATACAAGATTAATCATGGTCCAATCATGCTCATAGTCCAAATATAGAAAATTTAATAAATAAAACTAATTACAGAAATTCGAAACTTCCTCATGACATGACCTACTGATTGTTCTTTACCAAATAAGACTTTCATAGCATGCACATATACCCAAAAATCCGAAAAACACACCACATTGATCAAAACAACCATTCTGCAGATCCTGAAGAACTTGGCGGCAAAGGACTTGCCGCCAACAGGGGTTAACGGCACACAATGTTGCCACTAACTCAGGATCTTACGGTAGCAAGCTGGCCGTTAAGTTCCTGTCTGCAGACATGCAGACTGAAGGATTAAAACATGACGAATGGGCGTTCTAGGACACAAGGAAAATTTTCATAAAATTCTAGGACCTAGGGGACATGTGTAGGGATGATATCCCTCAATTACTTGCCTTTTAACAAATTGAAGAATAAGATTAATTAGCTGAAGATGCCCTCCTCGGCCAAGCCAAGAAGGTGCTCCAAATCCTCCCAGATCCGGTCTTAGTGTCGATGTAGGTCGCACACTGGAGTCGGGGACGCTTCCTCAAAGTCAAGTGCACCTCCCAGTCAATGAAGATCGCCGGAAGAGACACCCAGTCGTCGGATCAAGATCGCACAAACCCACTTTTCACCACAGAAAACCCTAGGTTCTCTCTTGGGCGAAAAGACCTAACTCGACCGAATCAAGGTGTTTTTATAAGGTCAAGGGGGTTGGGTACGCATTAGATAGGATTTCCTACCATTGGGAGGTAGTTTCCAAACTCAGAACTGAAGGAAACGCTGTCGTTTCCAGATCTGAAACTGCAACAATTTCTGGAAAATAAACGGCCACATTGTAGCCATTTACTGGGAATTCGCGTCCATCGATACGGACGTCGACTCCCCACAAACGTCCACACATGTTGATGTCAATTGGCATTTCGGCCAGAACACAGAAAACATATATACATGCATTCATCTTATAATTTACATACTCTATACATCATATTATTTAAATACAATATGTACAATGTAAATAAAGCAATATGTACATAAAAACACATATATACATATGTACAACATCATTTGAATACATATGTACAGAATTATACATATACATATGTATATATATATATATGCACTTAACTATAAACTCAAAAGCAACTAATCACTATATGGCAAAATCTAAATAAAAGAACAAAGTTAGAGGGCCTTACACCCTCTCCCCTTTAAAGAAACTTCGTCCTCGAAGTTAGAACGAACCAAATCAATCAAATGGGGATACTTCTTCTTCATAGCCTCTTCAAGCTCCCAAGTAGCTTCTTCTCGCGAGAAGTTCCGCCATAGCACCTTCACGAACGCAATACTCTTGTTCCTGAGGTGCTGAACATTCCGATCAAGGATAGCTACAGGTTGCTCAACATACGACAGATCTGGCTGAATCTCTACTGGCTCGTGACTAATAACATGAGATGGATCTCGCACATACATCCTGAGCATAGATACGTGAAATATAGGATGCACACTCGCCAGCGCCGGGGGTAAAG
This sequence comes from Colocasia esculenta, assembly GCA_014218235.1. Classification (NCBI taxonomy): domain Eukaryota; kingdom Viridiplantae; phylum Streptophyta; class Magnoliopsida; order Alismatales; family Araceae; genus Colocasia; species Colocasia esculenta. The sequence continues at coordinate 24,942,306 of CM024756.1, read as the reverse complement.
CTAACTCATATGCCACGTTACCCATCCGCCTAAGAATCTCATACAGGCCAATGAATCTAGGACTCAATTTGCTATGCCTGCCAAACTTGACAATGCCTCGGGTAGGTGAAACCTTCAAAATATGCTCACCAACCTCGAACTCCAAATCCTTCCTTCTGTCGTCGGCGTAACTCTTCTACCAATCTTGTGCCGCAACAAGCCTCTGCCTAATAAGCTGAATCTTATCCAAAGTCTCCTGCACTAACTCCGGACCTATCAACTACCTATCACCTGTCTCCTCCCAGGATAAAGAAGATCTACAGGGCTGCCTAAACAAAGCCTCTAACGAAGCCATACCAATGCTCGCATAAAAGCTATTGTTGTAGGTGAACTCAACGAGAGGGAAATGACGCTCCCAATCACCCTTCCAATCCATCACACACGTTCTCAACATATCCTCGAGTGTCTGGATAGTCCTTTCGGACTGCCCATCTGTCTGAGAATGGAACGCCGAACTAAGCTTCAAGTCGGAACCTAAAGCCTCCTGAAGACCCTTCCACAACCTCGAAGTAAACCTTGGCACACCATGCAACCTCACAATAATACTAACATACAACCTAGCCAAACACTGCATGGACTACTTCTTCTTCATAGGCAAGAAATTAGTCGTCTTGGAGAAATGGTCAACAGTCACCCAAATCAAGTCCTTGCCCCTCGCTGATCTAGGCAAACCCATCACAAAGTCCATCGTGACAGCCTCCCACTTCCATACTGGGATCTCTATCTTCTGCATAAGACCAGATGGTCGCTGATGCTCGGCCTTCACTTGTTGGCACACTAAACACCTAGATACAAAATCCGCTACATCCTTCTTCATGCCAGACCACCCGAAAGATCTCTTCAAATCCTAGTACATCTTAGTGTTACCTGGATGAATAGAGAACCTCGACCTATGAGCTTCTGCTATAACATGCTCACGGACATCCATGATATCGAGAACACAAACTCGGTGATGAAATTTAATCACACCATCCTCATCTCGAGCAATACCTGCCTTGCCCACAAACTCCTGAATTCTAGGGTCAACCTTCTACTGCTCGATCACCTCATCTAGAACAGTGGACCGAAGGGATAACTGAGCCACGAAAGCCTGACATAATAATGGCTCTAACTCAGTCATCGCACATGCAGCATCCTCCAACATCTTCCAATCCTACTGGAGCAAAGACCTCTTCCTGCTTAGAGCGTCTGCCACGACATTTGCCTTCACTGGATGATAGTGAAGCTCGTAGTCGTAGTCCTTGAGGATTTCAATCCATCTCCTCTACCGCAGGTTCAACTCCTTCTGAGAAAATAGATATCTCAGACTCTTGTAGTCAGTGAACACTTCAAACCTAACACCATAAAGATAGTGTCTCCAGATCTTCAGTGCATGAACCACTGCCGCAAGCTCCAAATCATGAGTCGGATAGTTACACTCATGCTCCTTCAACTGACGAGAAGCATATGCTACTACCCTACCATGCTGCATCAACACACAACCAAGACCGATCTAAGATGCATCTAAATAGATGGCAAAACCCTCTACACCACTCGGCAAAATCAACATGGGTGTAGAAGTAAGCTTCGCCTTCAGCAACTGAAAACTACTCTCATAATCCTCAGACCAAACAAACTTCACACCCTTCTTGATTAGCTTAGTCAGAGGTGCGGTGATAGATGCAAAACCCTCAATGAACCACTGGTAATAGCCCTCTAAACCAAGAAAACTCTGATTCTCCGATGGGGTCCTTGGAATCTCCCAATCTATTACAGCTTGGACCTTCACCAGATCAACTTCAACTCCAGCGCCTGAGATCACATGCCCAAGGAATTGAACCTCGCGCATCCATAAATCACACTTGCTGAACTTTGCATACAGCTTGTGCTCTCGAAGAATCTCCAGAATAACCCTCAAATGATCACAGTGTATAGCCTCATCCGAAGAATAGACTAGCACATCGTCGATGAACACCACTACAAAACTATCTAAATAAGGTCTAAACACCCTGTTCATGAGATCCATGAATGCTGCAGGGGCATTGGTCAAACCAAATGGAAGCACCAAAAACTCATGATGTCCATAACGAGTCCTAAAGGTCGTCTTGGACACATCCTCACTCCTAATCCTCAACTGATGATAGCTGGACTGTAGATCAATCTTAGAAAATACTGATGCATTCTGCAGTTGATCAAATAAGTCATCAATCCGCGGTAAGGGATACCTGTTCTTCACTGTCACCTGGTTGAGCTTCCTATAATCAATGCACAACTTGAGTGAACCTTCCTTCTTCTTCACGAATAATACAAGTGCACCCATGGAGACACATTAGAGTGAATAAATCCCTTGTCCAGAAAATCCTGCAACTGCTTCCTCAGCTCTGCCAATTCCGTAGGTGCCATCCGATATGGAGCCTTTGAGATAGGAGAGGTGCCTGGAAGCAACTCTATGGTAAAATCTCTCTCTCTAACCGGTGGCAGACCAGATAAATCATCAGAAAGTACGTCTGGAAACTCCTGCACAACATCAATCTCCTCAAGAGTAGGTGACTGATCAGCCTTCGGTACTAAGACCACGCTGGCAAGAAAAGTGTCACATCCCTTGTTCACCATTCTCATCTCCTTCTTGGCGGAGATCACAAACCTTCCTGCAAAGTTCCTTGGTAATGGATGCGAGAACTCCTGCTCACCAGGAATACGGAAAGTAACCTTCTTCCCGCGACAATCTACCAAAGCAATTGCTCCTCAAGCCAATCCAAACCTAGAATTGCATCATAGTACTTCATCTTAAGCGAAAAGAAGCACCCATCTAAGCCTCGGTCTTCAATGCACACGGTAAAGACGAAATACACTTCCTAGTTGATACCATTCCTGCTGGTGTGTGCAAAAAAAGGACCTCTAACTCCTCAACCCCTACACCTGACTCTACAGCTAACTTCCTAGCAAACCGCTCAGAAATGAATGAGTGAGTGGCACCCATTTCAAAAAAAACCCGAACGTGCACACCCATGAAAAGAACCGTACTTTATGTGACGTTTTCTGCCTGCTCGGCATCCTCTTGTGCTAAAGCAAACACTTGAGCTTGGGCTCGAGGCCTTCCTAGTCTTCCTGTAGCTGGCGCTGCCGCTGCTGCTACTGCTGGGGCTGGTGCTCCACATTGAATTCTCTGCTGCAGTCTGGGACAATCTCTAATCTGATGCTCGCTACTACCGCACTTTAGACATTTCCCCGCTAGCTTCCAGCACTCGGTACCTTCATGTGCTCTTCCGCAGTGTGGGCACATCTTCTTATCACTGGGCCTGATGTCGGGGGATCGCGGTGCAACTGCCTGCTGACTGCTAGCTGCCACTAGACACTGAGGTGACTGGTATGTCGCCTTCTTCCTCTCCTGCCTCTGGAACGGTGGCACAGACCTCTTCTACGAAGCCTTCTTCTCCTCCAGATACTGCTCCATCTCGCTCTCCTGCCTGCATGCAGCACTGAGAGTTGAAAGGTTTGGGGAATCCCAATATGGTAATCTAGAAGGGGGGGTTGAATAGATTACTGTCAATTAAAAGTTTAAAACAACCCTTTTTAACCACAACAAAGTCTTTTGAGTTTTCAGTAGAAACTTAGTGAGATTTAGATGTGTTGATGACGTGTAGATGAATTTGAAATTTATCTAGCGTGTGTAAATGCAACGTGCCTATCAAGCATCTAACGTGAAAAACGTTCAAACCACAGGACACAAAGATTTACGTGGTTCGGAGTACACAAATCGTGTATCCTACGTCCACGGCACACACACACGCAGAGAAAACTGCTTATGAGAGAGTACGGTGACTACAACTCACACACACGTGTTTTCTGATGTGCACCAACGATCAGAACAACACACACACGTGATCTCAAGCACAAGGGTCGCTTGAATCACCACAACACACACACGAATGGTAGAAATACGAAAACAGAGAGAGTTCTGAGTGAGAGAATAAATCCGTGAAGAACTCTTCTGAGAACACCTGGAGGAAGTTCAATCTTCGACTTGAATGCTTTGAGTCGATGGAGAAGGTTGAATCCTCGACGTTCTATCTTCAGGAATTGCTGGATCGACGGATCTTTAGGACTCTGGGCAGCAGTCTGAAGCAGAGCAGCAACAACTCTTCTGGAATTTGGAATAGCTCTAGGGTTTTGGTTGTGGCTGCTTCTGTACGAAATTTCTTCCAAAGAGGTGTTTAAATATAGGTCTTCTCACTTGGAGAAATGTGAGACTTGGAAACACTATCTTGGATAACTTAGAAATTTTTCGTAGTTTGAAATATTCTCCATTTGTCGACAGGTCTTGGCCATCTGTCGACAGGCGACATTGAGTTTGCAACAAACTGAAGTCTTGATCTTCTGCTCTGTGCAATCTGTCGACAGTCGATAACCATCTGTCGACAGATGTCTTCTTTTGTGCAAATGACAGAAGTCTGGATGTTCAGGACTGTGGGATCTGTCGACAGTCGACTTCCCATCTGTCGACATATGAAGACTTCCTGAGCAATGTGACTTCAGGCTGATCTTTCCTGTACTTTTGTGTCTGTCGACAGGTGACCTTCTTTCTTGCTTTTTGTGATCTTTCTCACTTGTTTGGTGAGAGCTTGACTTTGGGCATTTGTACCTACATGATAAAATATGTAAAGTTCAGTATTTTGAATACACAAATGATCAAGTATTGCATTGGGTTCTTTGTCATGTGTCAAGTGTATCAAACCTCAATTGAAGTTATTCATCATAAAAAAACATGTTGTTATAAATGTTAGAATGAAAACCCAACATTCTCCCCCTTTTTATGATGACAAAATTATTCAATTAATGCATTGAGGTTTCTCCCCCTTTTGACAACATCGAAAAGCATGCATATCAGTCAATCATAGAGACAACATAGAGCAAGGCACTGTGAATTCATTGATATGAAATAAGCATACACAGTACAAAAAGTTGTTTGACTGAAAGGGAAAGAAAGTACATGACAACAAAGTGGAAGCAAATTAGCACAGAACTCAGACATGACAAGACACAGACACTACGTGATGACCCACTCCTAGACATAGATCCTATCTAAGCAGCAGCATCTGCGGGCGGAGCTGGAGCCTGACGAGTATCGTGCATCTCTTTCTGAGGTCTGGTGATACGGAGCTGGAGTTGGACTTGTGTGTCCGCAAGAGATTCTAAACTCGAATCCACTATGTCCAATCTGGTATTCAGCTTCTCAAGTACATCAATCATCTGGAGCTGTAACTGTGCAAGCAAGTCTCGAATGGACGGCACAGGTGGAGCATCACTACCAAGTGATATAGACTGGGAGTCTTCAGCCTCATCATCTTCAGCAAGATTCTCATCTTCTTCTTCAACAATCTCCTCTACGGCAACAGCAGGTGCCTTACCCTTAGCTCCCGGGTGACAACGCCATCAACAAGCTTGTATCCCATGTGATGTGCTGCAGTGAGATCAGAGCTATTGCGGGAATTAAACTCTATGCATTCGCTGTCCGGAATGACAATACCGATGAACCTCATCAGGGAGGTAAGTGGACAGGCAAATGGCATCGACCTCCGGGGTTGGTAGAAGCATTGTTTGATTAGACCAAGCATCAGAAGTGGTAGATTAATGGGTTCACATCGGAGGAAGAAGGTGAAGAGAGATTTGTGAACATCGGTGACCAATTCCCGACTGCCATGTTTTGGCGCAATCATGGTAGTGAATATGTGGTGGATCATCCGGGTCAAGGGAGGAAATGAATTGGCATTGAGTTTAGAGATTTTTTGGGTGCCATCATAATCCTCAAGTGTGAGGAGAGGGTAGTAGACAGAGGCATCCGGAGTGTGGGTTAGGATATCAGCTCCGGAGTTGGGGATTTGAAGGGCTTTGCAAATAAGATTTTCAGTGACTTGAAAAGTTGTGCCCTTCACTGTGGTAAAGAAACGATTATCTTGTGTGTAGCCAAGGTGGTTGTAGAAGTCATGAACGGCGGAAGGAGAATACCGCTGGTGATGGTAGAGAAACTGAGTCCACCCCTGAGTGTCGAATAGGGGTTGGAGATTAGAAACATATCGGCCAAGGACTCAAACTCTACATACCGTGGCTGGACAAACTTGGTATGCGTCCCCTTGGAGTGAGTGAGTTGAAGATGGGGAGGTACCACAAGCTCGGGAAGACGATCGTCCCGATGCTTTGTCCGGCGCTCAGCCTCAGCCCCGTCGTCACCGCCCGAGAAGAGGAGGGACGGCGGCGAGACGCCAGTTTCTTCGATGGCCTGGAAGACATGAGGAAGGCTAGAACAAGATGGATGAGCCGGAGAGAGAGATGTTGGTGAATGCTTGGGTGAGAGAGAGCAAGATCGGAGGGAATATAAGGTTTTCCCGTCCAGACAGGGGAAGGAGAGTTTGAGAGGAGGTGGAGAGGGGTTTTGGTGGTAGAGGGGCAAAAGACCCGTGGGCACCTTTTTATAGAATGAGGATGGAAGTTTAAAAGGCAAGCCCCACCAAAATAGCCCTTGACGGCGCGCCCGTTGGATTTCCCAAACGGGTCGGCCGCCGGCTGTCGACAGATGCCAGGGGATCTGTCGACAGATCCAACAGGAAAGCTGCCTGTGAGCTTTATGCTTGGATTTTCAAGAAGAGGATGTGAGCAATGGTTCCACGACTCATATTGAAGGTGTAAAGTGGGTAAATACACATTATAACCTACCATATTCATGGAGATTAATGCTCTCCCTCTAGACTAAATGGTTCAAACATAATACCCAAGGGATTTCAAGTTAGAGCATGAAGAGAACCTGTTCCAGTCTTTGAGAAAAGACACTGTTACCCTTGATTGATTAAGAACATTGTAGACGAACACGATCCCAAGTTCATGAGGATCAAGTGATGATTGAAATAAATGCTTAAACTTCGTGATAATCATAGACAGTAAATGACCTTTAGATTTGAGACAATGTGGAGGCTTCACACTATTTCATTTTTTTTTTTTTTGCTTGCAAACATAGAGTGCAATGGGAAAAGTGGTATTCAAGATAATTTTACACCTTTTGACGTGAGGATAGACATGACAAATGCCCGTACCCCCAGTTACTCAGTGGAAGTGTCCATTATACCGTTGTATAGAGATGATGGGTTGGCTTTTTGACGCGAGGGTGGACATTTGTGATGCCCATCTCCCCGGTTACTCAGCAAGACACATCATTGCTCTACCTTTATCCCATTTGTTTTTATTTTGTATGATGTTCAATATTTTTCTGAAATAGGTAGCTTTTCTCCATTTTAGCTTAATACCGAAGACCAATGGAATGTATATGATTATCCGTCAGTTCAAAACATACGGTTCAATGACCATAAGATTTTTCAGGTTGCTTGAGAATGGTGTTTTCCGATAAGGAAATTATTCAATGGAGTTAGGTGTTTATCCTCGAAGAGAGTTCAATGTTTTCAAAATGCTGCAACCTAAACCCAGGCATGAGTAGTATGTCCAAATCATGGTGGTTTAGGGGATAACATCAATATCATGTGTATACGATGGAGTTAAACATGCATAAACACCAATAGACACCTTAGTTAAATGACATGAACCTGCTCATCAAGTATGGGATGAAATAGGCATGTATTGCTTGAAGTGAGGTTGGCTGTCGACAGCTGGAAATGGGTCTGTCGACAGATTACACAGACAGAGGATTGATCAGCTCGGGGAGATCAGACACTGTGGGATCTGTCAACAGATGATATGGCGTCTGTGACAGATTGCACAGACAGAAAAGATAATGGTCTGTGAGGCCTGATCTGTTGACAGATGGAATGTGAGCTGTCGACAGATGCCTGTGCAAAACCAGTTGAGAGTTAGAATGAGGAGTGAGATGCTCATGACAAGTGAGGGAATTTAAGATACATGTAGAATGAGTGATTTCCTCCACAAGAAAGTCATCTAACCTGAACTAGCTCCCCCAAAGTGTGTGCTCATGTGTTACCAAACAATTTAACACTCAATACACATCTAGCACAATTAGACCAATCAAGTGAGCACACTTAAGAATGTAAGAGAACAGATCATGAAGATATTCAAATTGTTCAAGTGAATTAAGGAGTGAGCAAAAGTGTAAAGAAACTATTCCTTATAGAAAGTACATGACCCTTTCATGCATTTCAACTATGGATACGTGGCGAGGATCTTTCCTCTACGCATAATGAGAGTTTCCAAACAAGCTTGACTTGTTCTTCCACAAACACCATTTAATATACCTCATAGTTGGTGCACACAAGAGACATATGCTTAGTATATGGATAAGTTTCATTGCAATTTGCACAAGCCCAATTCTCTTCTCAATGTGGTGAATCTATCTTCAGCTAGAGGTTTGGTAAAGATGTCAGCCAATTGTTTTTCTGTGGGTATGAAACTGATCTCTAAATTTTTGTTGGCTACCTCATCTCTCAAGAAATGGTGACGAATTTCTATGTGTTTCGTCCTAGAGTGTTGAATGGGATTCTTTGATAAATTGATTGCACTGGTGTTGTCACATAGGATAGGTGTGCATCCAATATTAATGTTGTAGTCACACAATTGACTCTTTATCCACAACACTTGTGCTGCACAACTCCCTGCAGCAACATATTCTGCCTCTGCAGTGGAAAGTGCAACCGAGTGTTGCTTCTTGGATGCCCACGAAACCATGCAACCGCCAAGGATTTGGCAATAGCCACTAGTGCTTTTCCTGTCAATTTTACATCCAGCATAGTCAGCATCAGAATATGAAACCAAGTCAAAGCTACTACCTGCTGGATACCAAAGACCCAAATCAAACGTACCTGAGAGATATCTGAAAATTCTCTTAACTGCAATTAAGTGGCTTTCCTTTGGACTAGATTGGTATCTAGCACAGAGGCAAACACTGAACTGAATATCTGGTCTACTTGCAGTAAGATAGAGGAGAGAGCCAATCATACCTCGGAATTGTTTGGCATCTACCGGTTTACCTTTCTCATCTTTTTCAAGTTTTATACTTGTGCTCATGGGTGTTGAGGCAGGCTTTGATTGTTCAAATTGAAACCTTTTTAGTAGCTCTTTGACATACTTTTCTTGGTTTATGAAGAAGCCATCCTCCATTTGCTTGACCTGCAAACCAAGAAAGAATTGAAGCTCCCCCATTAGACTCATCTCAAATTCACTGTGCATGTGTTTGGAAAATTCCTCACACAGTGAAGGGTTAGTAGATCCAAAAATAATGTCGTCCACATAAACTTGAACAACAATGATGTGTGTGCGAACTTTCTTTGTAAAGAGAGTTTGGTCTACTTTACCTCTTGAGTAGTTTTTGCTTACCAGAAATGTACTTAGTCTGTCGTACCAAGCTCGGGGTGCCTGTTTCAAACCATAAAGAGCCTTGTGCAATTTATAGACATGGTTAGGTTTCTCATGATCTTCAAAGCCCGGTGGTTGAGAGACATAGACTTCCTCTTTTATGTAGCCATTCAAGAAAGCAGTTTTGACATCCATTTGATACAATTTAAATTTGTTTGAGCATGCATATGCTAACAAAATTCTAACTGCTTCTAGCCTAGCTACAGGTGCAAAAGATTCTTCAAAGTCTACACCAAATTCCTGATTATTCTTTTGCAACCAGTCTAGCCTTGTTTCTCACCACTTTACCCTCTTCATTGAGTTTGTTTCTAAAGACCCACCTTGTACCTATGACAGACATTTTAGGGGTTTTAGGAACTAAACTCCATACATTATTTCTTTGGAATTGCCCAAGCTCCTCATGCATAGCATCAATCCATGAATCTTCTTTTAAGGCTTCTTCAACATTCTTGGGTTCCACTTGAGAGACAAAAGCTAAATGGTCCTGTTCAACTATTTGATTAACCTTAGATCTAGTTTGAACTGTGACTCATTTAAATCTCCTATCACATTCTCAAGAGGATGATCTTTTGAATACCTCACATTCATGACTGTTGAAGGCCCTGGAAGATCTTGCATTTGAGGAGGTTGTTCTGGAGGAGGAAGTGCTTGAGGTGGTTCAAGTTGTTGTTCTTCCTCTTGTGGATCTTTGTCAGGTACATCTTCTGAATTGTTGAACGGAAGAATATCCTCTTCTTCATCATACCTGCGAAGAAATCCACTCTTAGTTTTTGAACCACTTGAGACTTTTCTTTTCCTTTACTTTGAAGTTCCCCAAACGTTGTTCCTTCAGATTCATCAAACCTGTAAGCATTTAAAATGTTAGGCTTGAGTTGAGTTTCATCAAAAACAACATGTGGAGTTTCTTCCACTGTTCTAGATTTCAGATTGAACACCCTATAGGCTCTAGAGTGTTCTGAGTATCCAAGAAAAATACCTTGATCTCTTTTGGCTTCAAACTTGTCCAAATCATTTTTATCATTGTTATGTATGAACACCTTTGAACCAAAACTTTAAAGTACCCAATAGTGGGTTTCTTACCTTTCAGAAGTTCATAAGGAGTTTTCTTGAATACAGGTCTTACCATGGCTCGGTTAAGGATGTAGCAAGACGTGTTTACGCTTCTGCCCAAAAAGTTCTCGCAAGTTGATTCTCGACCAGAAGCGTACGAGCCATCTCCACCAAGTTCTATTCTTCCTCTCCACGACCCCATTTTGCTCTGGAGTTCTTGGGGAGGAAAGCATGTGTTCTATGCCTTGGTTCTTGCAAAATTCGAAGAAAGAATTATTGTCAATTCTCCCCCGTGATCAGTGCGGATAGAGCAAATTTTATTGACATTTCCATGCTCAATTTTGTTGAAGAATTCTTCAAAAACACTTAGAGCTTCATTCTTGTGAGCCAGGAATTTTACCCAAGTGAACCTAGAGAAGTCATCTACAATGACAAAGCCATAACGCTTGCCATTGAGACTAAGTGTTCTCGTAGGTCCAAATAGGTCCATGTGCAACAGTTCATAAGCTTTAGAAGTACTACCGGTGCCTTTGATTTGAAGGATTTCCGGGTTTGTTTTCCCTGTGCACATGCATCACAGAAATTCCATTCTTGTTAAAGGAAATTTCAGGAAGACCACTCACCAATTTAAGCCTCATGATCTTGTGCAATACATTATAGCTAGCGTGACCGAGCCTACGATGCCACAATGTAAGCTCGTCCTGTTTGTTTGCTACAAGACACAAATCATTATTTTTGGATCATCTAAGTCAACCATGTAGATGTTATTTATCCTTTTTCCAGAAAACTTCAGACTTCCTGTTTCCTTATCAAGTATTTGACATGAATCTGATTCAAAGATAATTTTGTGACCCTTATCACACAATTGACTTATGCTAAGCAAATTGTGATGAAGGCCATCAACAAGTAGCACATTATCTATTGAGTTGGAGGCAAACTTACCGACCTTACCTGAGCCGATGATCTGGCCTTTGTTGTTACCTCCGAATATAACCTGACCTCCGTCCTTTTCCACGAGCATACAAATTTTCCTTTGTCCCCCGTCATGTGCCTCGAGCAGCCGCTATCCAAGTACCATTTGTTTTGATTGTGGGCTGCTAGGCATTCCTGCACATGTGGATTAGACAAAAGGTTTTGGTACCCAAATCACTTTGGGTGCCAAGGTATCATTCATGCCAAACAGTAAATGCTTTGGAATCCAAACTTGATTTTTGAATTTTTGTTTATTTGGGCTTGATGTTCTTTGGAGCATGCATGGGCATCTTACTTTTGTTGCCTTGTCATTTTTTCTTTTGGGCTGGTTTTCCTGACCTGTCGACAGCTCTCCTTGGGGCTGTCAACAGATCTTGAACCTGTACCAGCATTAGGCTTCTTTGCCTTGTTTGGTTTGCATTCCCTTAGCCTTGTTTTTGCTGTTCCATGAGGGGTACTCTTACTTGTACTTGGGCTTGTCTCAACAAAGGATGTTATCAAATTCTGACCAATTTTTCTTTTTGTTTAACTAACTGGTGTGAAACCCAAGCCTATGTTTTGGAACAAAGACGTTTGACCTCAAGATTGCATCAAGGTTTTGTTTCCCTTTAACAAACCTTGACAAATCTTCATATTTTCCTTTTAGATTTCTTCAGTCTTTTCCAATCTTTCTTTAGTTTCTCATACTCACCTTGAGAGTTTCAAAGGAGTTCATTAAATCATCTTTTTTCTTTTTGAACTCTTGGAGTTTGAGTTTCAGATTATCCAACTCCTCATGGTGAGCTTCCGTATCATTTTCATCATCTCAATGTCTTTCATCAATGATGCAATTTGTTCATCATTTTGTGTTTGTTAACAAGAAGGTTAACTTTCTTTTTGAGTGCCTTGTTTTCAGATTTAAGTTCACAGAATTTCTCAAACAACACAGTAAAGCCTCTTCCCATTCATCATTGAATAGTTTTCAAAGGAAGTGTTTACTCATTTGAGTTTTCACTTCTCGCCATGAGACAATGGACTTCATCATCTCCAGAGGTACCTTGGTTGTTGTCATCCTTGTCTTCATCGCTCCAAGTGGCCAACATTGCCTTGGCTTTCTTGAAGTGAACTTGTCTTTCTTCTTCAGCTTTTCTTGAGCTCAGGGCACCTCCTCTCATGTGCCTGCCTTTTGCACTCATAACACACAATCTCAGATTTTTTGTTAGCATCAGATTTATTGAAAAATTCTTTCTTTTGGAAAGGTTTAGAGTTATCTGAACCTCTCCTTTTGTATTTCAGGAATTTCTTGAATTGTCTAGTGAGCATGGCCATTTCGTCATTCTCACTCTCACTAGACGATTCAGACTCATTACTTTCCTGAATGACCTCCTTCTTGGAAGCTGAGGAATTTTTCCTAGAAGCCTTCAAGGCAAGTGGCTTCCTAGGATTTTCAGTTTCCTTTCTTTCATGTTAATCTCATAGGTCATCAGTGATCCAATGAGTTCATCCAATTTCATTTTTGAAAGGTCTTTGGAATCCTCAATGACAGTGACTTTGGGTTCCAGGAGGATGGAAGAGACCGAAGAATCTTCCATACCAAGTCACTTTCTGAGTATTCCTTTTCAGGCCTTTCAAACCATTAATTATCAACATGAATCTTGCAAACATGTCAGAGATGGTTTCAGTAGAATTCATCTTAACATTTCAAATTCTGAACCAACATGCTTGCTTTTGTTTCCCTTACCTCAGACGTACCTTCATAAATGAGCTCGAGTTTGTCCCACATCTCTTTTACCGATGTGCACGTGGAAACTCTCGAGTACTCGTTGGGATGGACTGCGCATTGCATCATATTGAGGGCGCTCCAGTTGAGTGTCCCTTCGCGATCTGATCCTTGGTCCAGGTACTCCCGTCTTCAGGAAGGATATATTCACCCTTGTGGACAATTTTCCACAACTCATAGTTCTGTGCTCTCAAGAACACCTGCATACTTTTCCAATAGGATAGTTAGTTTCATCAAAAAATGGTGGCCTAGTCACCGAGTAACCCTCGACCATGAACCCCTTGCTAGATTCCATTTGACCGTGAATCTCCTGACCGTAAGATCAAACAAACAAGACAGTAAATCAAGAAACTCGCTCTGATACCAATTGAAGGTTTGCAATCCCAATATGGTAATCTAGAAGGGGGGGTTGAATAGATTACTGTCAATTAAAAGTTTAAAACAACCCTTTTTAACCACAACAAGTCTTTTGAGTTTTCAGTAGAAACTGAGTGAGATTTAGATGTGTTGATGATGTGTAGATGAATTTGCAATTTATCTAGCGTGTGTAAATGCAACGTGCCTATCAAGCATCTAACGTGAAAAACGTTCAAACCACAGGACACGAAGATTTACGTGGTTCGGAGTACACAAATCGTGTATCCTACGTCTACGGCACACATACACACAGAGAAAACTGCTTATTAGAGAGTACGGTGACTACAACTCACACACACGTGTTTTCTGATGTGCACCAATGATCAGAACAACACACACACATGATCTCAAGCACAAGGGTCGCTTGAATCACCACAACACACACACGGATGGTAGAAATACGAAAACAGAGAGAGTTCTGAGTGAGAGAATAAATCCTGGTGACGAACTCTTCTGAGAACGCCTGGAGGAAGTTCAATCTTCGACTTGAATGCTTTGAGTCGATGGAGAAGGTTGAATCCTCGACGTTCTATCTTCAGGTACTGCTGGATCGACGAATCTTTAGGGCTCTAGGCAGCAGTCTGAAGCAGAGCAGCAACAACTCTTCTAGAATTTGGAATAGCTCTAGGGTTTTGGCTGCTTCTGTACGAAATTTCTTCCAAAGAGGTGTTTAAATATAGGTCTTCTCACTTGGAGAAACGTGAGACTTGGAAACACTATCTTGGATAACTTAGAAACTTTCCGTAGTTTGAAATATTCTCTGTCTATCGACAGGTCTTGGCCATCTGTTGATAGGCGACAGTGAGTTTGCAACAAACTGAAGTCTTGATCTTCTGCTCTGTGCAATCTGTCGACAGTCGATAACCATCTGTCGACAGATGTCTTCTTTTGTGCAAATGACAGAAGTCTGGATGTTCAGGACTGTGGGATCTGTCGACAGTCGACTTCCTATCTGTCGACAGATGAAGACTTCCTGAGCAATGTGACTTCGGGCTGATCTTTCCTGTGCAATCTGTCGACAGGTACTTTTGTGTATGTTGACAGGTGACCTTTCTTGCTTTTTGTGATCTTTCTCACTTATTTTGTGAAAGCTTGACTTTGGGCATTTGTACCTACATGATAAAATATGTAAAGTTCAGTATTTTGAATACACAAATGATCAAGTATTGCATTGGGTTCTTTGTCATGTGTCAAGTGTATCAAACCTCATTGAAGTTATTCATCATCAAAAAACATGTTGTTATAAATGTTAGAATGAAAACCCAACAAGAGCCTCGTCTAGTGTACGGTGATCAAATGCCACAAGCCTCGACCTCAGTGATGGCTTAAGGCCCATCACGAACTTCTTCGCCTTCCTACGCTCATCAACTATATGAGGTGCATATTTAGACAATTCTGCAAACCTGGCCTCATATTCAAGCACCATCCTGGGCCCTGAGTAAGAGTAAGGAATTCCTGCTCCATCTTATCCTGGATATGCTCTGGGATGAACTTGGCCCAAAAGAGCCTCGTGAACTCATCCCAAGACACCTCGATAGCACCATCCTCAAACCTGGTGCGATGCAAGGAGGACCACCACACATCGGCTCTCTCCTGCAAAAAACACTTCATAAGCACCAATCCAAAAACTTCCTAATCTACACAAGTACATGCATATATATAATAAATACCTGCAGCATATAGGTGGCCAAGCTAACTCTATCCTCCTCGGCACACCTAACAACTCAGAAGATCTTTTCTATCTCCCTCATCCAGATCTCCGCTAGCAGTGGCTGACTCTCCCCCTTAAAAGAGGGTGGAGCCATCCTCTTGAATCGCTCCATGATGGAAGGACCACCATGGCCTTGCTCCTGAGGAGCTGGAGCTAGAGCCTGAGCCTGCCACAACAAACAATATAAGAAACATAATAGCAATAATACATTTAATAAAAATAGGCTACTTCTATCTAACAATTCTAACTTGAGCCTCTAGTTGAGCCTAAAGTGCAACCTAAGTATGTAACTGAGTATGCATGGCTTGCACTAGGCCTTGCATGAACACACCATAATCCACAGGCGGCGGTGGAGGAAGTACTTTAGGACCCTGTGGTGCTGGGGCATGCTGCTCACCCTGGTCCTCACGCCTTTGATCATCATGTCGAGCCTGGGCACCACGTCTACCATGAGAAGCCATAGCTTGAAAAATAATTTAACCTCAGTTAGAAACTAAGTTATTTAGTCCTAACCATTTTCTTAAATATCTTTCATTCATTATTAGCACTTTCTACATTTGTGGACAATTCTATAAAGACTTAGCATATTGTGAGATGATGGGATATTCATTTACTATCTCAACCTGGGTGCTCTTATACCAATCTCTGTAACGACCCTCCTTATACCGGTACAATTATACCAATCCACGTCGATATAATGAGCATCGTCATAGTGGGACATTGACCCAACACTAAACGATAGGTTGATATGTACATGAATACAAAGAGTACAAAGAATTAAATGAATATTCATTCTCATTCCATCATCATCATCATCATCATCATATCCACAGTCTATATAGCAATAAAAGAGAACAATGTCCACATTATTACAATCAAATAATTACATTGTCCATATGAATTACACCATTTTATTTAATACATACTTATGAAAAGAAAAGCACAATGAAGAATGTCCACAAATGAGCTACTCCTCGCGCTCGAAGTCGCTCCTCACAATGTCCTCCTCAGGAATGGAGGTATCTGTCACACCTGTACGCTGAAGCAAGTATGAGTCTAAAAGACCCAACAAGCAATCCAAGAAACATCCTTACAATATCATATATACATGCTTCCCTTTTTAAACATTTAGGAATAATCATGGTACATGCTTCACATTACTTAACAACTAAATATGAAACTTATAGCATGTTTCTACAAATTGTATCTAACATGATTCAAAGGTCCAAGTGTTAGTTAATTTACTTCACAATTATACACCATTATAGCATAGAACAATGTACAAGGTAAATAACATACCTAGCATCATATCTAACCATTCTTACATGCAATTATCACATTTATTTACACATTTAGCTTGCTGTTTTAATGTAAATAAATCACAATTACACATGGTATCACATTTTCACATGCTAACACATTCATATTACACTATCACATGCTCATATTTCACATTGCACAATTCACATGTTTACATTCACATATTTACACTTTTTACACTTAGTTGTCGTGACACATAGTCCAAACCACCACTAGAAGGACACACATGTTCACATACACATACCCATCACCTAGGCAACACAGTGACAGATCTTAGTTAATTGCGCAGAACCGGGAGAAGCACTCTCCAACCTAATCAGTGGTACTTGTCCACCTCCAGGATTTCATCATAATGCCCATAGGATATCACACACATTGAACCTTCCTGTATGGACTTTACTACAGTACGGGTCCACAACCCTCTATGGTAGCGGTGTCACTATCGGCACATATTTACACATTTCAGTTTAATCACATAATACGCATGTACTAATTTACACAATTACATGTATTTCAAGAGTTTCCACATGCTTCAATTTGTCTAACACAAGGTTACTGTTTCATAGTAGTAAAATTAACTATAACAGAGTTTACTCATGCTGTAAAACATTAAATCTTCACATGGTTTATTTCACACCCACTATTCATGGTATAATATTCTTATTTAAACAATCAGTATCCATAGTTACCAAAATAGTGCGAAATTTTTATCATAGGTTCTAAATAGATAACATGTCACATGCTCAATTTTTCATATTTTTGAATCTGTACACTAATTATGATAATAAAACAGATTCTAGGCATATTATTGAAAAATCCAATTTCACATGGTACACAGTAAGACAGTCATACCTAACAGTTCCAAATCCTTAAAATAGTCATAATACTAACATGGAAAATTTATGAAACCCTAAATCATAACGGATCTATTATACAAGATTAATCATGGTCCAATCATGCTCATAGTCCTAATACATAATTTTTAATAAATCTAACAATTACAAAAATTCAACACTTCCTCATGACATGACCTACAAACTGTTCTTAACCAAATAAGACTTTCACAGCATGCACATATACCCAAAAATCTGAAAAACACACCACATAGATCAAAAGAACCATTCTGCAGATCCTAAAGAACTTGGCGGCAAAGGGCTTGCCGCCAACAGGGGATAACGGCACACGATGTTCCCGCTAACTCAAGATCTTAACAGCAACAAGCTGACCGTTAAGTTTCTGTCTGTAAAAATGCTGACGGAAGGCTTAAAACTTGAAGAATGGGGGTTCCGGGACACGAGGAAAAATTCCACAAAATTTTAGGACCTAGAGGACATGTGTAGGGATGATATCCCTCAATTACTTGCCTTTAACAAGTTGAAGAATGAGATTAATTAGCCGAAGATGCCCTCCTCGGCCAAGCCAAGAAGGTGCTCCAAATCCTCCCAGATCCGGTCTTTGTGTCGATGTAGGTCGCACATCGGAGTCGGGGACGCTTCCTCGAAGTCAAGTGCACCTCCCAGTCGATGAAGATCATTGGAAGAGACACCCAGTTGTCCGATCAAGATCACACAAAACCCACTTCACCATAGAAAACCCTAGGTTCTCTCTTGGGCGAAAAGTCCTAACTCGGCCGAATCAAGGTGTTTTATAAGGTCAAGGGGGTTGGGTACGCATTAGATAGGATTTCCTACCGTTGGGAGGTAGTTTCCAAAATCAGAACTGAAGAAAACGCTGTCGTTTCCAGATCTGAAACTGCAATAATTTTGGGAAATAAACGCCACATTGTTGCCATTTACTGGGAATTGGCGTCCATCGATCTGGACGTCGACTCCCCACAAACGTCCACACATGTTGATGTCAATTGGCATTCGGCCAGAACACAGAAAACAAATATACATGCATTCACCTTATAATTTACATGCTCTATACATCATATTATTTAAATACAATATGTACATTGTAAATAAAGCAATATGTACATAAATAAACACATATATACATATGTACAACATCATTTGAATACAATATGTACAAAATTAAACATATACATATATATATATATATATATATATATATATATGCACTTAACTATATACTCAAAAGCAACTAACCACCATATGACAAAATCTAAATAAAAGAACAAAGTTTGAGGGCCTTACACCCTCTCCCCCTTAAAGAAACTTCATCCTCGAAGTTAGAACGAACCTAATCAAATAAATGGGGATACTTCTTTTTCATAGCCTCCTCAAGTTCCCAAGTAGCTTTTCTCGTGAGAAGTTCCGCCATAGCACCTTCACGGACGCAATGCTCTTGTTCCTGAGGTGCTGAACATTCCGATCAAGGATAGCTACATGTTGCTCAACATACGAAAAAATCTGGCTGAATCTCTACTCGCTCGTGACTAATAACATGAGACGGATCTCGCACATACATCCTAAGCATAGATACGTGAAATACATGATGCACACTCGCTAGTGCCGGGGGTAAAGCTAACTTATATGCCACATTACCCATCTGCCTAAGAATCTCATATGGGACAATGAATCTAGGGCTCAACTTGCTATGCTTGCCAAACCTGACAATGCCTCGGGTAGGTGAACCTTCAGAAAAACATGCTCACCAACCTCGAACTCCAAATCCTTCCTTCCGTTGTCAGCGTAACTCTTCTGCCTATCTTGCGCCAGAACAAGCCTCTACCTAATAAGCTAAATCTTATTCGAAGTCTCTTGCACTAACTCCGGGCCTATCAACTGCCTATCACCTCTCTCCTCCCAGTATAAAGGAGATCTACAGGGCCGCCCATACAAAGCCTCAAACAGAACCATACCAATGCTCGCATGAAAGCTGTTGTTGTAGGTGAACTCTACGAGAGGCAAATGATGCTCCCAATCACCCTTCCAATCCATTACACACGCTCTTAACATATCCTCGAGTGTCTGGATAGTCCTCTCGAGCTGCCCATCTGTCTGAGGATGGAACGACGAACTAAGCTTCAACTTGGAACCTAAAGCCTCCCGAAGACCCTTCCACAACCTCAAAGTAAACCTCAGATCTCGATCCAAAATAATTGACTTCGGCACCCCATGCATCCTCACAATACTACTAACATACAACCTAGCCAAACTCTCCATGGACTGCTTCTTCTTCATAGGCAAGAAATGAGCCGTCATGGAGAAATGGTCAACAATCACCCAAATCGAGTCATTGCCCCTCGCTGATCTGGGCAAACCCGTCACGAAATCCATAGTGACAGCCTCCCACTTCCATACTGGGATCTCTATCTTCTACATAAGACCAGATGGTCGCTGACGCTCGGCCTTCACTTGTTGGCACACTAAACACCTGGATACAAAATCTGCTACATCCTTCTTCATGCCAGACCACCAGAAGGATCTCTTCAAATCCTAGTACATCTTGGTGTTACCTGGATGAATAGAGAACCTCAACCTATGAGCTTCTACTAGAATATGCTCACGGACATCCATGATATCGGGAACACAAACTCGGTGATGAAATCTAATTACACCATCCTTATCTCGAGTAATACCTGCCTTGCCCACCAACTCCTAGAGTCTAGGGTCGGCCTTTAGCTACTCGATCACCTCATCTAGAACAGTGGACCGAATGGATAACTGAGCCACGAAAGCCTGAGATCATAATGGCTCTAACTCAGTCATCGCATATGCAACATCCTCCAACATCTTTCAATCCTACTAGAGCAAAAAACCCCTCCATGCTAAGAGCATCTGCCAATACATTCGCCTTCCCTAGATGATACTGAAGCTCGAAGTCGTAGTCCTTGAGGAATTCAATCCATCTCCTCTGCCGCAGGTTCAACTCCTTCTGAGAAAATAGATATCTCAGACACTGGTGGTCAGTGAACACCTTAAACCTAACACCATAAAGATAGTGTCTCTAGATCTTCAGTGCATGAACCACTGCTGCAAGCTCCAAATCATGAGTCGAATAGTTACAATCATGCCCCTTCAAGTGACGAGAAGCATATGCTACTACGCTACCATACTGCATCAACACACAACCAAGATCGACATAAGATGGATCCGAATAGATACCAAAACCCTCTACACCACTCAGCAAAATCAACACGGGTGCAGAAGTAAGCTTCGCCTCCAGCAACTAAAAACTACTCTCACAATCCTCAGACCAAACAAACTTCACACCCTCCTAGTTAGCTTAGTCAAAGGTGCGGCGATAGATGCAAAACCCTCAATGAATCGCAGGTAATAGCCCGCTAAACCAAGGAAACTCTAAATCTCCGATGGGGTCCTTGGAATCTCCCAATCTAATACAACCTGGACCTTCGTCTGATCAACTGCAACTCTAGCGCTTGAGATCACATGCCCAAGGAAATGAACATCACGCATCCAAAAATCGCACTTGCTGAACTTCGCATACAACTTATGCTTTCGAAGAATATCCAGAACAACCCTCAAATGATCACGGTGTGTAGCCTCATCCGGAGAATAGACTAGCACATCGTCAATGAACACCACTATAAAACTATCTAAATAAGGTCTAAACACCTTGTTCAAGAGATCCATGAACGCTGCAGGGACGTTGGTCAAACCAAATGGAAGTACCAAAAACTCATGATGTCCATAACGAGTCCTAAAGGCCGTCTTGGACACATCCTCACTACTAATCCTCAACGGATAATAGCCAGACCGCAGATCAATCTTAGAAAATACCGATGCATTCTACAGCTGATCAAATAAGTCATCAATCCATGGTAAGGGATACTTGTTCTTCACTGTCACCTAGTTGAGCTTCCTATAATCGATGCACAACCTGAGTGAACCATCCTTCTTCTTCAAAAATAATATAGGTTCGCCCCATGGTGACACACTAGGGTGAATAAATCCCTTGTCTAGTTCCTGCAACTACTTCCTCAGCTCTGCCAATTCCGCAGGTGCCATCCGATATGGAGCCTTTGAGATAGGAGAGGTGCCTGGAAGCAACTCTATGGTAAAATCTATCTCTGTAACCGGTGGTAGACTAGACAAATCATCATAAAATACGTCTGGAAACTCCTACACAACATCAATCTCCTCAAGGGTAGGTGACTGATCAGCCTTCGGTACTAAGACCACACTGGCAAGAAAAGTGTCACATCCCCTATTCACCATTCTCATCGACTTCATGGCAGAGATCATAAACCTTCCCGCAAAGTTCCTTGGTAATGGATGCGAGAACTCCTCCTCACCAGAAATACGGAAAGTAATCTTCTTCCCGCGACAATCTACCAAATCATAGTGCTCCTCAAGCCAATCTAGATCTAGAATTGCATCATCGTCCTTCATCTTAAGCAAAAAGAAGCACCCATCTAAGCCTCAGTCTTCAATGCACACCGGTAAAGATGTCCTAGTCGATACCGTTCCTACTGGTGTGTGCACAGAGAAAGGGACCTCTAACTCCTCAGCCTCTACACCTGACTCTATAGCTAACTGCCTAGCAAACCTCTCGGAAATGAACGAGTTAGTGGCACCCGTATCAAACAAAACTCGAGCGTGCACACCCATGAAAGGAACCATACCTTCCGTGACGTTTTCCACCTGGTCGGCATCCTCTCGTGCTAAAGCAAACACTCGAGCTTGGGCTTGAGGCTTCCTGGTCTTCCTGTAGCTGGAGCTGCTGCTGCTGTCGCTGCTAGGGGTGCTGCTCCACGCTGAACTCCCTGGTGCAGTCTGGGACAATCTCTAATCTAATGTTCACTACTGCCGCTCTTTAGACATTTCCTCGCTCGCTTCTAGCACTCGGTACCTCCATGTGCTCTTCCACAGTGAGGGCACATCTTCTTATCACTGGGCCTGACGCCAGGGGATCACGGTGCAACTGCCTGCTGACTACTAGCTGCCACTGGACGCTACGGTGACCGGTATGCCACCTTCTTCCTGTCCTACTGCTGGAACGGTGGCACAGACCTCTTCTGCGAAGCCATCTTCTCCTCCAGATACTGCTCCATCTCACTCTCCTACCTGCACGCAGCACTGAGATCCTCGTCCAGTGTATGGTGGTCAAACGCCACAAGCCTCGACCTCAGTGATGGCTTAAGGCCCATCACGAACTTCTTCACCTTCCTGCTCATCAGCAACTATATGAGGTGCATATTTAGACAATTCTGCAAACCTGGCCTCATATTAAAGCACCGTCATGGAGCCCTAAGTAAGAGTAAGGAATTCCTGCTCCATCTTATCCTGGATATGCTCTGGGATGAACTTGGCCTGAAAGAGCCTCGTGAAATCATCCCAAGACACCTCGATAGCACCATCCTCAAACCTGGTGAGAAGCAAAGAGGACCACCACACATCGACTCTCTCCTGCAAAAACAACTTCATAAGCACCAATCAAAACAACTTCTTAATCTACATAAGTACATGCATATATATATAATAAATACCTCCAGCATATAGGTAGCCAACTACCTCTATCCTCCTCGGCACACCTAATAGCTTGGAAGATCTTTTCTATCTCCCTCATCCAGCTCTCCGCTAGCAGTGGCTGACTCTCCCCCATAAAAGAGGGCGGAGCCATCCTCTTGAATCGCTCCATGATGGAAGGACCACCATGGCCTTGCTCCTGAGGAGCTGGAGTTGGAGCCTGAGCTGCCCCAACAAACAACATAAGAAACATAATAGCAATCATACATTTAATAAAAACAAGCTACTTCTTTCTAACAATTCTAACCTGAGCCTCTAGTTGAGCATGAAGTGCAGCCTGAGTATGTCCCAAAATCAGAACCGAAGGAAATGCGGCCATTTCCAGATCTGAAACCGCAATAATTTCTAGGAAATAAACGAGCACATTGTTGTCGTTTACTGGGAATTGCCGTCCATCGATCTGGACGTCGACTCCCTATAAACGTCCACACATGTTGACGTCAATTGGCATTTCGGCCAGAACACAAAAAATAGATAGACATGCATTCATCTTATAATTTACATACTCTATACATCATATTATTAAATACAATATGTACAATGTAAATAAAACAATATGTACAAAAATAAACATATATATACATATGTACAACATCATTTGAATACAATATGTACATAATTAAACATATATATATATACATATGCACTTAACTATATACTCAAAAGCAACTAACCACCATGTGACAAAATCTAAATAAAAGAACAAAGTTCGAGGGCCTTACAATATGGGTTAATAATAATTATCTTAACCCTTTACTAATTATTATTATTTAAAATGTGAATTTAGCTTAATTACCTCCCATCCAAAGATGGGCCCTTGGCTTTTTGGCCCATTACCTCTTGTGTGGACCATTAATATAACCCATTTACTAATTTAGCTTAATGGGTTTTAATTTAATTCCCTTTCATCCAATTATTTACCTCTTTATTATAATTTAAATATATTTATCATATTTATTCAATTAATACTTAATTTAATAACATTTATTGATATTTAAAGATTGAGAGTTACTACAACAGAGATCATCCAAGAGAAAACATTATAGGTGATCCTTAAGATAGGGTAAGAACAAGAGGTATGAACATTCCCTGTGATTTTTCTACATTTGTCTCTCAAATTGAGCCTATGACAATCAATGATGCACTGGCTGATGAATCTTAGATCCTTGCTATGCAAGAGGAACTTAACCAGTTCCAACGCAGCCAAGTTTGAACTCTTGTCCCTTGACCTTCTGACCATCCTGTTATTGGGACTAGCTAGGTCTTCAGAAATAAAATGGATGAATCAAGAGTGATCACTAGGAACAAGGCCAGACTGGTAGCACAAGGATATTCCCAAGGGGAATGCATTGATTTAATGAAACTTATGTCCCAGTTGCTAGATTAGAGACAATTAGAATTTTATTAGCATATGCATGCTCTCTTAACATTAATTTATTTCAAATGGATGTTAAAAGTGCTTTTCTGAATGGTTTCATAAAAGAAGAAGTTTATGTTGAGCAACCACCTGGTTTCGAAGATACTAAACACCCAAATCATGTTTTCTGTTTAAAGAAAGCATTGTATGGTCTGAAACAAGCTCCAAGAGCTTGGTATGAAAGACTAAGTGCTTATCTTATATCACATGATTTCATAAGAGGTAAAGTAGATAGCACTCTATTTATTAAGAAATTTTTAGAAGGAATCTTGATAGTACAAATTATATATATTGATGATATTATTTTTGGTTCTATAAATGAATCACTTTGAAAATTCTTTGAAAACCTTATGCAAAGTGGGTTTGAGATAAGTATGATGGGTGAGCTAATTACTTTCTTGGGTTTCAAATAAAGTAGACCAAGGAAGGTACTCACATTTGTCAAACCAAATACATTCGGATTTACTTGTCAAATATGGTTTTGACAAGTGTAAGCCCATAGGAACACCCATGAGCTCAGGAATTAAGTTAGATAGTGATCCACTTGCCAAGAAAGTAGATCAAAAGATCTATAGAGGAATGATTGGGTCATTACTCTATCTTATTGCTAATAGACCAGATATAATGTTTAGTGTATGTTTGCGTACTAGATTTCAAGCTGATCCTAAGAATATCATGTTAATGTTGTTAAAAGAATTTTTAGATATCTTATAAACACAAGTAAATTGGGTTTATAGTATCCCAGATGATCTGATTTAAGTTGATTGGATATAGTGATGCTGACTACGCTGGATGCAAATAGATAGAAAAAACACCAGTGGTACTTGTCAAATTCTTGCAGGATGCTTGATTTTCTAGTCTTCTAGAAAGTAGAATTTTGTAGCCTTGTCCACAACAGAAGCAGAGTACATTGCAGCTGGAAGTTGCTGCACTCAACTACTGTGGATCAAACATTAACTGGAAGATTATGGTCAAATACTTCACGAGATTCCAATGCTGTGTGACAACACAAGCACAATCAACATGACCAAAAATCCAATCCAACATTCAAGAACAAAGCATATTGAGGTCAGACATCATTTCATTAAAGACCATGTATGTAATGGTGTTATTCTACTTGATTTGTCTCTACAGATAATCAATTAGCTCATATATTCACTAAACCTTTTCCTAAAGATAGATTTACATAAATTAGAAGAGAAATAAGTATGTGCAACCCTGATTAAATTGCTATGATGTATGATAAATTCATGATTAAATTTATGTAGTGTATGTTCAATTCATTGCAAAATTTCTTCCAAGTCCTAGAACTGCGACTATTATGAAGTCAGAGTGTAGGCTGTGACTCTCACGAAGTCAGAGTCTACTACGACTCATGAAGCCAGAACTGTGTACTGTGACTTTTGTAAAATCGGAGGCTGCACTTCGACTCCTCAAAAGTCGAGTTTATGAAGTTGGAGTTTATGTTTATAATATAAATAAATAATTAATTAAAAAAAACATTTCATTTAAAGAGGAATTTATTATAATAATGGTTCACTCATTTAATCCAAGCCGTTTATCTCCTCATCAATGGTCTGTTACTTATTCCCATTTCTATATTAGGACCTTTCCTCCTTTTTCCTCAAATCACCCATTTGAACTCTCTCTCCGACTCTCCTATCATCTTCTTCCTCTTCCCGCTTGTGGTGTTCACCCCGACGGAACCGTCTTTGGAACATCTACAGGATCTCTCATTTTCTCTAAAGAAAGGTAGGTTCCTTGACTTCTATACACCATTTCTATACCTCCTTTGACATCCCTCTCAGTCTCCTCTGTCGTTCTTGTCTAGATGGCATCATCTAGGGCTCCGGAAGGAACCATGTTCACTCCAGAACAGTTCTATCATCTGTCCTCTGCAAAAGCCTCCATCTGCCCCAGAAAGGTTGTAGATTTCATTCAGTTACATGGTAGGCTAGTTTGGGTAGAAGAAACCCTAGCAGCAATGGGTTGGTCGAAGTTGTGTCTTCGCTGAGCCAACATTCGAGGGTGCTCTCAAGACTTTTTATGTGTCCCTCCAAGTCACACATGAAGGATCTGTTACAAGGATAGTAAAGGGTACTACCATCACTGTGTTTGAAGAGCTATTAGTGGATATTTTAGATTCAACCAATTCTAGACACAGGATTAGCGAAGCAGTGTCCATGGAGAAGCAGCGATTGGGAGTTATTGGAAGTATGGGGTCCATCAGCAAGGAAGGGCTCCTAGTTAATGAGTTGTCTGCAGAGAAGAGGATACTCCATTCTATCATCACCAACATGATCACACCCAGAGCTAGTACTCACTCCTCCATCACTGCCAGAGATGGTAGCTTACTCTTTTGGGCCATACAGAGGCATAGGGTCAACCTGCCCTCTATCATTTTGGAGAGGATGGCAGGGTCTTGGAATTTGCAGGAGTCTCTCCCATATGGACCCCTGCTGACCCTTATTTTCAAGAGGTTTTCAGTAGAGTTAAGTGGTGAAATTTCCGTGGCTATTAAAGAGAAGATATGTCTATCTACCTTTGGGAGAAGCCACTACAATTTATAAAGTATGGCACAAAATTTCTGGACCAAGGACTTTGTGCCATTGTGCTCTCATGAAGTCTTTCCTGATGAGGCACAGACTTCCTCATCCATTCCAGTAGTACAGCCTCCACAGATTGGGACTGAAGAAGTAAGAGTAGAAGTATCTGTGGAAGAACAAGAACAACAACAAGAAGAAGAGCAAGAACTACAGCTACAACAAGATCTGGCTCCTGTCCCATCTCCTGAGCAAGAAGCACCAGAAGACAAAATAAATCAAGTGCCCAAAGATTTGAGGGGCAAGGGAGTAGCACAAGAAGAAGACATTCCAAAAACTACTCCATTTGAGCCTACATTTGAAGAAGATCATCATGTCTCTCCTCCACCCATTGAGATCTGGACAATGGCTCAAGGGA
Source organism: Colocasia esculenta (assembly GCA_014218235.1). NCBI lineage: Eukaryota > Viridiplantae > Streptophyta > Magnoliopsida > Alismatales > Araceae > Colocasia > Colocasia esculenta. Next base: position 24,914,854 of record CM024756.1, on the reverse strand, counting down.
GACCAACAGAAGTGCAAATAATTGATGGATTTGATGATGAAGCTACAAGAGAGCTTGACAATTCTACAAATGCAAGTCCAACAAATTGATGTGAAGTTTGATTTTTTGTCTAAGGAGGTCCAGCAGATGAAGGACCTTTTGCTACAGTTGGTTTGCCAACAGGGCACAAGTAAGTCTCCTACTCCACCCACTGCACATCAAGAGGAGCAGCAACCACCTGAAGAGCAACAGCAGCAAGAGCAACACAGCAACAGCAAGAGCAGCAGCAGAAGCAATCTGAGGCAGTATCTACAGAGTTAGAGGTTCCTACAGTTGAGCTAGAGCAGCAGCAATAGAAGGAGTCAATGTTTGAGCAGCCTCTAGAGTCTCAGGATATGGAGGTAGTTGCTGACCCCAAGGTGAAAATCTTTAAGAGGAGGGTTAGAAGGAAACACCATAAGGACGGCCAGTGTGACGGCCCTGTATATCTATGCCCAATAAGGCTCCAAATCTAGATCCACCTTCTATGAACGGACCGAAGTCTCACAAGGGATAGCTTGTACATGTGTCCAGTAAGAATATAAAGGACAACCACAACAGTATAAGACACAAGAAAGTACATGTCCTCATACCTGTATATATCAATTTACAACTGTCCCAATACATTATTACATGTCCAATTAAAAGTACAACTACCTGGGGCATACCCCGAGGGAGCACAAGCTCACACAACACGACTAAGTCTACTACTGGTGGTACAAGTCTGCCACAACACCTCCGCAAGACACACAAACGACAAGCCCTGAAAAGAACTGTAAGGGAGTGAGCCTCAACAAGTCACAGGCTCAGTAGGGACCACCTAAAAACAACACACAACACTGAAGAACCTCAACCTCATAGGGTCTTACTGGTAACACTAATAGCCAACCATATCATGCTCACAACAAAGCATAATTAACAACAACTCAACATAATTCCATCAGCTAATACAAATCTCGGAAAGGAAAAGGGACAACAGGACTAGCACAGCACCACTAGTCTGCTCAATAACTGTAAAGCCTAGGCCATACGCCTCATAGGCAAATCATTACAACAACTGGTCTCCGAAGCTACAGGCTTCACAGGCAACCTACCCACGTAGGGTAACAGGATTGGCATCGGCTAACCAATCCATCTCACATGCACACCTCACACCAAAACATCATGGAAGGTCACTCTACAGATCTGCACAGAACACAAGTCCACCGCAACACCTGAAGGGACTGGTATACAACGTACCACAACATAAAACTATCCGCAAAGGGTATAGGTACCTACTACCACGAGGTACCACGACGAATCCACAACTAGAATCGTGCCACCACCAGGGCACACCACAATGGGTAAAACCTCAACCAGCGAGTCATACACACAAGCCACGACCAGTGGGAAAGCACAAGTCGGAAAGGAACGATGCCACCACAAGGGAATGGACTAATGTTTCAGGATGCCAGTATCCAACCCGGACAACACAACACAAGAACCACCTCTCAATCTCGCAGTCACGGATGAAAGGTCCAACTGCAGCTCCACAACCACAAGCCAAAGAACAGTGGAGACCAACCAACACCACACCTACAAGTCACACACCCTGCAGGTCCATGCCTGACACCTTTAGGGACTCCGGCCCGAGCTCCCTAAAGTGAGGCACTGGAAACACAGGACTAGCTAGGGACCAGTACGTCTACTGGTGTCCGTACCCCCAACCACGAGCGTGCTACAAGGGATTGCACACCCACAAACACAAGCCGCTGCCCCCAGTCGTCTATCCCTCAGCCAGACGTACAACTCAAACACAGGAGTGAGGGTGTCTAGGAAGACGACATAGATCTCGATGGTACTCACAAAACTAGGACAAACCCCGAGCACAACAAACACACGTGCCTGGCTCGCACAGAAGCTAGGGTACCTGACTAGAGAGGTATTCTGGAATAGGCGCCGGACCACCACAATCGACTAGCACACAAACCACGTCAATCACTTAACACCTCGGTGAAACTTATATCACGATACATTAAATACAATTGACTCGTCATTGGTCACCATGTGTGACCTCCAAGCTATCCAACACTAACACATACTTAAATCATAATAATATACAACAATCTTATTTGTCATTGAACATCTCATGACCTCCATTGCGATAACAATACAATATATAATCACTTAATAACCATACACATGCTTTACTAATTAAATCATCTTAAATAACCTATATAAGATATCATAGGATCGAGGCTAGGTTCACACTGGAACCTCATTGCCCGACCACCACAAACTAACCATAGTAATTAAATCTTGACAAACATAAACGTCGAACTACTTGCCATGCACAAGCAAACCACATGCACGACACTCAAACCACGTAAACACCATGTAAACAACATACTTACCACATATACAACATGCTCAAGGAGTGCTACAGGTGCCAATGCACCACTACCATTGCCATGCACATCACTTTAACGATAATCGGATAATCGTACCATTAAAACATACATAACAAGTTCTCTCAGCTGTGGTCGCGACAGAGGGAAATGTCGCCTTCTGAACGCGACACCCCGATATGTCGCGTTCATATCCTGAACACGACAGGTCGGCCTGTCGCGTTCAGAATGCGACAGAGGGCTTCGTTGCCTTCACAGGCCAAAACCCTAATCTGGGATGCTCTCCCCGGATCACCCCCATAAATCATGCAAAACCACATTTAAATCTAATTTTCATGCTTTTCTCATTGCCCTAGCATGATATCTAATATTCTTTAAGCGATAACAAGCCATACATGCATCACTTGTGATTCACAACATGAAAACGGGTAGAATCTCCCTACCTTCGCGAGGAACGCGAAAAACAAACACAACCCGGTGTCTCCACCACTCCGTGCGACATCCTCGCGGCGAGGCCATGCCGAAAACGACTACCAAATGCCAAATCGCTTGAGATCCCCGCAGTAGCTCTTCCCCCTAGCCAACAGAGCTCGCTCAACTCTGTCTGGCTGACCTGGGTTATGAACTATTTGTGGTTAAGAACGCGGTGTAGGCTTCCGTCGTGACCTAAACGCGACGGGGTAGGGCATCACCTTCTCAAGGCCGACGTCAGCATGCCGCCCAGTGCGCGACACACGGCGTGCATACAGACGAAGACCGCATCTTGTTCGGCAAGTAGAACGTGACCACCAGGCCGTCGCGTTCAGAACGAGATGCCAAGCTCTATCACGTTCACAAACAGAGAACCTTTGAGCGCTTTGGGCCCAATCTGCCGGCCTACAAAGCCTCACAACCTGCGAAAACATCTGAAACACAGACTAATGGGCCACGCACTAGCAACCAAACCTGCTAAGCAAGGATCCACGAAGATCTGAAAAATGCGCGATGTTACAGTCAGCCTGTCTTCCCTTCTCAGCCTTTGACCATTTCCTCTCCTCCTACTATTCCAACTCCTCCCAATGCTACTACTGATCCAACTCCTCCCACTGCTACTACTAATCCCACTACTCCTACTGCCACTACTGCCTATACACCTCCAGCTCCCACTGTTGAACAACACTCCAAACTCCTTCTCAACCTACTTCATCCAATCCTCCTCCATCTAGCTCTCAACATGAAGAACAAAATTGTTCTTCAAGTATTTCATTTTCAATGTATCCTTTGAGGTACTCTTTCCAGCCTTCCAAGGTAAACATACCCTCTCTTCACACTTTAGCTCCCCATTTCTTTTCTTCTCTTCCTACATCTTCCACACCCTCTTCTAGTAGATCCACTCTTTCCCTTCTTGAGATTGTACCCAATGTGGTACTTTCCTCAAAAGGTGGGCACCAATTAAATGACAATCCTAACACCCTACTTCCTCCATTCTAGTATGCCTTTGTATACCATTCTGTACATCATATGAGCCTTTTCAAGGAATTTCTGTTTACCAAAGTCTTTCTTGAAGTCCATGAAATGCCAGGCTATACCTTTGAGTATTGGCTTCCTTTTTTACTCTAAACCTCTCAAGTACTGTTGGCTGATGTAAATCTCATCACCCAGAAAAGCCACAGTCTCTCCCCTTCTGACTTTTTGGAACTCTATCTTGCACTAAATTTCAAGCCACTCAGGCCATAAATCATTTTATGGATATTCCCCTTCACCTGAACCTTAGATTTTTTGATCTGTTTGGCACCCTCCTTAGAGAGTTGCAGACAAAGTACACAAGAATGAAGCAGTTTAATGAAGCTAGATTCATGATGGTGGCACCTGATGTGAACAAAGGCCAGTGGGAGATGCTAATGTGTGGGCAAGAGAGATCACTCCTCACATGGTAATTGGTTTACCATCTAGACTGCATCCCAGTCTTATTAGGGCCATATCATCTAGGAAAACTTTTGCCCATGTTGTATTTAACAGACATATCAGAATAGCTACAAGATTCAGAATAAAGTACAACCTTAGTCTGTCATTCCATAGATTTGCCTCATGTATGCTCCAAAGAACTCTCAGCATATGATAGACTTACAGAATTGTTTTGTTGAGTCTGATAAATTTACTAATGACCAGTGGGCAACAACGTACTCTAAAGATCATTCTAACTGCTTGAAGCTCAAACTGTCTATTCTTGAGTATCTCTGCAAAGGTTATGAGAATCTTTGGAAATCTATTGCACATAAATGGAAGCAGAGGTACCTGGTATACTATCAAGCCAAGGAAGCATCATATTCCTAGGGACTGCATTGGAATATAACAGTCCATGAGTTCCTCCATATGGCAGCCAACAAGAAATTTGTTCCTCTGAAGAATCTCCTGCGCTCTGGTAACTACCATAGGAGAGTTAGCTAGTTTCATCGTAGGCATATTAAGTCCTATAGGAAACTCCCCTCCATAGGACCCTCCTATAATATAGATTCTTCCAAGTTTGAGAACTTCTTTCCTAGAAATGAGAAGAAGCTTTGGGCTCTTCTTAAGCCTTTCCTTGCCAAAATCCCTCCTTCTCTGTATCTCCCAAGCTCTTTATTAGCTTCCTAGATGTAATTTCTACTTACAGAAATCCATATATATATATATATATATATATATATAGAGAGAGAGAGAGAGAGAGAGAGAGAGATATGTTCTCCAGTTCTATGTGTCTCTCTCTCTCTTTATATCTTATCCTTTCTATTAATGCCACAAAGGGGGAGAAAGAAAGTAAGAAACAAATAATCATAGGACACAATTTTGTAGAATCAAATATATTTTTCACTGTCTATTTAAAATTTTTCGTCATTAACAAAAATGGGGAGAATTGTTGAGCAACTATCCCTTAAGAAAAATTGTTTAAAACTTTACACTACTTTAACATGGTGTTTTTGATATGACAAAACCTTTTAAAGACTTTCTACAAATAAATCTACTGAAATATATCACAAAGAAAACTTGTATAATACTGTATCAACACTATCTCTTTAAGTCCAAGAAGTATACTATGTACCATACTAACTTCGACTATGGACTCCGACTCTAGAAAAGTCGAAGTGTTGAACAAACTTTGAACTATACACCGACTCTTGAAAGTCGTAGTCTAGACTCTGACTCTCTTAAAGTCGAAGTAAGCCTTTGATTGGTGAATACTTTCACTCCGACTTTAGAGAAGTCGAAGTACTCACTCCAACTCTTGAAAAGTCGAAGTCTCTATATTGTACTCCGACTCCCTGAAAGTCAAAGTCTGTTATTGTTTGTTCTCCAACTCCCTAAAAGTCGAAGACTATTATTGTTTTGACTCCGACTCCCAGAAAGTCGAAGTATATTATCAATTTCTGTAGAGTCAAAGTTCATGTCTCTTTGACTACGACTTTCCTGACAACTTCTGTACTTGATAATAATCTCTGTATGAATTTATCATGCCATAAAATCTTTGCAATCTTGATTGTATGTTATTCAATGTGTTTGTTACCCCTTTGGGATATTTTACAGAATATATATTACTTACATATCCTACAGAATAATAGTTTGTCTTATTACAACATTTAAATATTCTATTAGGTAGGATATATTATATTCAAAATGACTACAAAAATATCTTTGAAAAGATTTGAAATATTTATACAAATGGTCTCTTGATTTTTGTCAGAAGTTCAGTTCTTCTTTATTCGACAGTTGTCTTACAGTAAATGCGATTAGCCGCAAGGGGTGTCTGTTAGAGGCTCACCTACCACTCTTAGAACCTCGCCTTACTTTCTGGATGCAACTATATGTCTACCTTTTATTGCACTAAACATCTGTCCATCCGAGGTTCTTACACTTTACATATATTCTGACTCACCTACTCAGAAAGTATGGAGGTATCTTTTCTTTTATCTTATCCTTTGTTGCAGAACATTTATGAAGCATGTCTTCAGTATGGAGTTTTACAAACCAATAAATGAAGACTGTCTTTCAAGCTGTGAAGCTATAAACATAGCCTGAAGTCGTTGGAAAGCCAAAAAAGCTGAAGGACTATTGAATAACAAAATCTCAACAACATCTACATCCAAAGGATCAATGGCTCTCTTCAAACGGCTAGTTCTCTAACGGACAGTTTCAAATAGAAACTTCTTCTGAAGCATATATAGAAGCCGGAGTTTTGAAACAACACACCAAGAAACTAAGAAAGACAGCAACACAAATCCATTCTGCATCCACAAGAAAGAGTCTCCGAAAAGCCTTCTATTGAATTGAAAGAAAGAGAGCTTCTCCCTAAGCCTGCAAACTTCAAGCTCTCAAGTTCTTAGAAGTCTTCTTCTGTAGGGTGGCTTTTGTAATCCTAGATCTTTTCTTCAGTCCACCCTGTTAGATTCAGAAAGAGTTAGAGCTGAAACTCCTATTTGTTATCCTTTCTGAATTCTTTATGTTTGCTCATTCTTCTGAGCAGGCACACGAGTCTTTCACTTTTCTGTCTTAAGCAACCTGCAAGAGGTTTGTTCCTGCAGTGTCCCTCTTGTGAAGGGAGACCTTTTTGATGGTGTACCCCTTGGTTAAGGGAAAACTTACTTGGGAGCAAGTGGGCTTATAATACCTCTCAGGGTTGAGAGAAGGCCAAGTATTCTTGGCAGTTAGTGAAATCCCAAGTGATTCTCTTGGGGACTGGACGTAGGACTTCCATGTGAGAATGACCAAACCAGGATAAAATTTCTTGTGCATCTGTGTGATTGGTTCTACCAATTTACACTTGTTTCACACACTTGCATGAAACGCGTCGACAATACCCGTCGCGTTTATGTGTTACATGTCTTAAACGCATCCGATTGTTCTGTCGCGATTTGAACACGACTGGTACACCCATCGTGATTAATACAGGCAAATGGTTACTTGTTTTCCCCGTAAACAAGCCTTGTAAATAGCGACCAGTGAACCCGTCGTGTATTTGAAAGCCTACTCGAGACCTATTTCACTCAGTCTAGAGTGTAGGCTTGCATGTTATGGTTATAGTAACATTGTCCATCGGTCCAGTGGCTTAAACGTGTTAAACCATGAAAAAGTCCTAATAAACTAAAAACTTATTCTAATTATTCTTAAATGCATGATCTATTCTTCTTAAGAATGATTTATTCATCTTGATGATTTAGCTTATTAGGTGAATGAATGCCATGTTAAAATAATGCAAAGCATGATGTATAATTGCACATTCTATATTGTGTCATCATGTTACTTGTTTTCCTCTTCATTTTAAACCAATTGATTGTCGATTAAGACACGTTCTACACTACACCATTGCACTTATAGGCAGCCTTCTTGGGGGATTGGAAACTCTCGGCTGGTCAATCCGTATTGGCAGACTAGTGATCTTTCTCTTAAGACCTCTGTAAATCTCTGTACTCCGTGGATTCTCTCATGGAGATCGAGTTGGTTGTACCATTGAAGTTCCCTAGAAATAGCGTGCACTTCCTTTCTCATCTCGTTCTCATGAGTGTGGATTTATAATCATAAACGCAAGCCATTAATGTGAATAGTTAACTAAAAGTGTAAATTGCGTTGTTATGCTGCCAAAATTCTCTCTTGACTATTGTTATCATGAAATCATGTTCACATGACTTGTTTCCTTGAAATCATCATGAACGTGATATTGAACTATATAATTCTTGAAACTCGTGTTATTGGCCATGAATGACTGTGGCTATCTACATTTAAAAATCGTGAGATGCTGATCGGGAACGACGAGTGTCCATGGCTCCAGTCTAGCCCCAATGATAGAGAAACATAAATATAATGTTAACCATGGGATATAATGATTACTTGCATTGCATTTGCACTGAGAAATAGTGTCGTGTTGAATGCTACATACAACAACCACATATACGTGTCCTAGTGTGCATTCCATGGTGGCATAGATCCTTAATGCACATTAGTGTCTTGATGCCTGATTAAGTGTTAAGTGATAAAAGTTCATACTCATGCATACTTGCTTGTGTGATATGGCCATCATGCATTATTTGCAAATAAGTGACATCTTGCAAACTATTGACATCTCGTGTTCTTACAATTAAGTGATATCTTGTGTGCTTGTACAAAGTGATCTACTGCTAGTTCTATCTTGTAACCTCATTCTAGATCTTGTTCAATCTCTATTGTTCAATCTATCTTGTTCATGTATTGTGATTATATGGATTTATCGTTCATGCATATTTAGTTAATCGTACCTGCCTAGTTCTAAATTGCTAATCACTTATATAATTGCCCGCACATTGAGATATAAATCCTACTGGGCTAGTTTGCTCATTCCCTACTTTTCAACATCATAGGTGACATTGAGGAAGAAGCAAAAGCACATGACTATGAGGGCAATGCATTAGAGTGATGAGTGTGTTCCAACCTTAGCATTTATCATTAGTACACTTGAGAGTAGTTTGATGTAGTAGACTGCGAGGTTATATGTAATTTTCCATTTATTGAGTCTTAGTCCTGTAGTTCAACAATGATGAATTTGTATTACTTCTATTTTGAAACAAAGTGTTTGATATTTGAATACAAGCTTAGTTATGTTCATTATTTGGGCCCTATTATTATGCATGTGTTGTCACACATCTAGTGCTCGCTAGCTAGAGGCTTATTTGCCGACTATTCACGTCTCGGAATATCGACTTTAAATCTTCCAAATATTTTCGCTGCGAATTCTCGTGACGTAATAGGAGGGGAAAATGAGGTTTGGACAGTGCCATCGAGTAGTTTGTAGAGCTCTCTCACCTAGGGCAGGACGCCGAAGTCATTGAGGTGTTTTCTTCCCGACGCCACCTAGACAGTCCTTCTTCTCACTGCCTCTCTCTACGTTGGTCTCAGAGCCACATAGTGGTGCTAGGCATAGGGCCATAGCTTGGCCAGGTTGCGGTGGTGCGTGCGTTCTTGTAGTGTTTTGTGAAGGCTCTGTCTCGCTCTTCTGGGGAGGTTAGAGGCAGGAGCCAACTGGCGAGCAGAGAGGGAGTGGCTGGTGTGTCCTCCTCTTAGCTGCCAGTGGTGGTGGCTTGGTTGTTGTTGTTGTAACGGTGTTCCTCACGACGTTTCCTAGCGCGACTCGTTGCCCTAGCCTGCATGGTGGTTGTAGCCTGGCCGTGTCTAGTTTCCGGGGGCGTTGTTGGTTTGGCCTTATTGGCCTGTGCTTCTGGTGGTTTCTACTTCAGTGCCCTCTTGGTTCCGTAGTCCCGTTCCTTGGTGCCAGTCCATGGTGGCACCCGTGTGAGTGGTTTTTCGACCTCGCGGTGTGTCTATGGTACGGGGTGGTTCTGCTTGTGGGCCCTCAACCTTGTGAAGTCAAAGGTGGCCATGCTTGTGGTGAGATGTTCTTCTCACATGGTTGCTCTGTGGTCTCCGTGAGGACCCTATCTTGGCGGGCATGTTGAGGCTTGTTTCTGTGTCTCCATTGGTTTTTGTGGGAGCCATGTGTGTGTCACAACCTTGGTTGGTGATGGTGGCATTGCATTGTTCTATTCTGCTGCTTTGTAGTACCCTACTGTAGGTGTTCCTTGCTTTACAACTTTCTAGTGTAGTTTTCTATTTTCGGAGTTCTTGCTACTCTGGCCAGTGAGGGACTGGTAATCCCTACTTGGCCTTGTTCGTGAGGCTCACCCCCTACTATCTTCAGTTAGGTGCTTGTCGTCGCGGGAGCTCAGTGTCGGACGTATTTGCGGAGACGGTTGTGGTGCCATGTGTTGTCAGCAGCAGTGAGAGTGTTGTGAGCTCTTGTACCTGCGTGAGTTGAGAGTTGTGCTTTGCAAGTTCTCGGAGTATGCCCCTTTAGGACTGCACCTTTTTCTTGTACCTATACTTTTACTTGGGACACGTTGTACAACTATATGTCTTGTTATAATTATTTAAATTCAGTACATATCTCACTAGACTATTCTTCTAACCTTTTCGGGTCTTCGGATCTATGGGTGGCGACGCAAACTTTGGGGTCCGGGAGGTTGGGCCGTTACACCTAGCATGTCGGGCTGGGTGTCATTTAGGCCGTTTATTTGTCTAGATTTGTACATGGTTGGCTTGTTGACTGTGACTGAGTCACAATCTATTAAAGAACCGCATTTACATTGTTAAGCGTTGTGACTGTGATGACCGCATGTTGGACCGTGCTTCTAGTAATAGCCCTAAGCAGTGGTTGTGAACAATTATTTAAGATTTTAGGTATTTCTCGAGTCTGGCAGCTATTGGTGCTACTGCCCCTAGTGTGACACCCAACTAATTAGTTACCCTGATACTTTGAGCATTTTCATCCTATAGGATCAGTGGGTTGGTGCCCATACCCGAGGCACAATAAATTGTCTAGGGTCATCTATGTAGACTCCCATTGTTGTGCTTGGCCGAGGGTATAGCGTTTGTGTTGTCCCTCGAGTGCACTCACGGTTAGGGAAAGTAGACATCCTTTAGACTTGAGTTGCCTTGGTCCCCAACTAGTCCCTTATTTCTTGCTTGCTGCACTCTACTAGGTTCTAGAGCAAGTAGGGATAGTTAGGCATGAGCCCTTGGCTTGGTTGGCTATGATTATTATCAGCGTTGATGTAACATTTATGCCCATCACTCTCAGGGTAGGAGGGACTAGGCGATAGTTAGGAGGAGAGATGCCAGTGGTGCCCTGACTATGAGGCCAATGGTGTGGTCATGGTTTTGTCATTGTTGCTAGTGTTCTTTTTCAGAACTAAAAGTCAACATGCATAGGTTGACTGGACTAGGTCTAGGTGTGTAGCACGCGTTGTCCTTTTCTTGTAGGTTTTGTACTCATTGTCCCACTAGTGGTTCATTGTAGTGTTTGTATTTTACCCAGATATTATGACTATGGTAATTTTGGCACTTGTCTCAACTATGGTTGTCATTGTGTGTTAGTGAGTCTTAGTTGTTGTATTTATATTGCTTGTGCCCGAGTGGTGGGATCCCTACTGAGGTTAGGACTTATGAGGCTCATCTCCTAGCTTTTGCTAGTGTGAGCTTACGAGGGTAATGCAACCTCAGACCAAAGTTTCTGAGCATGGAGGTCTTCCTTATACCGGTAAGTAGTTCTTGTTGTACTTTCTCGAGGTATATATGCCCCTTATGAAGATATCTTTATTGTTATATATATTTGTGGCATAAATTGAGACATTGTACCATTAATTAATGCAATTTATTTTCTATTATAGTTATTTTAGTTAATTGTTTATTTCTCTAGACAGTAATTACTAACCCTTATGAATCTCTAGGCTCATAGGTGGCAATAGGAATATTGGTCTGTATTGGGTCCTGAATTTTGAGTATTATAAGTGGTGCCAGAGCACATCTATTAAGATTTACAAGAAGCTAAAGTAAATATAGTTGTCTCAATAAGTAACATAAGTACGCTTTGGTATTGATCGAAGGGTTGTACATGAATTTTCCTTATAGTTAATAGCATTGAGTGTGAGCAGATAACCCCCAGAAAGTGTTTTAGTCCTAGTGAGGTGAACCTAGAGATTCCTAGTTTCCAAGCGGTGCGAGAGGATTTAGGTTGTGTTGTTCATTGCGAGATTAAAGTTGGAAGTGATATAGTAGGTCTTTGCGTATTATTGCGACACCATGACAATATTAGCAAATTGAGCTTCAAAAATTGGGATGAATGTTCCAATAATTGGTCAGAAGGTGAGGGTAGGTCTTGTGAGCAGTTGGCCGAGAGTAGGAGCAGGACTCTTATGTGTCTTCATCTTTGGGATCGAGTCTATCTGGGCTAGATTCTAGATTACTGAGTTAGTTTGGGGATCAGAGAAACCCAATAGTGGCGTCATGTTTAGTAAGGAAGCGAGTGGCAGTGGTTGCAACCGTGAGCGTGTGATTGAGTGTTCTTGACTTCTTGTCAGATAGTAGGTGTTGTGTTGGTGGCTAGTTGATTCACATGGTGTGAGAGTGTCTGTTGCGATGTTTAGCAAGGCATCAGAAATAGTGGAGCTAAGATAGTTAAGCATGCTAGAATGTGCTAGTGTTTTCCAATTGTGAACTGGACTTTCTAGTCAAATGGAAGTTTTTCTTTCCTGTTCAAGGTTTTTTATTGCAGGTTTTGTTGGTCTGGAGTCTCCTCTTTGTCCATATTATTGAACTCAAGTAATTGAGTAAGATCGATATAGTGGATATCCATGAATATGTCCGAGTTCCCCTCTTGTGATTCTAGCCATAGAGGAACCTATGTGGTTCTGTAGACTTTTGGCCTAGGTGTAGTAACAATGGCAATTTCATTTTAAAGATTCAATACTAAAAAAATGGGTTTTACCTACTACTAAAAAATGGAGGTGATGTACATAAATAGTAGGTAATTGTTTTTACCTATGTCAGTGCCTATGACTTAGCTCATAGGTAAACAACGTAGGTAAAACTTTTACCTATCCCATGACAGTCGTAGGTATATAATATATCTTTATCTACATCTTTTTCACCATGTAAGTAATACAACATCATAGACCTGTACATACATCTACCAAAGAAGAGTTGTAGGAAAATATATGTACCTACTAAATGACAGATGTAGGAAGCTTTACAAATATGTGACCTCTATGGTGTCACCCATTACATCCCATTCACATTCATATATATTATCACCTATCATATACAACTATACAAACACTCTTACATTATCAACATATGTGAACATATTCATTCAAACACATTCACCTGAACCAATCCATTCATCCATATGTAAATTTCAATCCACATGTACACTTTGTTCTCATCCATTCGCAGCACATTCATTTATAGTTCTATTTTTCAAACATTCAAAAGTTGTAATTAAAGAGTTTAATAACTTGTCCTTAGAGACTCATTTGTTCAAATACATGATAAAATAGTTCAATAACGAAAGAAGTTCAATCACTTGTCCGTAGATGCCTCGTGAATGTTGAATTGTTAAGTCAAGTGATTCTTCCCCTTCTATAGATGAGTGGTAGTAGTCTTTGTCGTAAATCTATATTGCCACATTGTTTGATTGTGATGATTTTTCTTGGCATAAGGTAGTTTGACATGTCATTGATCTTATGTGAGTTTAATAAGTAAATCTTGTTAATGAAGGCCATTGGGGCAATTTGTCTTCAAAGATCGAAGTTAATAGCTTTAGCAAAGGTGGAGGCAAAGTAGTGACAAAGAAGAGCCTATTTGGTACTAGAGTTTTGGGAATTTCTAGACGTAGTAGATTAGTTGGCAAGAAAATTTTGTGGTAATTCATGTTGGGGTTTTAATGTTAAAATGGAAATTATTCCAATTGAGAAATGAAAAGTTAAATTTGGCTAAGTATGTAAAAATAATTATGTGAAGGTAGTCATTTTTCTGTGTAGTGATAGTCTTATCCTTGAGTAATGGAAATTGTGCAGCATGATTAGATGCTCATACAAAATGTTTAAGAGTGGGTTTGTAGTAATTGGTAAGTTGTGGTTCTTATGAAAGTGGTGGTCAAGCTTTAATTATCGTAAGAAAAATTGTTTGTAATCTTTGTGATCAGCTCTTATGCGTCTGTGATCCTTAGTCTCGTATGGATGGTTACATAACTTCTCGACTTTAGAATATTATTAATTATTCAAGTATGATCAGTAACCTGCGTTGCTTTGTCTCTATTCATTTGTGGCCTGGCCTTATTATGTGGGAAACTTGGAAGGTGAGATGTCCGAAGAGATTTGAGGGTGTTATTCAAAATTTTCAGGTGACTTCTATTGTTGTTGTTGTTTTGAAAGTGATCCGAACAACATTGGACAAACTTATTTTAAGAGTAACGCCAACCTCCACCTCTCTATGTATTGCTCGATCTATTTTATTTTGACTTTAGTTACAAGATTATAGTGTTTTGAGCTTGCCTCCAAAAAGCCATTCAATCTTCATGTTGATGGTGCATCTAAAGGTAACCCCAATTTGTTTTGGTAGTGCAGGTTGTATTCTAGATTTTGTCTCTCTCATTTTACGATTTAGGAGCAACTCGAGCGAGCGATCCAAATGCTAAGAGAGTCAAGCAAGCGATCTGAAAGCTAAGTGAGTCGAGTGAGCAATCTGAATGCCAGGTGTTGAGCACTAGGTGCTAAGGCTAGTCATGCGTCCCATTGCACACCCTTATCCTCACTGAAGGAGGGCTATATTGAGACATAATTTAGTTCTGCATTGAAAGTAGTGAAATATAAGTATGAGGTTAAAAGCAAGGCACATGCCTCTTGTCCCAAGAGGTCCGTTTCCCAAAGAAAAGAACAAAAGCCCTTATAAGGGGACAATACTTTTTGGGAGGAGTGCATGAAGTTTAACGACATCTTTAGTGGCGTTGTCTATGGGAAATTGAGCAAGAGGCCATGTGTGCCCTGCCCAAGCGTCTTGTCGCAAAAAAATCCAAACACCTTTATCCTTACTAGGGGGATTGTGTAGAGGTATAATTTAGTTCCACATTCAAAGTACTGAAATATAAGTGTGTGTTTAAAAGCAATGCACGCATATCTTCTCACCAGAGAGCCCTCTCCAACAAAAAAATGACAAAACTTCCAATAGTGGACAATACTTCTTCAGAAGGACATGTTGAAATTTCACGCAACATATTTAGTTGTGGTAGATGTTGTATTTAGAATTGAAAGAGAAATATTCATCTACCTCTCATTTTTATGGTTGTTGTTCTCATGGTGAACCTAAAGTTGAGGCCATATATCTTTTGGATGGAATTATTGTAAAAGATTATATATTGCTTCTACTAATTCAAAGTGCTTGCTTTACTCATCGAAAAGAAATGGAGGGTTACCTTGGAATGTTTTACTTTGATGTAAGGACTTGTTGCAATTTGTTGGATGTATTTTCTATCCAATCATTAATGTTTACCAGAACAAATGATACCAACAGAGTCCAATAATGAAGTTTATCATTCTTTTTCTATAATACTGATGATAGCAATAAGTGTGCAATAGTGAAGTACTTGTACTAGCTTATTGTTTTCGGATTAATCTTTTGGCTTTTCGATTATTCCATAGTGTAGAAAGACACATTTTTGAAGGACAATCTAGCTTTGAACTTTGAGAAGTGACTCTTAATAAGCACTTTAGTTTATGGATGACAACTTGGAAATATAATCATTTAATTTAGGGAAAAATAATTATAGGTCCTTATCATAGGAGAGACTTATTTTCTAGTCCGTATAAAAAAACAAGTGCCCAAATAGTCCCTCTTCTTGGTGGACTTTATCAATCAGTCCCTAAAAAGATAGTTTCTGTCTTTTATTTTTTTCCCAGTTTACCCTTATGTCTACTTTTATGCTATCAGATATGTATGAACACTGTGTTCTTAGTTTAACAACACTTATACTCTAAGTTCTAAGGCGTTAAGTTGTTAAAGTATATGTGACAATGAGTTAAAGTATGTGGGATTTAAAGTAATTATTAATATGATCTAAAATGTAATTGTTGGCTGACTTAAAGTCTAAGTTCTAAGATATTATGTAAGAGTTCGAAGTTGTTAAAGTATGTGTAAGAATGAGTTAAAGCATGTGAGATTTAGAGTAACTGTTAATATGATTTAAAGTGTAATTGTTGACATGACTTAAAATCTAAGTTTGAAGGTGTTAAAGTAAGTTCGAAGATGTTAAGGTATGTGTGATGGTTAGTTAAAATGTGTGGAATTTGAAGTCACTGTTAACATACCTTAAAATCTATATTCTAAGATGATAAGTGTTTGGAGTTGTTAAACTATGTGTGATAGCTGAGTGAAAGTTTGTGTGACTTAAAGTAACTATTGAGATAGATTAAAGTCTATGTTTGAAGATGATATAGTAAGTGTTCGAAGGTGTTAAAGTAATAGTTCAAAGTCATTAAAATATGTGTGATAATCAGTTAAAGTATGTGAGACTTAATGTCACTGTTGGTATGATTTATGTTGTCTGCATGTGCATATTTTGTTGGCCCACTTACGGATGATATGGTAGCAAGCTCAAGCTATCTAGAGGGGGGCGGGGTGAATAGAATAGCTGCAGAAATTCTGAAACTAAAACACATAAATCAAAACTTAAAAACTTTGGTTAGTGAATGTGATAGTGTGTGATAGAGAGTAGCAGTGCGGAAGCAAATTTAAACAATCACACAAATGAACACAGAGAATTTTATCTAGGTTCGGTACTTTACAGAAGGAAGACATACGTCTAGTCCCCAAGCAAAATCTTGGAATTTCACTAACCGAGGTACAATCCCCCCAAGGATATACAAACCCCCAGCTCCCCGCTGGTCCTCTTCCTTTCTGAGTAGGAAGGAAACTCACTTCTGTTACCGGTTAAGAAGCCACCCTCCTGGAACAAACCCCAGTGCGGTTCTGGTAGACTTAAACCCCTAGTTAGGTTCTGGTGACACCAACCCCAGGTAGGTTCTTCCCTTAACCAAAAGGAAGTGCTAAGAGCAGTCCCTTAGCTGGACAGAAACTGCCAGCAACCCCATTGTCCTTCTCTTCACACAGGAAGAGGAACACTATATACAGTCCTACAACTAGACAAAAATATTTCTTTAGAAAAGAAAGAATAGACTGAGAGTTGTACAAGATGAAAAAATGAACTCAAACTCTCAGCCACAGACTCTCCCCCAGATTTACAATGATGTACAGACAAAGTGAAGAGAGGAAAGAAGCTTGAATGCCTGGAGCTTAGAGACTTCATATGGCTGGGTGCACACTTCTTCTTGGGCTCGAGCTCTTTCTCTCTTTCTTTTGAGTGTGTATGGCATTGAGGCTTCTCACTGGATCTACACTCTTTGAATGATCTTCAGGAAAGCTCTCTTGTTGTTCTTCAGCCTTGCTTCATCTTTTTATAGAGCAGTTTTGAACAGATTTGTTGAAGAGATCCGTTGGAACTCTTCTAGTTGTTGCTCATCTTCTTCTTCATCTATTATTCTTCTTCTTCTAACAGAAACTTGGTGTAGACGGAAGTCTTATCTGTAGGTACAGAAGATAGGGTCAGACTAAAAAGGTCTTCTGACAAAAGCCCATACCTTGCCTTATTTCCTTGTTTTCTACTGACAACATCTCACCTACCTTGAAGGATAGACAACAAAAAGATCTCAGTCAGACAAAGAAATAATAAGATAATATGTGAAGTACATTTGAACTTTCAATTGCCGCCACAAACATTTTGAAACATTCGATGTTTGAGTATAATCGATGTTTGAATGTAATCCATGTATGTACTCGATGTTTGAACATAATCCATGTTGGAGTGTAATCGATGTTCTAGGTGAAATTGTTGTTGGATTGAAATTGATGTTTGATTAAATTCGATGTTTAAATGATATCGATATTTTAATGAATTCGATGTTGAACCAAAATCGATGTTTAAGTGAAATCGATGTTTGACTGAAATCAATATTCAACTGAAATCGATGTTTGAACGGAGTCGATGTTTAAGTGAAATTGATGTTTGAATAAAATCGATGTTTAAGTGAAATCAATGTTTTAATGAAATCGATGTTTAAGTGAAATCGATGTTTGAATGAAATCGATGTTCAAGTGAAGTCGATGTTGAATAGAGTCGATGTTTAAGTAAAATCGATGTTTTAATAAAATCGATGTTCAACTGAAGTCGATGTTTGAATGGAGTCAATGTTAAGTGAAATCGATGTTTTCTATGTTCTCACTGAAATCGATGTTTATGTTGTATTTACGAGGAAAACATGATATTAAATATATTAATGATATTAAGTTAATCATGAGTTTTGTTATCACCAAAATAAAGGATAAAATATAAGAGTGGTTAAACAATCTCCCCCTTTTCGGTGATGACAAAACTTATGAGAATTTGTAACAAAGATACTTAAAACATGGAATAAATAGAAAATTCACAAGTTAAAGATACTCTTCCCCTCTTTGTCAATAACCAAAAGGGAATGGTCTTACCATTTACATTTATTCCCTTGTTAAGGAATATTCTTACCATGTTGAAGGAGAGGGGTTCAACAATACGTTTACTGCTGTCATTGTTTATTGCTCCCCCTTAGTGTTTGCTCCCCCTGAATGTGAGGCTCCCCCTTGATA
Source organism: Colocasia esculenta (assembly GCA_014218235.1). Lineage (NCBI taxonomy): Eukaryota > Viridiplantae > Streptophyta > Magnoliopsida > Alismatales > Araceae > Colocasia > Colocasia esculenta. Next base: position 24,896,402 of record CM024756.1, on the reverse strand, counting down.
TGAGGCTTATTCAGATTTTTAGGATTTTCCACTTGTTGGTCTTGTTCTTTCTTCACATATCCACTTGTTGTTTGTCAAGTCTTCAAGACTTTTGCCTGCATTGATCTAAAAAATAGAAAGACTTGCAAACCATTGTTAGTAGTATTGTAATTTAGGGAATAAATAACAAAAAGAAATGTAAGTTTAAAAAATAAAACTAAAAACAAAGGATGACTATTTCCTCTTCAGATAGGAATGAAGTGAAGAGTAGATAGTCACCAATCGGATGCTTTTGAGCATCCCTAACCATACCCATTTGAAAGCCTTTTTGCTTTGTTCATAAAAGGTGGATTGACATTTTCTTCTTCTTCAGTGTTGCAGCAGCCTAAGGAGTTGTTCACTAAAGGTGTCTTATGATGTAGCCCTTGGAACTTTGGTATCTCACCCTCATCTTCTTCTTCAACAATTTATTCTTTAACACTTTCTTCTTCAAGGATATTCTCCTGGGGAAAATTTTGAAACTCTCTCTTAACTTGAGATTCCTCCCCCTGAATGGGTGCTTCTTCATCAACGTCCATCATACTCTCAGCATGATATTGGTCCAATACATCTTGAATGAAGATAGTTAGAGGAGATGAAGTCATAGCTTCCCGTCTAGTTTTTTTAGACACTTGAGCATCAGTGCCTTCTTTCGGAACTAGAATGATCTCACCTTGAGGAGTTTCTGGATTTTCTTCAACTTGAGCTGCATGTTCTTCAACTATCATGGGTTCTCCTTCATATTTGAGTTTCAGCTCATCCCACATATCTTTGGTTGTCTTGCAGATAGATATTTTATCCAATTTTGGCTTGGATAGAGCATATGACATGAATCTCTTAGCCATGCTATTTAATGATACCATTCTCTTGTCATTGTCTGACCATTCTTCCTTGGGCTTTGATATTACAAAGTCACCATCTTCAATAATGCTCCAGAGTAGATAGTCGCAGCCATGTAGGAAGAATTCCATCCTTATCCTCCAGTAGGTGTAATCGCCATCAAAGAGTGGAGGCAGGAAAATGGATTGGCCTTTTGCAAAACCTTGAGCTGCCAATTGATCTTTGCTCTTTAGATTGTGAGATCTACTTGCTTGAAGAGACTTGGGTCTGATACCACTTGTTGGCCCACTTATAGATGATATGGCAGCAAGCTCAAGCTATCAAGAGGGGTGCGGCGGTGAATAGAATAGCTGCAGAAATTCTGAAACTAAAACACAGAAATCACAACTTAAAAACTTTGGTTAGTGAACGTGACAGTATGTGATAGAGAGTAGTAGTGCAGAAGCAAATTTAAACAATCACACAAATGAACACAGAGAATTTTAACCTGGTTCGGTACTTTACAGAAGGAAGACCTACGTCTAGTCCCCAAGCAAAATCTTGGGATTTCACTAACTGAGATACAATCCCCCCAAGGATATACAAACCCCAAGCTCCCCGCTGGTACTCTTCCTTTCCGAGTAGGAAGGAAACTCACTTCTGTTACAAGTCAAAAAGTCACCCTCCTAGAACAAACCCCAGTGCAGTTCTGCTAGACTTAAACCTTTAGCTAGGTTCTACTGACACCAACCCAAGCTAGATTCTTCCCATAACCAAAAGGAAGTGCTAAGAATAGTCCCCAAGCTGGACAGAAACCACTAGCAACCCCACTAGCCTTTCTTCACACAGGAAGAGGAACACTGTATAGAGTCCTACAGCTGGACAGAAATCTTTCTTTAGAAAAGAAAGAATAGACTGAGAGTTGTACAAGATGAACAAAGGAACTCAAACACTCAGCCACAGACACTCCCCCAGATTTACAATGATGCACAGAGAGTGTGAAGAGAGGAAAGAAGTTTGAATGCTTGGGGCTCAAAGACTTTAGATGGCTACGTGCACACTTCTTCTTGGGCTTGAGCTCTTTCTCTCTTTCTTTTGAGTGTGTATGGTGTTGAGGCTTCTCACTAGATGTACACTCTTTCAATGATCTTCAGGAAAGCTCTCTTGTTGTTCTTTAGCCCTGCTTCATCTTTTTATAGAGCAACTTTGAACAGATCCGTTGAAGAGATCTGTTGGAACTCTTCGAGCCGTTGCTCATCTTCTTCTTCTTCTTCTGACAGACACTTGGTGTAGATGGATGATTTATCTGTAGGTATAGAAGATAGGGTGAAACTAAGAAGGTCTTTTGACAAAAGCCCATACCTTGCCTTATTTCCTTGTTTTCTGCTAACAACATCTCACCTACCATGAAGGATAGACAACAAAACGATCTTCAGTCAGACAGAGAAATAATAAGATAATATGTGAAGTACATTTGAACTTTCAATTGCCGCCACAAACATTTTGAAACATTTAAGTATAATAGTAATCGATGTTTGAGTGTAATCGATATTTGAATGTAATTAATGTTTGAACATAATCCATGTTGGAGTGAAATCAATGTTCTAGGTGAAATCATTGTTGGATTGAAATCGATGTTTGATTGAAGTCGATGTTTAAATGAAATCGATGTTTTAATGAAATCGATGTTGAACCGAAATTGATGTTTAAGTGAAATCGATGTTTGAATGGAATCGATGTTCAATTAAAGTCGATGTTGGAATGGAGTCGATGTTTAACTGAAATCGTTGTTTGAATGAAATCGATGTTTAAGTGAAATCGATGTTCAACTGAAGTTGATGTTTGAATGGAGTCGATGTTTTAGTGAAATCGATGTTTTAATGAAATCGATGTTCAACTGAAGTTGATGTTTGAATGGAGTCGATGTTTAAGTGAAATTAATGTTTTCGATGTTTTGACTGAAATCGATGTTTATGTTGTATTTACGAGGAAAACATGATACTAAGTATATTAATGATATTTCATTTAATCATGAGTTTTTTTATCACTAAAATAAAGGATAAAATATAAGAGTGGTTCAACATATTTGATGTTTTAAAGTTCACAAAATGAGTTGTTATTGAAGCATTTTGCCTTGTGTCATTTATGCACTCTTATGTGGATTTATTGAGAACCTTCATGTACATTTAACCACTTATTTAACTTTATGTGAAATGAAGTTCTACAGGGTTTACATGATGTGTTGAATCCATAAACAAGAAGCCAAAGGTGAGTGTTTAAGGTTTTGGTACTTAAGAGTTTTAATTGACTTCATTTCTGCATTTTTGTAGGAAATTGCTCGACCGACTAGAGGAAATAGGACGACCGACTTACCCAATACAGGTTGGCGCTGGGATAGTTACCAAGTCAGATGATGGACTTGAAGAATTCGGTCGACCGACCTACCTAGTGTTGTCTAGTGTTGGGATAATCACAAAGTCGATTGATCGACTGAGAAATTTTGGATGACGATGAGTGCAGTTTCTGAAGTAGAAGAAGAGGAAGGTTAGCATCAAGGCTAAGTCTAGAATTGGGCAACTGACCTGGTGAAATCGGTCGATCAACTTAAAAAATAGTTTCCTATTGTGGTTAGGACTACTTTTAAGTTTGGATTTGGATGTGATTCTCTTGACATATACGATCAAGAGTAAGTATTTGGCATGTAGGTGTATAAGGAGAGGCCTACCCATATGTGTTTAAAAAAACACAACTTGTTGGAGAACGAATCTTTGCACCCGACTTAGTCAAACGATGAACCAATGAACCAGAGTTCTTCCAGGAGATTTTCTTCGAGGTTTGCAACATAATGTCAAAGCCTTGAACGTTTTGATTGTTGTACAACCAGTGCACCACGTCCATGAAGGCTTGTGCTGGTCATGGTGTTCTTCTCCAACGTTTCTCAACAATATCAAAATAGGGGAAATCTGAAGTTTGAGTTTGTTTCTTATTCTCTTGTTCTTTGGGTTGAGAAACTTCACACAAACTCTTTTCTACATATCTCTTGTGTGCGTGAGAGTTGTGCTCATGGTTCACGAGCATGTTTGTGAGGGTTTTGATAGCGAGACCTTTGTTACTGTTGAGACGTGTGTGTGTTTCTCTGTTTGTTTATGTGGAGGGGTTGTACTCTGTATCTCCGGCCAACCTCAGAGTAGTGTGTTGCCACCTCATGTGTGTGAAGGGTGGACATAGGCATACAATCCTTGTGTGGCCAAACCACCTAAACAACTGTGTATTGTGGTGTGTTTCATTTTCTTCTACTTCCTTCTACGTACGTTGCTGGCTTGTGCTAATGCGCTTGGTGTGATCATTATTGTTTGGCATATCAAATTAGTCTAAAATTTTATTTGGTAGTTAACCAATTCACTCATTCCCTCTTGGTTGTACATTGCACACGTGCACTTCAACTTAAAGTCTAAGGTTAAAGGTTTTAAAATAAGAGAGGAAACTAGTTAAAGTAGAAGAACAAACTAGTTAAAGTAGAAGAGCAAACCTGTTAAAAAAGAGAAAACCTCTTAAAAAGAAGAGGAAATCAGTTAAAGTGTTTGGTCTATTAAATAGTAGTTTTAGCATGTTAAAGCAATAATTATAGTCTAGTAAAGTCATAATTTTTATCTGTTAAAGTAATAGTTGTAATGTGTTAAATTAGTCGAAGAAACTAGTAAAAGGATAAGAGAAAATCAATTAATGTATGTGGAATTTAAATTAACTGTTGATATGATTTAATGTATAACTTGAAAGATGTTAAAGTAAGAGTTAAAAGGTTTTAAAGTAAGAGTTGCCCACAATCATAACACAGAAAATGTTAGCCTCTAACTGTCAGCACAGATCTCAATAAAGTAGGGACATGAAATTAATATGTGACTGGGATCTATAATTAAATTTTCCTTTAGTTTAAGAAAAATTATAAAAAAGATAACTCCGATCTAATTGAAGGATTTAAACTTTAAGAGAAATGTTTATTATTTTTAATAAGTACATGAAGAGTTGCATCCGTAAGTGATAATCCAACATCAAAGGGACTATATATCACAAATTACTTATACCTCAGTGAAACCTCAGAAGGCATGTTAACTTTTGCATAAGTCAATCGAACACCTAAGAAAGGAGTTAAAAGAAACTGTCTAAAGAAGAACAACACAATTACTATTGTTGTTGGTCATATGGGTACATCGATGGTCACATTGGGCAGAATACAAGAAATACTTATTATAAGCCCTCTTACAGTAAATATGAGCTAATTATAGATTGGGGGACCATATTTTATCACAGGATCTCTAAAATATCATCTTCAGTAAACACTCAAAGCCCATATGGATTTGCCATTCTTTATTCCATTATCCTTCTGTTATGGCATATTTGGAAGTCTCGTTGCTCAAGGGTATTTGAAGACAAGAGGCTAAATCCATCCTAGATCAGTCGATCTATTACCACTGATGTTGCATTTGCCATGCATAAGATTAGCTTCAAAGTGGCACCGTCCCCTTATCAAGCAAATTTGGTTCAAGGTTTTGGACTTAACTTTACTATAAAACTAAGCCGGCCAAAAAGTTTACATTGCCAAGCTTCTCATGATGGTTACTCCTTGTTTGTCGATGGTGCTTCAAAAGGTAACCCAGGTGTTGCAGGTGGCGGTGGCTACATTCATGATGTTAACGGGAGCATTTTTTATGCTTTCTCATATTATTATGGCTTTGGTGCCAATTTTGTAGCAGAGATCCGGGTATTGGTGGATGGGTTAAGAATTGCTAAATAACATAACATCCTACTGTCATCTATCTACTATGACTCATCATCTCTTGTGCTGCTACTTCAGAAGGGAAGCGCTCCTCCTTGGAAAATGTTGTTTTGGTGGGATGTTCTTATTGATCTCCTCCAAAGCTTAAGATGTAATATTAAGCATATCTATCAGGAATGTAATTGTCATGCCCCCTGTAGCACCCCAGAAGTTTTAATTACATAAAAATTTAAATAAATAGAAATAAATAATTTCCATAATATTAGATTATTTAAAACATACGTACCATTATCGTATGAGCTAAAACACATCATAAAATTTCGTAAAAATTATAAATCAACCCGACACATTAGTTCTAAATGTTCCACAAAGAAATTTATGCCAATAAAAATCGGATTAGCCAAGTTTAAAGTGTTTCGCGACTTATTATCGCAATTCATAAATAAGTCGGAAAATCATTATCACACGTACTTGGATGAGTTAAAAAATTAAATAAAAATCATAGATGGGCTTCAAATAATATCATCTAATGACCCATCAAGAAATTTGGGTCAATAAAATCATTTGGACTAGGTTTAAGAGTTATGGTGACCGATTATCCAAATTAGGAAACAAGTCAGAAAACCGTCAACACCAAAATACGATGCAACCATAAATTAAATAAAAATGTTGGAGAGACTTCTAACATTATATATTAATGACCCAATATCATAATTGGGCCAATAGACCACATATGGCCCAAAAATTAAAGGAAGTAAGAAAATAAATAAAAATTCGTAACTCTAAATAGGCTGAAATTAGAAAGAGGCAATTTGAGTTGAATTGGGATGCAATCATGCATTCTTGGCAACCCAAATTCGTGCCTAACTATGGTGGGAGGTTTCCTAAAGCCTCACACACTCAAAGGGAGGAAGAAATCATCAAAAATGGGAAACCAACATGCCAATCCCGCAACCCTTCTTTCCTAGTCATAATAGGACTCCTAAATACCTTGGTTACTTAAATACTCTTCACCCAAACCCTAGGGACGAGTTTAGAACTTGCTAGGGTCGTGTGGAGGAGCTCTTGGAGGCTGGAGAGTAGGAGATCAAGCATACCAAGCTCATCTTCTTCCCCTGTTCATCTGCTACGACCTGCACAAACCACCTTCTTGAAGCCGATCAAAGGTAGGCCAAACCTAAACCAAACCTTGCAAGGCTTATACCCCTGGAAAGAGGGTCAAGTCTATGTTCTAACCCAAGTGGAATGCCCAAATTCCATGCAGTATTCACGGAGCAGTAAGCGTTCTCCTCCAAGTGGTCTGAACACGGGTTTTCTGGAAAAACGAGACTTCATCAACCCATAAGGTAGGTTTTCTCGTGCCAAATCTTAACATATCCTATACCAATGTGTAGAGCATCAAGTTAACTTTTGTTTCCCACTGGTTTCATCGAATTTCTTTGAGTACATTTTGAACTATAAGCGTTTGCCAAAGTCGCGCACTGTTAGGGCTTTTCCCGTTCTTTGTATGTTGCATGGGATTCAAGACCGAATTAGAGTAAACTCATAACCTGAAAGTTATTCTACTAGTTGTCCTCGTCAGGTTTTGTGTTGAACGTTTTTTCTAAATCTCATTAGTTAGAGAGTCATAAACATGGTAAGAGGGTTGCTGCATGAAACTACGTCTTCGGGTTACACTTGTCTTCTACGTTGAGTTTGACTTGATTAAAGACTGTCAAAACCCTCATTATTTTTTAATTCCGATTTACTGGAAGTACCCTTGCATGTCTAGGACAGTTTAAAACTAGTTTAGTTATTTTTCATACCTTGTAGAAATTGTTCTATATTTTAGAAGCACCTAGTGTCAATATAAGGCAGTTCTGGACCGCAATCCAAGAACATGTCCTTTCTCTGCAGACGCCAGGCACAGACCCTGTGAACGCGACGGCCCGATAGGCCACGTTCACAAAGGCCATCGCGACAGAGGCACTGTCGCTATCTAATCACGACCGGTAATGGCGTCGCGATCTGCCTGTCATGTCTGTCGCGACCTGTACAAGGCACTGTCGCGATCTGCCTACTTGTTCTGTTATGCCTGTCGCGACCTGTACAAGTCACTGTCGCGTTCTGTTCCCGACCCGTCGCGACCCTTATTGGGGTCTGTCGCGACCTGACCTCTGGGTCTGTCAGCCCTGTCGCCTTCTTCACATGCACCCGTCGCGATCTGCTTGCCTGATTAGACAAGCCTGTCGCGATCCTTACAAGGCAATGTCGCGTTCTGATCTGACCCTGTCGCTTTCCTTATACATACCTGTTGCGATCTCAGGATTTTGCATTTTTCTCCCACTTACCTTCTTGCAAATCTCACCGCTATACCCAAGGTCTGTTTAATATGATTTTAAATATGTAAATTGTCTGTCTTGGGTCTGATCATTACATGATGTCTATTTAATGGCTTAAAAGTGTTTAACCCATTTAAAAAGCCTTAAATACATGAATATTATTCTAAGTGCTTTCTTAATGATATGATCATTCATGGAACTTGTGATTGACTCTTGTTACCGTTCTACCTTGATTAAATGATAATTTTTATCTTTAAAATCTTGCAAACCCATGTATAGTTAAATGCATTGTCATCGCATGCCATCATGTTAAGTGGTTTCCGCGAGTTTGAGACCGATGGATTGAGAATTGAGACGTGTACGTCACTACACACTTGCACATCTAGGAAGCCCTTTCTTGGGAAATTGGAAACTCTCTACCGGTCATTCCAAATCGGTAGACTAGCGACCTTTTCTCCAAGGCCTCCGTAAATCTCCTATGACCATAGATTCCCACATGGCCGACGAGTTGTTTGTACCATTGAAGTTCCCTGAAGATAGCGTGCACTTCCTTTCTCTTCTTGTTCTCGTGAGTATGATTGACAATCTAGACTAAAGCCATTAATGTAAAGATTTAACCAAAGTACAAATCGTACTGTTATACTGCCGAATTTATCTCTTGACCATTGTTATCATGAAATCATGTTCAATTACTTATTACTTGTTCCCATCATCATCATGAACATTACATTACACATGCTTACTTATTTGAAACTCTCATTGGCTATTATTAATGACTGTGGGTATCTACATTTAAAAATTTACATGAGATGCTGACAGGGCACGGCGTGTGTTCAAGGGCTCCAATCTAGCCCCAATGACGGCGAGTCATAGATATACTGTTAACCATGGGGTATAATGATTACTGGCGTTGTATCTGTGCTGGGAGTCTTGCTTGCTTGTTGAATGATAGATACAATAACCACATACATGTGTCCTAGTGTACATTCTTGATGGATCTTTTCTCGGTGTACATTAGTGTCTACGTGCCTGATTAGTGTTACATGATCGTGCTCGTGCGTTCTTGCTTGCTTGCTTGCATGATATGGTCATCCTGCATTTAATGCAATTAGTGATATCTTGCATTCTTGACCCAAACATGTGCAAATGTGAAATGATATGTGTAAATGTGAACAACGTGATCCGGTATAAGACAATGTGAACAATGTAAATTGTTACATGAATGTGTTAAATTCGTACTAAATCATCAAGCTACTTATGTATATAATTGTATCATGTATGTGAGAATGTGTATGGGATCCATGTTAGGTATGTCTCTTTCAATATGTGAATTTCTATGCCTAACTTGCTTTCATATTATTGCATGAATGATATAAGTTTAATATGAACTAGCATGTTAATGAATGTGTAGCAATCATGTGATAGGTTTACATCTAATGATGATATAGCATGTGTCATGTTGCTCAATGTATATATATTGCATGCTAAAAGTATTACTTCCATTATGTGTAAAATCCATGTTTAAGTTGCATATATGTTATAGCATAAATGGAATGAGTTTTAATTTGATATAGTATGTTAATAAAAGGTGTGGGAAGTATGTGATAGGTTTAATACCTGACGTGAGTAGTAACATAAAGCATGCATCATGTCTTTTAAGATTACAAGAACTGAATGCATAGGATGTAGAAATTGTTTGAACCATGATATATGTGCCGTTTGTCTCTTTAGAAGTTTCATTGTGAATATGATGTGTGTATGTATAATGTGCATGGGTTTACTTGCTGAGTCTATTACACTCACTCTTGCTGCGGCATATAGGTGCAGGTATCTCCATATCTTGGGAGGAGATTGTTGGGAGGGACTCCGAGCGTAAGGAGGAGCACCATTGTGGAAGAATTTCTTTATTGTACTTCTTTTCCTAGTATGTAATAAAGGATATTGTGTAATTCAGTAGTGGACAATGTAATTTATTTTTAGTTATAAAATGTTTAGTTCACTTTTGTACTATATAGACTGTGGATTTATGATGATGATGGAATAAGATCGTTATATTCAGTCCTTTCTATTCCGCTGTTATATGTTTATATTTGTGTACATCTCAACCTATTGAACATGTTGGGTAAATTAATGTCCCACTGTAGCGACGTTCATTGTACCGACGTGGGTTGGTATAACCGTACCGGTACAAGGAGGGTCGTTACAGTGCTCGTGCGTTCTTGCTTGCTTGCTTGCGTGATATGGTCATCCTGCATTTAATGCAATTAGTGATATCTTGCGTTCTTGACATCAATTGAAATCTTGCGTGCTTGTACAAAGTGATCTATTGCTAGTTCTATCTTGTCATCTTGGTCACAAATCTTGTTCTATCATAATCACTCTCTCTAGCTTGTTTTATATATCATGTTTTAACGAGTTTTATTCGTACTTGCATATCATTCATCGTACTTGCCTAGTTCTAAAATGTTAATCACTTATATCCATGTCCGCACATTGAGATATAAATCCTACTGGGCTAGTTTGCTCATCCCCTACTTTTACCCAATCTAGGTGACTATGAAGTTCAAGAGGAAGAGCAAGACGAGGATGAGAATGCGTTCGAATGAAGAGCGTTCCAAACATGAGTCTATCTATAGTAGTTTATTTTGAGTGTTAGAACAATGTAGTAGAAAGTGAGGTATTATGTACTTTTGCTTTTATTGAGTCTTAGTCCTGTATTAGTTTATCTGAGACAATTATGAGATTTGAATACAAATTCCATTAAGTTCAAATTTGGGCCCTATGAAGATGTATGTTGTTATACATTTAGTGCGTGCTAGCTAGAGGCTTATTTGCCAATTGTTCACGTCTCGGGATATCGACTCGAATTCTTCGAATTAATAATATCCGCTGCGTAATTCTCGGGACGTGACACCCCCAATTTTTTTAGCAGCAGAATAAATCAGGAGACTCGACGAATGAGTAAGTATTCAGAAGCTATAGACAAATGGCTATTACAAATAGGGCCCATAATGAAATAATCAAATCTTCTTCCTTTGTTTATCAAAATGAATATTGCAACTTCCAATGTCCAATGAAACACTCCTTCCTCACCAATCTATCTATCTCTCAAAGAAAGGGGGAAATTACATTAATGACCAATCTAACTAGAAATAGGAAATGACTCTCTAAGTGTACTCCACGCTCAGCGCACTAGTCCCATCATTTAGCTTCACGTTCACTACCTGAAATATTAAAGAGAGCAGGTATGAGCACATTCGCTCAATAGGATTTACATCTTCATAGGTAAATATAAGTAATTTACAGTTTCAAGCTATATTCTATGAACTAAACTAAGCAAGTAACAGTCGGTAAGAAAAAAATATAACTAGCATTGCAATCAAGAGATGTCCAATCAATTCGTGATATCATATGAGCAAGATGATCAAGTATAAGATATTGTTGTGCTGGAAACTAACATGGCCAATAGAGCAAGAAAGTCAGTAGTACTGGAGAGAGAACAATCGAGATTGTACAAGAGAGTTCTTTACACGTAAGAAGGTCACCAAAGTATCTTTTAAGATAGCAAGATAGCACTGAGAAATACAAGCACTTGTAACATTTCACTAGAAAGCATTTTGAGTAACCCGCTCTGAGCACTCTACAAGAATATCACGTAGGTCTACTGGTGCATCATGCGAGTACGTCCTTTGTAGAGTGTAGAAGGATTATCTAGAGGGGGGAGGGTGAATAGATGTCCACCAATTTTAAGGTCAATTTCAATTAAAAAACTATGACGTTAAGATCTGATCAGGCTAATAACAATCAACACAGAAATCAACAAACCACACAAGTGCCAGTAGTATTTTTAAGGTGGTTCGGCTCAAGTGTGGTGACCTACGTCTACCCCTTACCAAACCAGTGAGGCTTCACTAAGAGAACAAATGTGTGAGACTCTCACACAACCTCTGATTCACAGCTTCTTCACAACTGCTGATACACAGTTTGAACACTCCGCTGATTCACAACTTCAAGACTTGACCTAAATCTCAAGATCCAAACACATCAAGTGTAGAATCAACTATGTCTACTCCAAATGAAATAGACAACCAATCAGAGTAATGTTTTGAAGAAATTGAGAAAAACAATGTTAATAGAAATCTGAAGAAGTTCAGAAAAAATCAAACCCTCTGCTCAAGAGTTAGATCTGGTTGGAAAACTCCTCGAGCTCTAATTGAAACTTCTTCAATGTTGAGTTCATCGAATTCTTCTTCTAGATGCAGCACATGGATCAATTTGCCTCTGAATTGAAGAAGAATTCCGATCCTCTGTTCCGGATGCTCAGCAACAGGTCTTCATATTTACAGAAGTTACGATCCAGTAACTTCTCGCCTTGATCAAATCCTTGATTCGAAGTCGCCTGCACTTTTCTAAACTCAAACTCTCTGCTCAGTGCACTTTGCGCTCTCATATCTTTCACTTTTTCTTCTGTGCGCGATACCCAACTGTAGAGGACATCTTCCTCTTTTGATATGTTCCACAAAATCTTTTTAGTGGGCCCCTCAACAGAATCCCAAAAACTTAGGAGAACCTTTTGCCGCCCAAAAGGTGGTATCTTCCAGAACCATGTGACGTGTACCTGAAGCTCAAAAACTATTGACCTTGGGTCACATGCCCATCACTTACGCACTGAAAGATTCTTTGTTGAATGATTCTAAGTGTTGTAGTGTCGACGCATCCAAGTTATAGAGTCAACGCACATTCATGTGACTTAACAGGATCAATGTATAGTCTTCAGTAGAGTCGACTCTATGTTCTCCAGAGTCGACGCACATCCAAATAACTTTGATTCTCAACGAATGAATGTGGTGTAGAGTCGACCTTACATTATCATAGTGTCGAACTTATCTTCTGATGGAGTCGACCTGATCTTCCTTTAGAGTCGACCTGATGAACTGGTAGAGTTGACCTCATCCGTAAATAGAGTCGACCTCATTGGGCACTTCTCTTCACAAGACTATCTAGGAACTTGACTGGTGTCTACCTGATTCACATTTGGTGTCAACCTATATCTGCTTTCACTTCTTCAGTGCTAGTCAGAAACACATCTAGAGTCGGCCAGATCTTTGAGTAGTGTTGACCTGTTCTGATACTCTTAACTGTCAGCGCCACTGGAACCTCATTGAGTGTCGACCTATCTTCTGTATAGCGTCGACCTTTTGAGCAACACTAAACTTAAATATGATTTTCATTGATACAAATGAGTTGACTTGATCTTTATAAATGTTCCTGTGATACAAATAACTTATGTTAGACATTTATGACATCATCAAACCCATTTACTCAATTTATGACATCATCAAAACCAGAGACACAACAATCTCCCCCTTTTTGATGATGACAACATTTGTTCATAGATTGTTTGGACTGTAAAAAAAAATTTCATGTTCAAACATGTTATTATGCGAACACATCAGTCCACACAAGATTATACAAACCATTCATACAAATTCACACAAGAGCATTTCACACAAACATACATTGTTGATTTCATTACTGATAAGAGTGAGTTTTTACAAGAAACATCAAAGTATCAAACAACAAAACTACAAACTATAAACATCTATGAGTTCTCCCCCTTTGACATAATCAAAAAGTAGCAATCACTAAGGAGGTGGAGGTGGCTGCTGCGGGAATAATCTGTTCTCAATTCTGGACAATCTGAAGTGCATATCATCATAGTGGTCCCGAAGATAATACTGAACTGCATTGAACTTATTGTTCATAAAATCTTCCAATTTCTCAAACTGATTCTTAAGAACAACTGGTACATGATCTATTCCCTGAGGCAATGGAGGGACAGCTACTGATGAGGTGGCTTGATTTCTTTCAACTGTGTCAGTCACATCATGTAGCTTCCCTACATGGTTAAACTCATCTCTCACCAGTTTGAGTTTATTAGACATGTCTTCATGATAACCTCTCAGAATGGTCATCCTGTTAGAAATTTGATGAATTGTCTGGACCAGATCTGGAATGTCATTGATCTTTTTAGCTCCTCTTTGTAACACTTCTTCAATTGACTGCACTTTGTCAAAAATCTTAGCTTCAGTATAAGCATCAGAATTGAAAACTTCCCCAATTGTCTTAATCAGTGCATCAGATCTAATGGCTATAACTTTTGCAATCTGTTTCCATCTGTCAATGTTCTCAGTAAATCTCCTCTCAACTTCTTCCAGCCTACTTTCAAACAGTACTGACTATTGTTCAACCTTGGTGTTCAGCAAATTTAGAGAGGCATTAACACCAGGAAATTGATCTTGAAGAAAAGTAAAAAGTTGTGGTGGAATGGGAGCTTCAACAGAAGATGTGGAAGGAGGGACCTGCTCAGTTGCAAAGGGTTCAATAGAAGTGGGATGAGCAGGTGAAAAGTGTGGAGGATCTACACCGAGATCATCAAATCTAGGTATAAGAGAGGGTGAAGGGACATACAATGTTTCTTCCAACTGAATTTCTTCATCATCATCATAAGTTCTCTGCTCTCTCTGCACATCTTCATCAAAATGTGGCTGATCCACATCAAAATTTGCATTTACATCCTCTTGAGGTGCCAGATTTAGCTTCATAAACTTGCCAATGTGAGGCAAGCCATATGTGTGAAACTTTGCAATCTTTTGGACTTTTATGTTATCCAAAGGAACAAGCATCTTCTGAAAGATAGTAGACAAATGTGCAGCATATGGTAGGCTCTTTCTTAATTATAGCCTAGTGACTTCATGAAGCAATTGACAGAAAATGGTTGCCAAATTTACCTTTTCTTTTTTTTATTAAACAAAATATCAGAAATCTCTGCAAACTTGTAATTCTGTGTCTCCCTCCTCCTTGAGGGGTCAAGATAGTGGTGCACCAATGATGAAAAATTCTATTGATAGGAGGAAATCTATTGGCATTCAGAGTAGAAACTCTTGTATGGAGGATGTTATTTTTATCATTAGGTAGTCCAGTCAACACAGTATAAGCCTCATGAGCACAGAACTTGAAATCTTGAGGATTGTGACCCTCATTTGGAATGTCCAAAAATTTACTCACAACATCATTTGTGAGTACAATGGATACTCCTCTGACCCTAGACTCTAGGGTATCCTCCTTGCTAACCAAATTTCAAAAGAACTCCTAGACTAAGATAGGATAGAAAATCCTATGCATACTGATGAAACTCGTCCAACCTTGAAATTCTAGCATACTTAGAAGTTCCAGAAGCATAGTGATCATACCTTCATCATGAACATTAATAATTCTGGGATGCAAGATTTGCTTGATCTCAGTAGTCAGATAGACTACTTCTTGCACTTGTGAATCTTCATACTGTGACTCATCATCTTCTGATTCAAATTATGATGCTTGAACAGTATTCTAACCTTGCATATCAGCACTTAATTCTTTTTCGAGTTCAACCTCATCCGCAACTTCATCCTTATCTTGGTCATTTGTTGTTTCTTCCTCTTCGTAATCATCAGATTTCTCTGGATCACTGGCACTTGGGTTCTGCAACTAAGAGCCGTCCTGCTCCACTAATCTCTTATCATTTGAAACATTTTTGGAACCCTGGACATTAGGGATTCCTTCAAGAGATGGTTAGGGATTCACATCCTGTGAGACTTGTTGGCTTTCATCTTCCTCGTCGGAACTGCTCAAATTGACAAATTCTTGTTTCTTCTTACCCTTTGAAATGTATTTTCCTTAGCCGTACGAGGGTGAGAAAATCGCCATCTTGAGAAAGACGAAATTGATGGCTTCTTCTCCAGAACTTCTTTGATTTTTTCAGAATCATTTCTTACCTTTGTGCGCCATTCTGACGACGCAGACACAACCTCTTTCCTTTTTCCTCCTCAACGAGCTTGCATCTACAGAGCTATTGGCAGAGATTCAGTGAATCGGAGAGATAAAGTTGAAGATGCAGAGAAGGGATTTTGGGGACAGACGAAAAAGATGAAAGGAGTTGTGTTCAATGTGAGTCCAAACGGGCTTTAGAGCTGAGGTTTTCGAAGAGACGCGACACGTGAAGCGTCGACCTGCCATAGACCATACGCAATACCTACGGAACAATGAAGGATATCGTGTTCTAATGACAAGAGTGAAAGAGTAGAGTCGACTCATCCAAGAAGAGTGCCGACTCTATGAAGTAGAATTCAAGAAAATGCTTGGATAACTTTTGAAATAGGAGCAAACCACCATGACAGACTGTATTCTTAGATAATTTTGAGAGTGTTAAAAACATTTATACTCTTTCCTCACCTATTCTCATTATTAGTAAAATTAATGGTTTGAAAATTATAAACTTTAGTTTAACCATTAAAACACTGAAACACTCATAAAATGAAATAATAGAAAAAAAAAATTCCTTCAGGTGACAAATTTGCAATTTTATGAAAACTTACTCAAATCATGTAAAAAGATAACCTTGAATAGATTAAAAGACAAGCCAAGATCCATTGAGTTAAAACGACTAGCTTGAAATTTTCAGATTTTTGAACTTCAATTAATCTATTTATCTGCAATTTTTGTGAAAAGATGAACAATCAGATTTTCCCTTCCTTTTTCATGCAAGAGCCCATGCTTTTTACACACCAGAGCTCCTGATTACTCAAATAGGGTAATCATCTTATTTCAAGGGTTGTGTAGAACGTTTCATGTGAGGAAACATGTTGGTTAGACACAAGAATCCCCAGTTACTCAGTATGCACAAATAGAAATGTTTTCAACCCTAAACAGAAATAACTAGCTCACCATGACATACAATTTTTCAACTAATTTTTATCAGGAGTTGCAGTTTCTGTCAGGCCCCGACACGGAATATCGGAGCGTGAAGGCAGTTGTAAGAAAAAGGTATAGAGCGAATACTAGACATCAAACCATTGCACATTGAATAATACTAAAACAAATCTTTCTCATTAATAACTTTTCAAATGTCTAGTTACAAACACTAATATCAGAGCCATTCTATAGGGCCCAATTACATTGCAATAAAAGGAAATAACTAACTACAACTCTAAGATAACATAATGACTCGAGGGTACTCCTGAATTCACTCTTGGTCATTCCCTTCCATGTGAGTGTGTATGTCATCATCGGTCTCACCTGAGAACACAACATCAAATAACGTAGGGTGAGTGATAACGCCGAGTAGGACTTAAATCTCAGGCTCAAACAGGCTTTAAATAATTAACGCATTTAATTGCAGAGTATCTAAAGATAGCAGGTACAAGAGAGTCAAAATATAGCAAGATATAGAACAACAGGTACAGGATAGCACAATAGCACGAGATCGAGTATAGTTTCCAAAAATAGCACAAGTATCGAGTATAGCACGAATAGCAAGATGGCCATAGCACAACTAGCACAAGTATAATAATAGCACGACGAGTATAGCACTTGTTTGTCATTCTAGACATCGAGAGAGTATAGCACGTTTTGTGTTTTGATTGTCATATAGATAGTCGAGATAGATAGCACTTGAGTGTAATGCCAACACTCTGATCATTTAACTCCCATGGGCACTAGCACTTTCGGGCGCACATCCCAGGACCAGATCGGGCCCTTTATATATTGTCAGGCATTGGTTATATTGTATCTTTAGACAATTAGTCAATGGCCAATATAGAGTACCAAGAATAGTTAAGAGCACTAGATGAATAGACGAGATAGTAGAGGGAACATGAATAGACGAGCGAGTAGAGTATAGATTGGAGCTAAGGGTACATCACGTAAAACAACGAGTAAACAGGCGACAGTAACAGTTGCACAACACGCGCACGTCGTATTGGCAGTCAGGTGGAATTCACGATCTTCCCGCTGGCCATGTTATGCACAAGTCCAGAGGTCCGACGTGATTCAAGGTAAGAGCGAACTTCTAATAGCCGTTTGGATCATATCGATCCCTAAAGGGGTAATGGGTGTTAGGGTACAACCGGCTTGTCGACTATGTGGGAATCCATGATCAGAGGTGTATATAAAAATAGGTGCTCAACATTCTAGAGGAATTCTAGAACAGTGGAGCGTCGATATCGGTATATAAATAACGCAAGAAACGAATACAAGTCCTTTAAAATAGGGCAATTAATATACTTTATTGCAATAAATTACCAGATACATTATGAGATATTTTATGCCAGATTTCAGTCATATATGGATGGTTCATGTGTGTGCATGTGTAAGAGAAATCATAGATAGAAAAGAAGTCGTGAATATGTATTTTAAAGCATTCAATATAGCTACATTTTTAAAACAGGTCTTTTTACTGCGTGTATGGGTTTTCATCAAAAATCCTGTGAACGCGATGTAGGCCAGTAAGGGGCGCGACAGGGTCAGGGCAAATCGCGACAGGGCCTGAAAAGGGTCGCGACAGGGCTGCCAGGACAGAAGGCCAGAACGCGACGTAGGGTACTGTCGCATTCAGAACGCGACAAGGAAAGCGTCGCGATGGGCTTGAGAACGCGACCTATGAGGCCGTCGCGTTCTCAGGTCCATGGCCCGAGTCTGACAGAGTTCTGCTTTGTCTTGGATTACGGTCCAGAAATATCAGATTTTGATACAGGGTCGTTCAGAAAATCATAACTAATTGTATACACGATGAAAAATCATGAAACCAGTGGCAAATGAAACTAGACATGCGAGAGTACTTCCAGAAAATAGGAATTTGAGAGAGAGCATGGCTTGAACATGGTTTGATCATGAAAAATAACGAGTAACACAGAACATGATACAGAGAGCAAGATTGATTTAATTTGAGCACATGCTCAACAAAATTAGGGCTTTCAGGGGCAAAACATCCCTAACAACATGAAGTGTCTACAGTAAAAATAAAGAACAAAAGATTAGCATGGGATCAAGTGTACATGGAGATATGATTCAAACATGATGACTCAGAGTTATCATGTTTGCAAAACTTCTAAAATAAAGAACAAAAGATTGGCTCGATGAAAATTATGAAACAAGAGGGCTTTGGTTCCTGGTGATTGGAACTACCTATAGATGGATTTGATTTAGTTTTGCTTGTGAGAATGCCTACCTTTGACTCGATTTATCTTCTAGAGTTAAAATATCCAAGAACGAGGAAGAAGCTCCAAGAACTCCTTCTCCCCACGAGATCCTCTCCTCCTTGGCGTCTTCTCCACGTCCAACAACCTTTGGCAACGAGCTAGGGTCGGCCAAGAGGGTTTAAGAGATGTATTTATGCATGTATGTGTTGCTATTCCTACTTCTATTCTAATTGCTCTTTAATTACGAGATTTCCTAACTCCAACCTTCATTTCTTGCTTTCCAACCTCTATTTAGGTTAGGATGAGATCTAAATTCATGCTAAATCATAAGGGTAGGCTTAGGAATCCAATTCCAACTTATATTGCCTCTTTTAATGCTTAAAGAGTCCTTTTCTATTTAGGAGATATTAAGACTCCGAATTTAGGGTATTTTCTTTTTATTTTCTATTTGTAAATTCATATTTTTACCCAATAAGTTCTAGAGGATCCATTAAGCAAAGCCCATTACTCTTTTCCATTTAATGAGTTTTATTTAATGCTCTTTTCATTGAATATCACTTTAGCTTAGTTTTTAATTTATTATTTAAATTTTCAATTTTCTCAAAATTCAAGTTGTTATAGTTTCTCAGAGCATAGTCATTGTTCTGTCATCAAGAAGGATTTTATCCATTGAAAATTCTTGAAAATTTATTTGTATCAAGAAGACTTCTAAAACAATGCTACCTAGAAGTTTTAAAATCTAACCAGAGAAACAGTTTACATGAAAATTTTAGAATTTGATAAAATGCAATTCTTACTTGATGCATTAATTTCTGCAACTGTTATTTAACCTTTTGAACTTTTTAGAGACTTTTAAGGTTAAACTAGAAATTGATAATCCACAAATCATAACATTTTACTTTTGGAAATGGAGGAGTTTAAGAATATAAATGAATTATACCCCTGAGAAATTGCCTAAAAATTTTGTTTTCACAATGGAATTACTCCCCCTAAAAAATTAACTCTTTAGAAACAAGGAGGAAAATAAACAAGACTCCCCCTCAACAATTGCATAAAGAGGCCCTTGGTACTTGGTGGAGACATATACTCACGCATGCTGAAAGAGTCCAGACAAGCTTAACTTGCACTTCTTCAAATCACCATTTGATATACCAAATAGGCTAATGCAATATGAGAAGTAAGAATTTATTTGCAAGAGCAAGAAAATTTTATTTGCAAAAGGGAAGTGAAGGAGTATGGATTGAGAATAATGGAAAAAGCTTAGAATGAAGAAGATAGTGTCGACTCTCTTGCCAATAGAGTCGACCTAGATCTGATCAATCAAACAGAAAATTGAAAGAATTTTTCTTCACAGACTACACATAACCTGAATACATTTCATCCAACTCAACTGACCAACTGTATCACTGAGCATGATCTTTCAACCAACTTCCATCTCATCACTTTGTCAGAAATCAACAAGAGAATTATCAATCAGCAGCAAGAATTTTATTACATGACAAACAAATATACAAGCAAGCATTTACATGCAACTTTTCAAACAGGCAATCATAAATCAAGCAAGCATAGACCAAGTTCTCTTCTTAAGCATGAATATCTTTCATTGCACAACGGTTTTTTAAAGATATCAGCAATTTGTTTTGAAGTTTCAATAAAATGCAATTCAAAATAATTCTTGCTCACTTCATCTCTTAAGAAAAGATGCCTGATTTCTATGTGCTTAGTTCTAAAGTGCTAGATTGGATTCTTGGCCAAACTAATTACACTAGTGTCATCACACATAATTGGGACACATCCAAGATCTACTTGGTAGTCCTGAAGTTGATGTTTAATCCATAACACTTGAGTGCCACAGCTCCCTATAGCAAAATATTTTGTCTCTGCAGTAGAGAGAGCAACCGAGTGTTGTTTCTTGGAAGTCCAAGAGACTAAACAACCTCCAAAAAATTAGCAATAGCCACTAGTACTCTTTCTGTCCAATTTACAACCAACATAATCCACATCTAAATAAGATAACAAATTAAATTCACATGATGCAGGATACCACAGTCCCAGCTCATGAGTACCTGCAAGATATCTAAAAATTCTTTTTGTAGCACTCATGTGGGACTCTCTAGGACTAGCCTGAAATCTAGCATACATGCATACTAAAAATTGAATATCTGGTCTAGATACTGTCAAGTAGAGTAGGGATCCGATCATACCTCTATAGATTTTTGGATCTACTAAATTACCTTTCAAATCAGCATCCAAACTTACAGTGGTGCTCATTGGGGTTGCCATGGCTTTTGTGTTCTCCATCTTGTATTTCTTCAGCAAATCTTGAATGTACTTTGATTGATTTATGAAAGTCTCTTCCTTTGTTTGAATGACCTGCAATCCAAGAAAGAATTTTAGTTCTCCCATTAAACTCATTTCAAATTCACTGGTCATTAATTCAACAAATTCCTTACACAGTGAAGATTTTGTTGATTCAAAAATAATGTCATGAACATAGATTTGGACCAGAAAAATATCCTTTCCTTGAACCTTTGCAAAGAGGGTTTGATCTACATTACCTCTTGAATACCCTTTACCTGTAAGGAATGAGCTCAACCGATCATACCATGCACGGGGAGCTTGCTTCAGGCCATACAAAGCTTTGTCTAATTTGAACACATGATTAGGATGGTCAATGCATTCAAATCCAGGAGGTTGTTCAACATAGACCTCCTCCTTTACCAACACATTAAAAATGCACTTTTTAAATCCATTTGTTATAATTTAATGCTATAAGCACACGCAAAAGAAAGCAAAATCCGAATTGCTTCAAGTCTAGCTACCATAGCAAAAGACTCTTCAAAATCGATTCCAAATTGTTGATTATAGCCTTTTGCAACAAGCCTAGCCTTGTGTCTAATTATTTTGCCTTCTTCACTTGTTTTATTTCTAAAAACCCATTTAGTTCCAATGACACTTTGAGAGGAAGGTCTTGCAACCAAATGCCAAACATTATTCCTTTCAAATTGGTTCAGTTCTTCTTGCATGGCATTAATCGAGAAAACATCTTTTAAGGCATCCTCAATGTTCTTAGGTTCAATTTGAGAGACAAGAGCCATTTGATCAAGTCCAAAATGATCTTAAAATGAGATCTAGTCCTAGGACGATCAATTGGAAAGGCATGAAAGAAACATGCATGTACCTTGAACTGTTGCCCTTGAGCTGGTGGACAAATCCATCCAACCTTACGAAATCATGGGGGTTCTTTTCCCTCCTTATAGTTGATAAAATGTCATGGAATGATTGTGACCAAATCTTAGGCAAGGAATTTTAGGAAGAAGAAGAGTGCTTTGCAATATGTTGAAAATACTCACATTATCTGAAAAATAGCAATACAAGGAAATAGAAAGATAATGAAATTCTTATCAATCATACAACACTTCTCATTACTACCCAAGTTAATAATCTTTATTTGCACTATCTAATCAAAGTAAAGTGGGTGGTACCTAATCTCAAGGTTTATGTTTGTGGAACATATAAAATGGATGTGCAATTTATATCTTATTTGGGCTATCTTTTCATGTTTCAGATGTTCGATATAATAATGTCCAGAGGGATTGTTTTGATAATAGAGAAAAGCTTTTCTCTATTGAATTTGCTGGGTGCCAAATACATGTAGAGGAGAGGAGGCCACCTAGTAGCTCTGCTGCTCAAGAAAGTATGTTACATTTGTGTAATGGCAGTGTGGATTTCTTAGTATGTTTGGTAGGTGATGGCAATGGCAGTGCAACATCACAGGGTCTTCAACAGCACTAGTGGGGCCTTTCCATCATGATCTTTGGCCTTTTGATGACCTCAGCCTGACTGTTAAAGTTTGAATATGAAAGTGCTAGCATTTAGCCTCTGTACGGTTGTGTGAAACTTTCTTTAGTAGGCTTGTGCTTCATTTTGCCTGGTTGGAGTCAGTATCACCCACCTTGGGTTAAACATGTCTCATGTGCTTTGTAACTTCTGTCAAATATTAGATGGAGATGATGGGACTTGCATATGGATGTCTGCAATTTCCCCCAGCAGTCTTGGACTCTGTTTTGTCTGTTTCCCATTTTCATTGAATTGGTGTCTTTCGTTATGGGAGCTTTTACTAATTGTGGAGGAAGATAAGGGAGCTTTTATTTTTATTCTTGACTGAAGCATAGGTTGGTCCCATAAATTCAGATCCCTATGATCACAGATATGAACCTGAGTGGCCCCCATCCTGACCTACCCAATACCAAGTGGGACATAGCCAATTTATTATGCATCGGATGTGTTAGCTGCTGAGTCCTATGACAACTGGGTTGGTGGAATAAGTACCATCCGACTCCTGCCCATTTTGCACTAACAAATGTGAATCATGAAATTGCCAATAGAGTGTGGGACTTTGAGTTCATGCGGTGCCCTGTCTTACCTTGTTCTTTATCCGGTTAGACTAGATCCTTTTACTGTACTCATTTTTGTGCCAAATATTGTCAACTCTGTTTAATGTGGAAATAGGACGGTTTCTTATCTACTGTGGATCTGAAATCCAGGTTGTGTATATCAGGAATCAACAAATGCTAATTAATGAGCTGCAGTTTGGATGCTTCTGTTGGGGGGGGGACCATTACTTACATCTTCAACTTTATCTTTTTCCCTTCTGTTTTCATGAATATTTTCTTTCTTGATCACTCTCGCAGAACGTTATGCTTTTGCTTATTACTTATGATTTTACAATTTTCATTGCACCAGGTAACTCGACATTCATTCCTACTTCGGAAATATTGGACTTCACCAGCAAGCTATTGTCTGATTCTCAGATTAAGCTTTATAGAAACAATTTAAGGATGCCACAACTGATGTTGGAGGAGAGAGAGAAGAAATTTGGAAGATTTATAGCAAATAATGGGTTGATTGAAGATCCATGTTCTTTTGAAAAGGAAAGATCATTCATAAATCCATGGTTTGCAGAAGAACGTGATTTTTTTATGGAGAAGCTTGCCTTGTATGGTAAAGATTTCAGCAAGATTGCATCTTTCCTTAGCCACAAGACAACAACAGACTATATTGTGTTTTATTACAAGAGACACAAGACTAAAACTTTTGAAAAAGTGAAGCAGAGTCTGGGTATGAAAAAGAACCGGCTTGCCCTTCCTTCTTCCAGTTGTGTCTTTGCTTTGTACTTTCCTCAATAAAATGTGACCACATTTACTTGCCTCGAAAAGATTAACACTCTTTCTTTCTTATTTGTTTGCTTTCATAGGTTGGAAATTGCTGGATGCATGGTGGAACATCACAGTTGCAGCCCTCAAGTCAATAGAGTTGCACTCTTTATCTAGATAGGACTCTTCATACAAATTTTAATTTTCATGCTACCAAGACAGACGGTTTTGTACATATTGAATATGACATGATAACTAATGATTAACATGTTGAAATTTTTTTATGTTATATTTAAATAAATGGTGCATTGTAAGTTGGATGTCTTTACTAAAAAAAATCTCCAAAGCATTTGAATAATATTTTAAACTTGTGGAATGTATGAAAAATGACTACATTTATGATGGGTTCGTCAACTATTGTGTATATGGGAGTTGTTGGCTTTCATGCAAATACGACATTTGAGTCTGTTGACTATTGGGCATATGGGAATGGTTGGGACCGTCGGCTATCAAAAAAGGTAGTGGTTGGGTCCGTTGGCTATTGTCTGCATGGCGATGGTTGGGACTGTCGTCTATCAAAAAATATCGATGGCAGGATCCGTGGGCTATTATTTGCATGGTGATGACTCGACGGTTATTGATAGTTGGCTATTGTACAAAAGGTGACGGTTCCTAACCGTTTGCAATGACGTCACACGACGGTTTGAATAGTCGGCTATTGTACAAAAGGCGACGGTGCTTGACCGTTGGCAATGACGTCCCTCGATGGTTTTGCACCGTCGCCTATTATATAAAAGATGACGGTAACAACCGTTGGCAATAATTTTTTTAAATTTTTTTTAAGTAAGAAATAGACGACGCTTGTTTGAAGGCCACAGCTGGTTAACCGTCGGCTATAATATGGCCAACGGGACTGTAGACCACGGTCTATGGACGACGGGTGGACCGTGGATGTTATTATAGGCGACGGTGTTTTCCAAACTGCCGACGGTTGTTAACCGTCAGCCATAGTCCTCTTTGTACTAGTGTGAGTCATTCTTCATATGTGTGAATTTTCATCTATTATATAAAGATTCTACAAGGCATTATCATGCATTAATCAACCCATGAATAAGTTGTAAGGATTTTCACATGATTCTATTTGATCATAAGTTATTGATCATGCTCTCTACTTGCTAATTGTTCTCTCTTTCTTGCCTTGTTATCGAACTTGCTAAAATAAGCACATGATAACTTTCTAAACTTGGTCATGGATGATTTGTTTCCTATCATAGCATTCTTTTTACTTATTTAATGCAGACTTTCCATAATCGGATTTAAGAATGTACTCACACATGCACATGAGTGATTTCTCATGTGCAACCCGCGCACACACTCTTGCATGATAGGAAACCCCTTATCATGGCTTGTGGTGAGTTCTCGGTTGGATATTCCTTATGTTGGACTAGTGACCCCTTGACCAAGGCCTCCATAAGTCTCCTCTGACCATGGATTCTCACATGGCCGATGAGCAGGTTGTACCATGAAGTACCCAGAAGTTAGTGTGCACTTGAGCTGGTGGACAAATCCATCCAACCTTACGAAATCATGGGGGTTCTTTTCCCTGCTTATAGTTGATAAAATGTCATGGAATGATTGTGACCAAATCTTAGGCAAAGAATTCTAGGAAGAAGAAGAGTGCTTTGCAATATGTTGAAATACTCACATTATCTGAAAAAATAGCAATACAAGGAAATAGAAAGATAATGAAATTCTTATCTTTACCTGGATGGAGTCAGTATCACCCACCTTGGGTTAAACATGTCTCATGTGCTTTGTAACTTCTGTCAAATATTAGAGGGAGATGATGAGACTTGCATATGGATGTCTGCAATTTCCCCCAGCAGTCTTGGACTCCGTTTTGCATGTTTCCCATTTTCATTGAATTGGTGTCTTTTGTCATGGAAGCTTTTACTAATTGTGGAGGAAGATAAGGGAGCTTTTATTTTTATTCTTGACTGAAGCATAGGTTGGTCCCATAAATTCAGATCCCTACGATCACAGATATGAACCTGAGTGGCCCCCTTCCTGACCTACCCAATACCAAGTGGGACATAGCCCATTTATTATGCATCGGATGTGTGAGCTGCTGAGTCCTTTGACAACTTGGTTGGTGGAATAAGTACCATCCCACTCCTTCCCATTTTACACTATCAAATGTGAATCATGAAATTGCCAATAGAGTGTGGGACTTTGAGTTGATGTTGTGCCCTGTCTTACCCTATTCTTTATCCGATTAGACTAGATCCTTTTACTGTACTCATTTTTGTGCCAAATATTGTCAACTCTGTTTAATGTGGAAATAGGACGGTTGCTTATCTACTGTGGATCTGAAATCCAAGTTGTGTATATCATGAATCAACAAATGCTAAGTAATGAGCTGCAGTTTGGATGCTTCTGTTGGGGGGGGGACCATTACTTACATCTTTAACTTTATCTTTTGCCCTTCTGTTTTCATGAATATTTTCTTTCTTGATCACTCTCGCAGAACGTTATGCTTTTGCTTATTGCTTATGATTTTACAATTTTCATTGCACCAGGTAACTCGACATTGATTCCTACTTCGGAAATATTGGACTTCACCAGAAAGCTATTGTTTGATTCTCAGATTAAGCTTTATAGAAACAATTTAAGGATGCCACAACTGATGTTGGAGGAGAGAGAGAAGAAATATGGAAGATTTATTGCAAATAATGGGTTGATTGAAGATCCATGTTCTTTTGAAAAGGAAAGATCATTCATAAATCCATGGTCTGCAGAAGAACGTGAATTTTTTATGGAGAAGCTTGCCTTGTATGGTAAAGATTTCAGCAAGATTGCATCTTTCCTTAGCCACAAGACAACAGCAGACTATATTGAGTTTTATTACAAGAGCCACAAGTCTAAAACTGAACTGCATGGATGTACCTTGAACTGCTAAAGAAAGTTTCACACACCGTACAGTGGCTAATGCTAGCGCTTTCATATTCAAACTTTAACAGTCAGGCTGAGTTCATCAAAGGCCAAAGATCATGATGGAAAGGCCCCACTAGTGCTGTTGAAGACCCTGTGATGTTGCACTGCCATTGCCATCACCTACCAAACATACTAAGAAATCCACATTGCCATTACACAAATGTAACTTACTTTCTTGAGCAGCAGAGCTACTAGGTGGCCTCCTCTTCTCTACATGTATTTGGCGCCCAGCAAATTGAATAGAGAAAAGCTTTTCTCTATTATCAAAACAATCCCTCTGGACACTATTATATCAAACATCTGAAACATGAAAATAGCCCAAATAAGATATAAAATTGCACATCCATTTTATATGTTCCACAAACATAAACCTTGAGATTAGGTACCACCCACTTTACTTTGATTAGATAGTGCAAATAAAGATTATTAACTTGGGCAGTAATGTGAAGTGTTGTATGATTGATAAAAATTTCATTATCTTTCTATTTCCTTGTATTGCTATTTTTTTAGATAATGTGAGTATTTTCAACATATTGCAAAGCACTCTTCTTCTTCCTAAAATTCTTTGCCTAAGATTTGGTCACAATCATTCCATGACATTTTATCAACTATAAGCAGGGAAAAGAACCCCCATGATTTCGTAAGGTTGGATGGATTTGTCCACCAGCTCAAGGGCAGCAGTTCAAGGTACTTCCATGTTTCTTTCATGCCTTTCCAATATCCATGAAGCTTTTTGCAGAATAGTGAATCTTCAAAAAATATAGAAAAAAAGATACATATACCCCCTCATAGGCTTAATGTAGAATTTTGTTTTAAATTTTATCTTCTAAAGGTGATAACTATAAACTTACTCATACACACCCTCAAAAACAAAGAAATAATTAGAGAAATAGAACATGGCTAATTATAAATTATGAACAGAATTTGGTGGGGGAGTATAAATGCTAGACATGGATGGTCTGGAATGACATGGCTATCAACATCTTGTAGGGAATTGCAGTACTAATTAAATGGAAGACTTTAGTACTAATTACACATTCATTACACTGTAATTCTAAAACTCTTCTAGAGGAAAGAATCTAAAAGAGATGTAAACCGTGGTTCACATGGGTTTCAAGGAAGAATCCCTACAAAAGCCATCTAGACCACGTGCTATAAAAATTGGACTGGAAACCAAAACTGACAGGGCTAGTCTTGATTAATTTCTGGTTATTGATCATGGCTTGTTTATACTTGAAAAGGCCATTTCTGACTTGCATCAGCTGGGTTCAGGCTAGTCTTAGGTTGGTATAGACATTGAGAGTCTTCAAAAAATAGAGAAAAAAAGATACATATACCCCCTCATAGGCTTAATGCAGAATTCTGTTTTAAATTTATCTTCTAAACATTTTTTATTTTTTTCCAATTGCCAATTCAAAGGGTAATAACCTAAAAATCTTTAATAACATTTGTGTTCTACACTTTATAGCTGTCAAAATGGGTCTCAAAGAGAAAAGACCACCAGAGGCCTAATCCTAACAGTAAAGTATATAATAAAACAAAATGCCTTTGCTCATCTAGTAGACTGCTGAAGTTTACAGATACAATTCAGCTAAAGCACTCTATAATGACCTTCAGAAATTGGCTTTGCTCATCTTCAGTCAAATTCTATGTTTTTTTGCAGTCTACAATGAACATCTAAAATTGTCTTCGCTCATCTTCAGTCAAACTCTAGGTTTTTCTTGCTGCCCTCCTAAAATTCTAGTATTAAAGTAGTCTACAATGAACATCAGAAATTACCTTTTTTGTGATAGTTTTATGCTCATGGACTGAAGAAAGGGGATAATGGTAGGCCTGAGCTTTGCTTTGCTTTGTTACAACAGTTTGATGGAGCTTCTACTTCTGTATGATCTTTTCTAGATGGTTTTTTTACACCAACAGTTAAGTGTTGCTTCAGTTTCATCTTTCTAGATGGTTTTTCTTTTTTTTGCACCAACAACTACAATCTTGGGATTGACAACTTTGAACTTTGCTTAAAGAAAAGAAAATGGTCTTGTTAAAGCAAATATACACCAAACTGGTAGGGATTAGAAAATGTACCTTTTGTCCACACACTGTCCAAGGCAAAATCCAATAAGGATAACCCTTTTGACTTTTAAAGCACACACACTTAACTGTAATCACGGGGATTGTGCGCCCCCAATACACACAAATATATGCTCAATATAAGACATGGAAAAAAGGATGTGATCGCCACCTAGATAGTTGCCTAAGAATAGAAATAACATGGGCTAACTATTCTAGGAAAAGGAGAGATAACATCTTACTGACCTGAGGTCGCGACGGGGACCCCGTTGCGATGAAGCTGGTGTCGCGACGCCCGATAGGGGCGCGTTCTCGTTGTCGCGTCACCTTCCTCGGTCGCGTTCTCTGCAGCGTGGGAGAAGTGTGGAAGGACCTTCTTCCTGCCCTCCGGCCGGCCAGAGGACAAGAGCTCCTCGTGAGATCTTGCTTGAGTGCCTGCCAAAACAACAAAATAAAGAAAAGACCCTATTAGAACATATTAAGAATAGTATCCATCCACAAATGAAAAGAAGAGATGGAGCATGGTGGGAACGGACTTGGGGGTGGTTTTAAACCCCTTGGGTGTATGGAAAACGTGAGAAGAAAAGGGAAATGAGTCCTATCTAAGAAAAATAAGAGACATGCATGAAATGAAGAGGAAGAAGGAAGAGGAAAGAAGGAGCCCCGTATGGGGAGACTCCCTGGTGTGGTGGACGTCCTCTGATGCTCCAGATGCTGAGGAGAGATGATGGGGTCGCTCTCTTCACTCACCAAGCTCCATTGATTAAGAGATCGTCATGGCTTGGTGTGAAGAATGTGTGGAAATGAGGGAGGAAGGGTTGATTTCGAGCTAAGTCCAGCTCACAGAAAATTTTGGCAGCCCTTCGTGGTGAAATTCAGGGCCCCCCTTCTCTGAAGAAAATGGGCTTGCTTATATAGAAATGAGAGAGACAATCCCATTATTAGGTGATAAATACCCATATGAGACGATAAATCTCATTAAAACTCGTGCGTAGAGTCATAGGGAGACTCCCAAGGAGACCCTTAGCCCCAAACCGCGACCATGGGGGTTGGGAGGTTCAAAAGGATAGAGATAAGGCCTTAAGGACATAATTAGGAGGTGGTTGCAGAGGCCAGCTCACACGGCTGAAGTCGCGACGCATTGTAGTGGCGCGACAAGCATGATCGCGACGGCTAGGAAGAACGTGACAATGGGGGAACGTGCATGGATATGCATGGGCTGTCGCGGCGGCCAAAGGGGTCGCGATAGCAGTAACGTGGCGCTACGACCCGTCGCGTTAAAGAAAATTGATTTATCTTGAATTATTGGCCAATCACATAGTAGGATAATCATCATTAGGGCTCATGGACTCTTTAAAAGATAATGGACGGGATTTTAATAGAAATTGGGCTGTTAATGGGCTCAAAGCAAGGCTAATGATGGGCTCAAGGTGAGTGACCAACTAGGAGCTCACTGAGATAACAAGAAATGTGGTTCAATTTATAAGTCAGAATCGGGTGTCTACAGATTGCCCCGCCTTGGCTTCCACTTTGCAAGGAAATGAAGCGGAAGTGCAGTGGATGTGTCATGAAGTGACGGCGAAGCGGAAATGACACGTAGTGGACTGAAAAAGTGGGAGCCAAGGTAAAGAGACACCCGATCTAACCAACAAGCAATTGGAATCTTCGTGAAAGCCCCGAGTTAGCTGCTCGAGTAGAATGCAAAGAAAAGCACAAGTCTGGACGAGAAGGAGAAAGAAAAGGACGATCAACCCCTCGATTGAGAGGTACCCTAGCCGATTGGCCTGTAGGTTTTGTTTTGGAGGGACATGTGCGTGCCAGGAAGGTAACTTATGACTCTGTCCTAGGAGCGGTTTGCAACCAAAGAGGATCAAAGGAGTAAGATGAAAATTGGATAGAGAATCCAGATCGGGAAATTCTTGTCAAACTGACGGGAACAACTCACTCGGAGGCAAACCTTCCGATTCGGAGTGGAATAGGATTTCTTGTTTGAAACATGAAGATCACTTGAGCACTCAACAAGAGCTCATTGTAGACACCCATTTCTGACCCATAAGTTGAGCTAAATTCCTTGTCATATCATTGATGCCCCACGTTGGCTCATCATCATCAAGCTGGATTTCTCCGATCATGACATCCTTTTCATCAGTTCATCGCCCTGGTGAGGTCTTCCTGGTCAAAGTGAATCCTCTTCAATCATCATCCTGTAGCTCTCTGAGTCAAGAGTCTGATGTTTCAAACCGTACGTCATTCTGATGCCCATGCATGGAGATTGGACACTTTGCATGGCCGCATACTGAAGAGCCCTGAAGGCGACAAAGCCTCTATCGCTTTCAAGAAGACGACTGCTCGATATGTCGCGTTCATAAATAAGCATTTTCATTCTCTAAAAATCGCCAGAAATGACTTAAAGTCACCTTCCATGTAAGGAAGGCGACATATCGAGGCGTCGCCACCCTTGTAGCGACACGATCGCCATCGCGCTCTGGACCTCATGCAGAAGATCCTTTCCGAGCCTAACTTGGACTCATGCTATACATGGATATTCCCTCTTTTGATCATCCAAATCGCGTCCAAATCCTTCCAAACTTTGGGAAAACCTTCCTAACATCATCCTTTCCGAGTTCCAATCGCCCACGCACGGCCATACATACCCAAAATCGGACTCTTGCCCATTATTCCTCTCATAGCCCTTCCAGGAATAATCACATATAACTACCTCAATTCTCCACCTTTTTGGGCAAGGCCAGAGTCTGCTCCTTCCTGTGCAAGAGAGCTTCATCTTCCGAGAAGAGAGCTTCCCCTCCAGACGACCGAGAAGAGCCCTCCAGGGCGTTTTCCCACCGGCTACACTTTCTCTCTCTCTTTCTCTCCCTTATTTCTCTCTTTTCATGCATGCATAGTTCTTGTTTTTTTTGTAGATTCATATTAGAACACTCACCACACACCTATCTTAAGCACCCAAAGGGGTTAAAAACCCCAACCACGTGAGTTCCACCATAATAGTGCATGTGTACTTGTTTTCTATTGAATAAATCTCTTACACACGAAGTTCTAATGGGTTTCTCTGTGTTTTCATGATCTTGGCAGGTACTAGAAGACAAGGACAACATGACGCTTTTGCCCCTCGGCCGGTTGAGGAGCAGGAAGACCAGAACCCCAACTTGCATCCACAGAAGAAGAAGGCGACATACAAGCTGTCGCGATCCAGAAGGCGACCCGATGCCTGTCCTGTTCAGTTACAAGCATAACGACTAACCTTGTGTCATGTTCACAGGTACGCCTTCTCCTTCCCTTCCTTTTCCAACGTAGTCAGCCGTCCCATCATCCACATCTTAGGGCGACTACTTGGTGGCGATCACGGTACGTTTTCCTTAATTTTC
This sequence comes from Colocasia esculenta, assembly GCA_014218235.1. Taxonomy (NCBI): domain Eukaryota; kingdom Viridiplantae; phylum Streptophyta; class Magnoliopsida; order Alismatales; family Araceae; genus Colocasia; species Colocasia esculenta. The sequence goes on along the minus strand of CM024756.1, from coordinate 24,863,855 downwards.
CATTCACATAATTTTTCAAAGGGGAGCACAATCCCATGATTACACCTTTTGGCGATCACGGTGGGACCTCTAATGCCCATCACGCTGTGCTTTTGTGTTTCCCTGCCTTTCCTCTTCCTTTAGGTGTGTGGTGTTCGTTTTGCTTTCCTTTTGTTCACTTTTTCTTTGAGTTCTCCGAAGTTCTGCTGCTCTGGGTGAGGAGGTGACAATCAGTGAGTCGCGATCAAGGTAGCGACGGTTTGGGTGTCGCGATCAGGTTAGTACACAACACCCTTCCTGTTCCTTCTCTGTGTCCAGTGGTGCTGTAAAGGAAAGCGACGGACGTGGTGTCGCGATAAAGGAGGCGACATATGCCATCGTCGCGATCAAGTCAGTACCCTGGTTTCTGATTTTCCTTGCAATTTTGGGTTCATTCTACATACTCCATCCATACTCCATGTCCTACCATGCTTATTCCATGATCTTGAGAGTCTGTCAGTCTTGTGTGATATAGGATTGTTTGATTTTCGTGCATAATTAGGACCTAACTGTTCTTTGTCCACTGCGAGAAGGAACACGACTGGCTACTTGTCGTGATCTTGGTCGCGACAGTTATCTTGTCGCCTTCTGCCTCTGAGAGCAGTTGCCCTAATTTCTGTTTTGTTAGTACTTAGGCTAGAATTTTGCATGCACTCCGGTGCACATAGGATCTGCATACACGTTTCATACTCAGAGTATAGGTTGTCCTCCTCAGTGACGCCCGCTCTCTCGGCCACATATTCCTTGTGTCCGACTAGAGCACTCGCTTGAGGGCCTCCATAAGTCCCCACTGACCGTGGATTCCTACACGGTTGCCGGGCTGGTTGTACCCGTCGCCACCTAGTTGTCAGTCCCATTCATTTTTTGTCAAGGTTGAGAAATCCTAGTCACACCCGAAGATTGGAAGCCTTCTCCCATTAGGAACTTTCATTATTTGGAGAGAACTTGCTAAAAAAAATCAATCCATTAAAAGGCAAACTTGAATAAAGTAAAAGAAACCATCATCATTGCCAACTGCTTGTTTTGGGTGAGACGTTTTTCCTTTCCTTTTGTTTGTATAGGATTGTCTGTTTAGGAAACTAGGTGTCTGTCTAGGTTAGGTTTTTTAAGTCTGAACAGGCTTTCCCCATTTTGGTGTGCCCACTTTCCAAACATGGAGTCATATCTGAACCCGGTCTATGATGAGAATCAGGACCTTGCCTTTTACACTTCCCAAGACTACGAGGAATCTCTTCCTCATGATCTCTTTGGGGAGTCGGCCCGCCCTTGGGTCGCCACAGTCCGCGCCACCGAGAACCACCATCCCGACGATGGTGGCCCATCTCAAACCATCCACCCCCCTTAGTTGGACGATCAAGCCACTCAACTCCTACGCTTAGTTCCCCAGCTTGATCAGTCCCAGATCCAAACCCTCATGACGGCCCTCAAAGGAAAGGCCGCTTCTTCACCCTCACCCAGAGTGGGCACATCATGCCCCATGGCATCTACCTTCGGCCCCCATGTCAGCATGGGACAAGCCGACAACACTCCCATCCGGCGGGCCACCCGATTCACGCCATTCGAGTCTGATCATTACCATCCCCGTGAGTCGAGGCCCCGGTCTCCCCAGTATCACCCTTGCTACTCACCCCATCCTCCTGAGCCACGCGCTAGGCCGGCGTCCCGCGTCTCTTCTTTACATACTCAACCTTCCGCCGCTCCCGACATGACGTCTGAGTGGGCGTCCATCAAGAAGGAGCTCCAAGAGCTCTGAAAGCAAGTCGACCCTAGGCAGCACCGCGACGTGCACATGCCTAATTTCAATGGCCTATGGGTCCCTTCTCCATCTGAACTGCCAAAGTACCTCAAGTACAATGGCTCTGGCAACCCTTACACCCATATGAAGGATTTTATCTATGAGTCCGCACCCTATCAGCATGACCGCCGCTTAATGGCATACCTGTTCCGCCGGTCACTGGACGACCCTGCATTAGATTGGTTCTATTCCCTATTTCCAGAGGATGCAGAGGACTTCGCTATTGGGAAGGCAAAATTCCTCGAACAATTCCAAGATAGGGTTGGACCGGAGTATTCTCTTACGGATCTCATGGCCAAACGGATGAAGTCGGATGAAGATTTCGCTACATATGCCGACAGGTGTAGACAGATGGCCACGCAAGTCCCAGGGTACCTTCCGGAGGGAGAGAAGATCAAGCTCATCATTACCAATGCAACACCCAAGTACCGCCACATTTTGGCTATGAACGACATCACATCCATGCAACAGTTATACAGTCGTGCTCGCTTTATCAAAACCCAACTCATTGACTCCTGCACGCCATCCTTGTTTGAGGTCCAACAACCCAATTGCACATTTCAAGGGCCCACCTATGAGTGAGTTCAAACCCATGCCCAAGTTGATGCCATCCACCACCCCATGTCTACCCACTCCGCTAACCAACTCGCTCCGCGACCACAAGAACAACCACCTCATCCATGCCGTCGCACCCCGTCATCCACTGCCCAGCCATCACAGTATCCACTTGGCCCAAAGCGAGCCCATTATCACCCGTTACCCGAAGCCCTTTCAGATGTCTTTACAGCCCTAATGTCTATCAATGCATTGCAGCTCCCTCCAGAAAGGCCGAGTCGGGATGCTACTGTGGACCGGTCTATATATTGCCTATATCATCGCTATCTGGGGCATATGGTCACAAATTGCTGTGAATTTTGAGATGTAATATATGACTTGGATCTAGAGCAAAACATAAATTGGTCTGAAATGCACATACTCATCCTACATTGTCAGAAAATGAAAAGAACACAAGGCCAGGGGCAGCAGTCCTCTCCATCGCAGGCAGTGGAACAGCCACCCAAGCAGCCTCAGGTAGATAAGTTCTGGCAGCCGCCGAGACAACAAGCGCAAGTATCAAGACAATCATCTACATCAGCGCAAGGCCAGATGCACTTCTTTACTTACACTCCAAGTGAACTACCTGCTCCATCATCACCTCAACAACCTCCTCCACTACCCATGCTTAGGCCAGCACCACCACACCTACCCCCGACACCGCACCACGCCACGACGACAAGCTATCAACTCGACGTATTGTGTCGGTCCGTCATCAGTCATTTCCACCAACGCCGCAACCCACTGATCCCTCACCTCCTCCAAACCCTCCATCCTTACCCATTGCCTCCATCTCTATGACACAACCCCCTGTGCTTGAGCAAGCCACCACCACAGTACCAAGGTTCAAGCAAGCTCCACTCACCTCTGAGTCGGAGCAAGAGTTTCCTACTCCCAAGCTTAAGGCTGATTCAGCCTCTGAGTTAGAGAGAGAGCTCCCTCTGCATGAGCCTGTCCTTGCCACCATCCAATCACCACATGATAAACCTTTCGCATCCGATAAACCCTCCATACATCCCATCACCATCACCACCCAACGGAGCGGGTGTGAACCACCAGGGGCATGCCTTGAATCTACTTCCCATGAACAAGATAGTCCGAGCAAAGATAGCATAGTCCCAGCCATGCATTCTGAACCCTACAATTACATTAGCAGCATGCCAGTCTATGTCCTTATCTTGGGTGCATTCGGGAAGGGTGAGCCTTCATTTCCCCAGAAGATGACTGTCAAAAGAGTTCCCAAGTGCTGGCGCCGATTAGATCCAAAGCAGGGGCGGTAGCTATTACACTACTCATTGGAGATGCTACCGTAGATGCCATCATCACCCCTCGCTCAGTTATACTGCAGATGATTGGACAAAAGGAAGGATTTTCTACGAACATTGTGCTATCTCACACTTCTGCCAAGGTTCTCATGAATTCAATGCTTAAAGGTCAGGCATGGCGACCTCTAGTCGACGCTCTCAACAGTACAACCTCTATATCTCTACTAAAGTTTTCACTCAAGGGACAAGAGGCCAAGTTGCCTAAAATACCTATGATTGTTCCGAAAACCCTCCATAACCTCTTCCAGTTAGACCAGGGGCAGGTTGTCATGCCATCAAAACCACTCAAGGTTTTTCCAAGAGTCTTTTGCAATTTGCCTTGGCCTGACAGTCAGATGGCCGTGCTAGTACCACTCATCACACTCTCAGAAGCCTCCCCTCCTCAACTGTCAAGGGAGTTGGTCTTCTTGCCAAATATCAAGTTGTTGGTACCACGCATCAGGTTCTCATGGGTCTCCTTTATCCACATGTCAAAGGAAACCTTCTTAATGAGGAAACCAATTTATGGCATTCCCCCATGGGTGTCTATAGAAGTTAGGTATGCAAATGATGGCCAACAGGAAAGCACACACATGACAGTCATATCAATTAATGAAAGAGCCGTGGGGCTACGGAAAAGAGCGAGGTTGTCTGCTGCTTGGGCCCATTATCTAAGGAGACACGTTAAAAACAAGAAGTCACATCTATCTGTAGAAGCAAATTGGCATATATGCGAGCGGGCTATTGCCAAGGAGTGGAGGAGGTTGCAATCTAGATTTAAACTCTACAAGAAACATGTTGATATCTTGGCGACTTCTGACCTTGTTCTTTCAATATCACTCATTCTGGTCAATTTTGTTTCAAGAAGAGGCGCCCGATCTCTCAATCCAGGGCTGATGCCACATCCTTCACCTCCTACTCCTCTAGGGTCATTGGACCCTCACTTATTTCCTCCTCCTGAGCCACCCGATCACCCTCTGGATTCTCAGGGTTTCTTTCCATATTCACCTGGGTCACTTGACCATCTTCTCGGTGCTCAACATTCCCCACTTCCTCTTCCACCTGAGCCGCCTAACTGTAGGTTGTGATCACATTCTCTAGGGATGTCTGATCCTGGTCCCGATTTCCCTCCTTCAACTTCCCCTTCTAATCCTCCAGATCCTCCATCTTCCATTTTGCAATTCATTCCTCAAACCCCTCCTGATCTTGAGCTTGACCCGATTCCTCCTTCCCCTCCGACCCAGGGTCCTAACCCTTTTTCTCATTGCTTTCGAGGTTTCAGTCCTCATTAACATTCTTCTCCTCCTTTGTAAGTCCTTTTGTTAGAGGGTTCTTATCCCTCATATTCTTGTAGAGTCTTTTCACCCTCTTGTTCGTCATTGAGTTGACCCCAATTCTTGTCGTCCCTACATTCTCCTATTATTGAGCCAATTAAAATCGACCAAAATCAAGATTCAAAGACATTAAGCTATTCTTTCGATAAAGGGGTCGCATTGTGCACCAAATAACCATGTAAATATTTGTTTGAACACAAAGAACATCAAAGAGAGTCATCTCAGTTCTCAAACAAGAGTGGTCGAGTCAGTCTTAGGTTTATTTTGCTTCTACAACACTCAAGCTAGAGATTACTCCGTGCCAGGAGATCAACATTCCTTCCCCTATCATCAAAGGTCACTTTAAGCAAGGATCATCACACACTCACATGGCAATCTTGGTCCGTTCCCCTAGTAAACACCGTTGCTACTCAGGCCATATTTAGGAGGTGCAAAAGCTATTATCTTCTTTACTCGGTCGAAGTGTAGGGGCAAAAAGGCTATTTAGGCAAGGCAAGCAACCTAAGCGCATCTCGATGAGAGGAAATCTCAAATAGGGACGGTCAATCAAGCCTGCAAGAGAAATGCAAAATAAAAAGAGAGAAAAAGAACAAACGAAATAAAATTGAGGAATAGGGGCATGGCAAAGAGTGGCAGTATAGTTCCCCGCGGGACGCCCTTGAACCCGGTCGTACGCATGCCCCAAACAAGAAACAGGCACAATAAAGTGATCAAAAGTCCCTCCTCAACAGATTGAATCTCTAAGAGGTGCGCTACGGAAGGAAGCTAAACCTAATCTGTCCTTTAAACCTGCACTAGACTTATCTCCAAACTTTCTTCTCTTTCTTCCTATGAGGCTGAACTGTCTTCCAAATATGGCCTTTGTAGCAACACCGTAAGCCAGGGGCAACCATCTATAGGATGCCACCATCTTAATGCACATCCGACCTTTTTCGGCGGTCTTTAGTGATAGGGGAGTGAATGGGGACCCCTTGCTAGAAGTTTGATCTTGCTTTAGTGCTGTAGTAGCAAGGGTGAGTACCTTCCGTCTCACGTGTCTTTCAGGAAGGGCTGACGTCGGCTTTAGGCGTTGTTCAAAAAAAAAATGATTTCAAAAAAAACTCCAAAAATTAGATGTTTTCAAGCTAAACTAATCAAAATGAACAGATCTAATCATACATGCTAAGAGTGTAAGTACATTGGCTCGCGGGCATTGCTCATTTAAATCTCCACATTTCTCCATCACTTTTGTCTGAGTCTTGCTCACATCATATTCACGATCTGTCTCCCCTTCTCAGTCTCATTCATGATTTGAATTTAAAGCTTAATCCTTCCCAAGCCCCACACGAATCCTCCCTCATCTCTATGACTCCATAAGAGGACTCTCTATGTGTGAACCTGGTGGTTCTTCAGTACCTTGTTTCAATCATGTGGGTGACTGATTTATGTATGCTTGTTGTTATTAGCTTGTTTAGTGCTTTTTTTATTACCTCAATTCAATTCAATAAAAAATCCATAAAAATTAGAAAATCCAAAAAGAGACAGTTCGTCAGGTAAGGCAGGTAAGTATCTCGAACCTTAATCCCTCCGCATTACTATATGATACCTACGCTATTATATCACCTCAAGGACCGGCTGGTTCCCAGTGTGTTCTGGGATCTGAGTTCCCCTTCACCAAAAACAATGATGATCTAGGTGCACACTGCTAATCGCTGGATAGGACGTTAGGTGATATGACTCGGGGACGATGGATTCTATCGCACGCCGGGGATGCGAAGTGTCTTGACCCTTGCTTATATTATCTAGCAATATTATCCTTGAATATTTGTTATCTTCTCTTTTCTTTGCATTTTTTTTATGATTTCTTTTCCTTTAGCCCAGCATGCATCATATAGGAACTTTGAGTTTCATGCTTCATGATTTGTCAAAGTTAGCTTCCCAATGATGGTCCAACGCAGATCCTCATTCTAAAGACAAGAATTGCATCCCATTTCTGAATTTGAAAGCTTTCCTCGAGCTAGTTGCTCGGTCTAGTTTGTCAGTATGGTTCCTATTTAGGATTCTTCTCATCACCATTCATTATAACAGTCGTTCCTTTATCCCCGATCCGCTCATTAGTCGTGAACCGCTCAAAGGCCAGAGTCAAATCGACCCGCCGGGCAGCACCTATCCCCCAATGAATGAAACCTGCACGCTAAAGATAGCCAGGGTACCTCTTGAATCGAGAGGTTGATCATTTCTTTTCCTTCAATTTTTATTCGTCTCGAGTAGGAACCATCCTCGCATTCTGTTCCCAGCCGTGTTCGAGAACAGCCGGATAATTCTAGCTGCTTATTCGTTCAGAATGGGTGTCTCATTACCTTGATGACTGTTTTTCAGCTCATTTCGCTCCATTCCGCTACATCGTCATTTTCATGCCATCTTCGCTCCACTTTCGCTCCACTCCCTTCAAAGCAGGCATCAAGGAGGGGCAATCTGTAGACACCCATTTCTGACCCATAAGTTGAGCTAAATTCCTTGTCATATCATTGATGCCCCACGTTGGCTCATCATCGTCAAGCTGGATTTCTCCGATCATGACATCCTTTTCATCAGTTCATCGCCCTGGTGAGGTCTTCCTGGTCAAAGTGAATCCTCTTCAATCATCATCCTATAGCTCTCTGAGTCAAGAGTCTGATGTTTCAAACCGTACGTCATTCTGATGCCCATGCATGGAGATTGGACACTTTGCATGGCCGCATACTGAAGAGCCCTGAAGGCGACAAAGCCTCTGTCGCTTTCAAGAAGACGACTACTCGATATGTCGCGTTCATAAATAGGCATTTTAATTCCCTAAAAAATCGCCAGAAATTACTTAAAGTCACCTTCCATGTAAGGAAGGCGACATATCGAGGCGTCGCCACCTTGGTAGCGACACGATCGCCGTCGCGCTCTGGACCTCATGCAGAAGATCCTTCCGAGCCAAACTTAGACTCATGCTATACATGGATATTCCCTCTTTTGATCGTCCAAATCACGTCCAAATCCTTCCAAACTTGGGGAAACCTTCCTAACATTATCCTTTCCGAGTTCCAATCGCCCACGCACGGCCATACATACCCAAACTCAGACTCTTGCCCGTTATTCCTCTCATAGCCCTTCCAGGAATAATCACATATAACTACCTCAATTCTCCACCTTTTTAGGCAAGGCCGGAGTCTGCTCCTTCCTGTGCAATAGAGCTTCATCTTCCGAGGAGAGAGCTTCCCCTCCAGACGACCGAGAAGAGCCCTCCAGGGAGTTTTCCCACGGCTACACTTTCTCTCTCTCTTTCTCTCCCTTATTTCTCTCTTTTCATGCATGTATAGTTCTTGTTTTTTGTAGATTCATTTGAGAACACTCACCACACACCTATCTTAAGCACCCAAAGGGTTAAAACCCCAAGCACGTGAGTTCCCACCATAATAGTGCATGTGTACTTGTTTTCTATTGAATAAATCTCTTACACACGAAGTTCTAATGGTTTCTCTGTGTTTCATGATCTTGGAAGGTACTAGAAGACAAGGACAGCGTGAGGCTCTTGCCCCTCGGCGGCTAAGGAGCAGGAAGACCAGAACCCCAACTTCCATCCACAGAAGAAGAAGGCGACATAGAAGCTGTCGCGACCCGGAAGGCGACCCGACGTCTGTCCTGTTCAGTTACAAGCATAGCGACTAACCTTGTGTCGCGTTACAGGTACGCCTTCTCCTTCCTTCCTTTCCAATGTAGTCAGCCGTCCCATCATCCACATCTTAGGGCGACTACTTGGTGGCGATCATGGTACGTTTTCCTTAATTTTCCATTCACATAATTTTTCAAAGGGGAGCACAATCCCATGATTACACTCACCATTAGCCAGGGTTTAGTTATGAAAGCTCAAAGACCTATATGATGCATGTTGGGCTAAAAGAAAAGAAATCTTTAAAACGAATGCAAAGAAAAGGAGAAAATAGAAAATAGATCAAGGATAATAGTGTGAAGCCAAATAAGAATGGGTCAAGAGACTACCCACAACTGCAGTGCAGGCCTGAATCCATTGTCCCCGAACTTACCCGACCTAACGGCCTATCCAACGATTAACAATGTGCACCTAGATTATCACTATTTTTGGTAAAGGGGAACTCAAATCCCAGAGCACATTGAGAACCAGCCGGTCCTTAAAGCGATATAATAAATAAAATACCATATAGTAATGCAAGGAGTAGGGAAAGGAATACTTACATGACTTACTTGTGACGTTCCTATTTTTTTGTGATTTTCTGATTTTTTTTTTGGACAAAACAGACATAACAAACACAACAATGACAATACATACATAAACACAATCAAATAAACAAATATATTATGCACAATAATGGAAAATAACACACAAGATATAGAGGCGATGCCTTTGGGGTCCGCGACATAGTCGTGTCGCCCCGCCATGTCGCGACCTTGTCGCGTCATGTCGTAGAGTCGCAACTCTGACCGAACTCAGAAAATGCAAAAAACCTGTGTTTATCTTTATCCTAAGACCCTTAGACTTCTATTAGGACTCCTAGACCTCTTCTAATCTTATCATAACACTTAGTTTCATGATTAGGAAGGGTTGGCTCCCCCTAGAGCTCTATAAATAGGGCTGTTTAGGGTGCTAATCCCGTAGCTCTCTCTCCCCCTTCTCTCTCTTAGTCTTCTCTCTCCTATAGTCATGAAGAGATCTATTCTGCCTTCCAAGAAGACATCCCGCCTTATGCCGGTCTGAAGGCGGCCGAGAATCTCATGCTGAGCTCCAGTAGCTTTCCTCCATCCCCAAGCACATATGCACATGCTCAAAACTTCAAGTAAGTGTCTTCTTCTTTAGCTTTGATTTTCTGCTCTGTTTTTTTTTCTTTTCTTTTCTTCTTCTCCCTCCCCGCTCTCAATCTTCTCTTTTCTACTCTTCTATAGATCCTTCCTGGCCAGAGGAGATTCTCCAAAGTGCCTTGGCTAGCCCCAATGATAGAGTTACTCCCACCTTCATCCATTCATCACTTAAAGGAGTGGCGACTGTCTACTGTGATTGTGCTAGCCAAGCAATATCATAAGATCGTGCATGTGTGGGACAGCATTACGGTGTTGGTGGAGCTGTGGCATCCCAAACCCACACGTTCATTTCTGCAAGTTCGAGGCTACTATCTTGCTGGAGGAGTTGGAGACAATGTTAGGTCTCCCACGGTACCAGGAGGGAGAGGAGGTCGCTCTCTCCTACACAGTAGCGCCTAGCAATGCGTGGAGCATCCTCGGGGAAATTACCAATAAGAAGACTGACTTGCACTCCATGACCAGTCGGACGCAGGTACATCTCCTCCCCATCACCCAATGGGTGATCTCCCAGTGCAAGCGCAAAACCGGGATCCATCTTGCTATTTCCAAAGCAGCCGCCATATGCATTTGTGGCGTCATTCTCTTCCCAACTGAAGATGATGCTATCTCCATTGCGAATCTGAGTATAATTGACTCTGTCTCAAAAGGTATGAAAATTGGCCAAGCAGTCCTTGGTTATCTTTATGTTGGACTTACCTCTGCAGCCACTGGAGGTCCCTTCATCGGCTCCGTCATTGCCCTCGAACTGTGGATGGGCATGCACATACAGTTTCGGGCCATGGATACCCTCTCCACCGAGTGCAAGACCATGCTACATCATCCCCTTGCATTCTTCGATGCGCCTCTCTACATGACTCCCCAGGTATGGTGCAAGATAGCCCAAGTCAAAGGATTGAAGGCTTGGCGTGATTGCCTCAAGAACATGACAGTGGCGGAGTTTGACATGCGCCCACGCTTCCTTCACAACAGGACGGTCTACCTACCACAGCTCCTTGGACTGGCACTTTGTTTCCTAGGCAACGAGGCGTTGACCCTCTATAACCTAGACTGTTGCTATTTACAGTGTGGAGTGGCCCACACAGTGGTTCCCTATCTTTCACACTACCCGCCTATTCAAGTGAGGAAGAGGGGAGATGAGCAGGATGAACGGGACGTGCGGAGCGCCATCATCCACTGGGATGTGTGTGCCACGAGCATCATCACGGCAGAGGTGGGTGAGGACGATGATGTGATCCGAGAGTACCTCGAGATGCTGGAGCGGATCCGTCCAGTTGCACCAGAGACTTGATAGCTTAGATAGATAGACATTGTATCAGGTGGTAGTTAGGGTGGAAAAGAGCATTGATTGATATAGGGGAAATTAGACAATGTATTTGATTATTTGACTTAGTAAAAATTTGACTTTTTTTCAATTTGTGCGCACTGTCAAAGTCGCGACCTCTACAGATGTCGCCTTAAGGTCGCGACGGGGCGAGCGATCACGACAAGGTCGCGACCAACCTAGCCGTCGCGATAAGAACGCGACACCTCTGAGCGCCGCGACACCAACCGGCGATTCAAAAACACCAAAGCCCTTTCTCTTCCCCCCTTTGTGCGTTCAAACCTCCTTGCTCCGGCGAATCTCTCCCCGAACGATCATCTTCCTTTCTACACCCTCTTCCTCTTTCTCTTTTTCTCTTTCTCACTCTCTCAAAGTGCTAGCGATGGAGGGAGGAAGCAACGGAGGCGGTGGCGTTTCGCCAAACGACGGGAGGAGGAAGCGACCGGCGACGAGGACCGCCCGGCAGTGCGAGGAGACTTCTCCGGCCATTGAAGATGTGCCTGAAGTGGAGATGGCGGAGGAGGAAACCCCGGCGATCAACGCGGAGGCGGCGGCGGCGGCCCGGTTGGAGGCGATGAAAAAGGTAAGTTTCCCGACCGTAATCCTTGCAATTTTGATTATGGATGTGTGGGGAAGCCCCTCGAGGGCCGAATGTAGGGCAAAAAGCCCAAAGAGAAATGCCCTCAAACAAGGGAACTTCGGCCAAAGTCGCGTCTGAGAACGCGACAGGTCGCCCCATCGCGACACCAATGGTCGCGACGGGTCAACGGGCCGCGATACTGTCGCAGCGTATTGGTGCGGTGCAATAGTGTTGCGACGCAAAGGTCCGACACGAAAAGGTCGCAGCGCACCGCGACGACACGACAAGGTCACGGTGGACTAAATTGCCGCAACCTCAGCCGAACAACCCAAAGTTAACTGCTCTTATTGATTAACTGCATGTTTTGTGTTTGCAGGGCGAGATGAGGGCCCGAGTTCCTAGATTGTAGTTTTAGCAGTGTTTTTAGCCTTCCCGGGGTTCCAAAGAGAGAGGATTGAGGAGATGTGGTTCGGGGAGATTCTTCGGACATAGTGGATGAGGGCGGATGCCCCTCTTACCCAGGCCCTGCGCGGCAGGTGGGACACGGAGGCAACTGCATTTGTGTTTCCATGGGGACATATGATCCCCAACCTAGAGGATGTAAGTAAGATTACTGGACTGAGGGTGCATGGTCGTCAGGTGAGCGGGTTCACCTACCCTTGCTACCGAGATCTAGCCCATAGGCTTTTAGATTTGACTGTAGGGTAGAGGTCTTCCCTCCTCTCTAGGGTTGATTTGCAGGAGAGCCTAGGTCTGTTAGAGACTGGGAGGAGGGTAGCAAAGTTGGTGGGTGAGCAGCTGCAGCGGCTGAGGAGAGGCTGCGAGGAGGTCATAGCTAGCGAGCTGGGACAACAGGTAGATTCGATCTGCGTCGCTTCCTCACCCTCCTCTTCGGTAGACTTTTGTTTGCCACAAGGGGCGACCCAGTCCATTGCCAGTTCCTTCCGCTGCTGGAGGACCTAGCCTACCTCCACCTCCCTGGCCTGAGGAGGGGAGTACTAGAGCGATCAGGAACCATGCCCCTCGCCCGCCGCTGGGTGTCGTGCGTGGCACGCACCCGTTGGGAGACCAGCTGGCATCCCTCCAGGATGCCATCGACGCCTACCCCCAGATAGATGTAAGTGTTTTTATTAAATTGCATTTTTAACTGCTTTCAATTACCCGTCTACTAATGACATGTGCTTGGTGTGCAGGTGGTGTGGCAACCATACTTGGGGGAGACAGACGAGGGACAACCTTGGTTGGAGCTGGCCCGCCCCTACTCAGTAGGACGGTGTGGATCCATGCTCTCAACCTTGTGCTACATCTACACCACTATCTGACTTAGAGGTCTCTTGGCCTACGTCAGAGTGTGGTGGAGTTTCCTAGCCGTGACCGGACCCCTAGGCCAGGTCGGAGGTTTCGAGGACTCCACGACACAACGACTGGCGTGAGAGAGCCTGCGAGCAGATAGCTGACTGGGAGCGCAAGGGAAAGCGGGTCCAGTCGGAGGCCACCTCGGACGACGCGTACTTACAGGCATTTGCCTTGACGTATGGCTTGAAAGTCTACTGAGGCACGAGGCGACATGTAAGATCTAGGACATCAGATTATTTGAATTTTTCTTTGATTGAATTGAGCTGACAGCTGCGATGTTTTGCAGGTAGACGTGACTGGAGAGGTCGCCTCGCTCCCGGCCCTGCTCCACTCGGCGGTACAGGATTGTGAGGGACACTCAGAGAGAGGTAGAGGAGCTGGTAAGTACTTACTCAGACTTCAGCACTTTACCAAATTCATAGCTGATTTGAAAAAACTAACGTATGTTAAATGTGCAGCGGAGAGAGCTAGACCGAGCGAGGAGGACACAGGGAGGTGCCTCCTCTTCTAGAGCAATAGAGGATTCCCAGTCGGATCTAGCAGACCGACTGACCGGTGCAGTGCGAAGAGCTGAGGAGGCAGAGGCATTCAGATCTAGAACACCGACTGGCCGGTGCAGTGCGAAGAGCTGAGGAGGCTGAGGCATCATTTTTAGAGCGGGTAAGTGTGCAAGTGATTTGAAAATTTAGATTTTATTCACAATGACCTGAATTGACTTCCTGCAGGTGGACGAACTGAGGACCTCTACTGACCGAATGGCTGAGCTGGAGAGGGAGAGGGACAGCGTAGCAGCAGAGAGAGATCAGCTACACTCCCAGACGATCGAGATGACTGCAGAGCTAGCAAGGTTGCGTACGCAGTGACCGGCTGCGGATCAGGCGGAGTTGACACGACTTCGCTTCGACTTGCACGCGCAGCAGACTGTAGCTCGGAGTCTCCAGGAGATGATTACGACGATCGGCCTGTCTCGGAGCAGGAGCAGGAGCGGGGGTAGCCGGGCGATGGGCGCCTCTGTGAGGCAGTATCTAGTAGACTCCTCTGGCCGTCGGAGGAATGAGGAGGAGGAGAAGCGCTTGGCAGAGGAGGCGAGTGCCAGGAGCGGTCAGGGTGGTGGTGAGATGCCACCACCACCCGACAGGTGTGAGGGATCTGGGGAGAGTGGTGGTGGACAGTGAGGAGCTTGTGAGCCACCTCCCCCTTATCTTTGTACATATTGCTCTTACTAGTGGATTTCATGTCAGTGTTTGTGATTGTATTTGAATGTGATTGACACGGGTGTGAAAGGTTGCGGAATTCCCAATATGTTAATCTAGAAGGGGGGTTGAATAGATTACTGTCAATTAAAACACTTATCACCTTCTTTTTGCAAGAACACTGACTGTTAAACCAATAGCAGAGTTTTAAGCTAAGTGTGGATGTGTGTGACTTGATTACAGGTAGAAAACAGATTATCAAACATGCGTAGAGATGCCATGCCTACCAAACATCTACCGTAAACTCGTGCAAACCACAAGATACGACGATTTACGTGGTTCAGAGTACACAACTTGTGTATCCTACATCCACGGGCCACACACACACGCAGAACAACTGCTTATGAGCTAGTTCAACAACTACAAATCGCACACACGTGTTATCTGATGTGCAACCACGATCAGATCAACACCCACACATGAATCAAGCACAAGGACTGCTTGAGACACCACAACACACACACGGATATGTAAAAGTAGAACATATAAGAGTTTTAGAGTTGAAGAACAAATCCAGATTGTAAACTCTTCTTGTGAACGTCTGACTGGACTTCAAGCTTCGTCTTGATGATCACACTTTGATGAAGATGCTTGAATCCCAACGTTCAGGCTTCACCTCCGCTGGGAAGACTCTTCTTCTCGGTTCTGGGCGGTAGGTTGAAGCAGAGCAGCAGAGAAGGTCTTCTCTTGAGAGATTCTAGGGTTCTTGATGGAGGCTGTTGTCCGAGATTAACTTCAGAAAGTTGCTTATATAGTGGTGTTTACATATGGAGAGACGGGTAGTAGGAAACACCAAGTTTAGTAACTTTGAAACTTTCTGTTTTTGAAGAATCTGTACGTCTGTCGACAGGTCACACTTCTGTTGTCGACAGGAACTTGTTCTTTCAGAACACTTGCTTCTGACTGTATGCATCTGTCGACAGGACCATATGTTGCTGTCGACAGGGGTGTCTTCCAGAAACACATAGTTGCTGACTCTACAGATCTGTCGACAGAGACACTTGATGCTGTCGACAGGTACCTTGTTCTGTTGCTTTTCTTGATCTTTTAAGCTTGACTTTGGTACATGTTTGTATAGTATCTCTCCTACATGAATGTACTTAGTTAGTGAGATACTAGGAACATAGAATCAAGTATGTATCAAGTTATGAATCAGGTATTAAGCTCAATTCAATTGTACATAAAACTCAATAACATTGTTCATCATCAAAAACAGTTGTCATTTAAGTAGAATTGAAAGGTTTGCGGAATCCCAATATGGTAATCTAGAAGGGGGGGTTGAATAGATTACTACCAATTAAAAGTATGAAAACAACCCTTTTTCAATCACAACAAAGTCTTTTGAATTTTCTGTAGAAACAACGTGAGACTTAGATGTGTTGACGATGTGTAGGTGAGTTAGCAATCTATCTAGTGTGTGAATGCAACGTGCCTATCAAGCATCTAACGTGAAAATCGTTCAAACCACAAGACACGAAGATTTACGTGGTTCGGAGTACACAAATCGTGTATCCTACGTCCACGGCACACACACACAGAGAAAACTGCTTATCAGCGAGTTCGGTGACTACAACTCACACACACGTGTTTTCTGATGTGCACCCACGATCAGAACAACACACACACGTGATCTCAAGCACAAGGATCGCTTGAATCACCACAACACACACACAGATGGTAGAAATATGAAAACAGAGAGAGTTCTGAGTGAGAGAATAAATCCTGGTGAAGAACTCTTCTGAGAACGCCTGGAGGAAGTTCAATCTTCGACTTGAATGCTTTGAGTCGATGGAGAAGGTTGAATCCTCGACGTTCTTCTTTCAGGAACTGCTGGATCGACGGATCTTTAGGGCTCTGTGCAGCAGTCTGAAGCAGGGCAGCAGCAACTCTTGTGAAACTTGGAGTAGCTCTAGGGTTTTTGGTTGTGGCTGCTTCTCTGCGAAATTTCCTTCAAAGAGGTGTTTAAATATAGGAGTTCTCACATGGAGAAACGTGAGAGTTGGAAACACCTCCTAGGATAACTTAGAAACTTTCCGTATTTGAATTGTACTCTGTCTGTCGACAGGTCTTGGCCATCTGTCGACAGGCGACAGTAAGACAGAAGTATGGATCTTCAGCTCTGTGAGATCTGTCGACAGTCGAAGACCATCTGTCGACAGATGTGCTCTTTTGTGTAAACGACAGAAGTCTGGATGTTCTGGACTGTGAGATCTGTCGACAGCCGATCTGTCATCTGTCGACAGATGAAGACTTTCTGAACTATGGGTTTCTGGCAGACCACACCTGTGAGATCTGTCGACAGGTCTTTTGTGTCTGTCGACAGGTAACCTTGTTTTTGCTTTTTGTGATCTTTTTCACTTGCTTGGAGAGAGCTTGACTTTGTGCATTTGTACCTACATGATGAAACATGTAAAACTAAGTATTTTGAATACACAAACAATCAAGTATTGCATTAGTTTCTATTTCATGTGTTACATGTATCAAACCTCAATTGAAGTTATTCATCATCAAAAACATGTTGCTATAAATGTTAGAATGAAAACCCAACATTCTCCCCCTTTTTGATGATGACAAAATTTATCAATTAATGCACATTGAGGTTTCTCCCCCTTTTGACAACATCTAAAAGCATTCATCAGACAAACATATAGACAAACATGGAACATGGCACTGTGAATTCATTGATTGAAGGAGGCATACACAGTACAAAAAGTTGTTTGACTGAGAGTAAACATGAAAGGGAAAGAAAATACATGACCACAAAGTGAAATAAAAAGACCATAAGACTCAGACAAGACAGGACATAGACACTACGTGAAGACCCATTCCTAGACATAAAGCCTATCTAGGCAGCATCATCAGCAGGCGGAGCTGGAGCCTGACGAGTGTTATGCATCTCTGTCTGAAGCCTTGTCATACGGAGCTGGAGCTGGACTTGAGTGTCCGCAAGTGATTCCAGACTCGAGTCCACTGTGTCCAATCTTGTATTCAGTTCTCAAATCCAGTGGTCATCTGTAGCTGTAACTGTGCAAGCAAATCTCTAATGGATGGTTGAGCTGGAGCATCACTAACAATCTCAACGCCCGGCACACCATGTGATCCAGACTGGGAGTCTTCATCCTCGTCATCTTCAGCATCTTCAGCAAGATTCTCATCTTCGTCTTCAACATTCTCCCCTACGGCATCAGCAGGTGCTTTACCCTTAAGCTCCCGGGTAACAATTCCATCAACAAGCTTGTATCCCATGCGATGTGCTGCAGTGAGATCAAAGCTGTTGCGAGAATTTAGCTCTATGCACTCGCTGTCTGGAATGTCAATGCCGATGAACCTCATGAGGGAGGTAAGTGGACAGGCAAAGGGCATCGACCTCCGGGGTGGTAGAATGTTTTTTTGATAAGACTAAGCATCAGAAGCGGGAGATTAATGGGTTCACAACTGAGGAAGAAGGTGAAGAGAGATTTGTGAACATCGGTGACCAACTCCCGACTGCCATGTTTAGGCGCAATCATGGTAGTGAATATGTGGTGGATCATCCTGATCAATGGAGGAAATGAGTTTGCATTGAGTTTAGAGATTTTCTTGGTGCCATCATAATCCTCAAGTGTGAGGAGAGGGTAGTAGACAGAGGCATCCGGTTTGTGGCTTAGGATATCAACTCCAGAATTGGGGATTTGAAGGGCTGTGCAAAGAAGATTTTCAGTGAGTTGAAAAGTGGTGCCCTTGACGGTGGTAAAGAAACGATTATCTGGAGTGAAGCCAAGGTGGTTGTAGAAGTCACGAACGGCAGAAGGAGAATACCGCATGTGACGGTAGAGAAACGGAGTCCAGCCCTGATTGTCGAATAGGGGTTGGAGATTAGGAAACATGACGGCCAAGGACTCAAACTCTACATACCGTTGCTGGACAAACTTGGTATGCGTCCCCTTTGAGTGGGTGAGGTGAAGACGGGGAGGCACCACAAGCTCGGGAAGACGATCGTCCCGATGCTTTGTCCTGCGCTCAGCCTCAGCCCCGTCGGCCCGAGAAGAGGAGGGACGGCGGCGAGAAGCCAGTTTCTTGGACGGCCTGGAAGACATGAGGAAGGCTAGAAGAAGAAGGATGAGCGTGAGAGAGAGACGTGGGTGAGGGCTCGGATGAGAGGAAGGAAGACGGAGGAAGGTAGGGTTTTCCCGTCCAGAACAGGGATGGAGATTTGGAGGGGAGGTGGAGAGGGGTTTTGGTGGTAGGAGGAGAAGGGTTCCTATGGATGCCTTTTTATAGAAAGAGGAGGGGATTTTAAAAGGCAAGCCCCACCAAAAAAGCCCCAAACGGCGTGCCCGTTGGACTTCCCAAACTGGGTCTTCCGCCGGCTGTCGACAGATGACAGGGGATCTGTCGACAGATCCTGCAGAGTTTCTGCCAGTGATGTTGATGTGATTTTGAAGAAAGAAATGGGAGCATTGGTTACATGAGTCATATTTGTAAGGTGTAAGATGGGTAAACACATATTGTAACCTATCATTGTCATGGACATTAAGGCTCTCCCACTTACCTAAATGGTTTAAACATAATACCCAAGGGACTTAAAGTTAAAGCATTAAGAGAACATTTTCCATTCGTTGAGAAAAGACACCATTACCCTTGGTTGATTAAGGACATTGTAGACCAACACTATCCCAAGTTTATGATGATCAAATGATGATTGAAATAAATGTCTAAACTTCTGGATAGCCATAGACAGTACATGACCTTTGATTTGAGACACTTTGGAGGCTTCACACTATTTCATTTTTTTTTTTTTTAAGACAAGAATGCAATGGGAAAAGTGATATTCAAGATAACTTCACACCTTTTGACATGAGGATAGACATGACAAGTGCCCGTACCCCAGTTACTCAGTCGAAGTTTCCATTATACCATTGTATAGAGATAATGAGTTTGGTTTTGACGCGAGGGCAGACATTTGTGATGCCCGTCTCCCGGTTACTCAGCAAGACCCATCATAGCTCTACCTTTATCCCAATTTTGTTTTTTAAATGACGTTGTATATACTTTTCTGAAATAGGTAGCTTTTCTCCATTTTAGCTGAAACTTAAGATCAAGGAGATGTATATGATGATCCTTCAGTTCAAAACATAAAGTTCAATACCATAAGATTTTTCAATTGTATTGAGAATGGTGTGAGCCTACAAGGAAATTATTCAACGGAGTTTAGGTGTTAATCCTCTAAGATAGTTCAATGTTTTCAAAATGATGTAACATAAACCCAAGCATGAGTAGTATGTCCAAATCATGGTGGTTTAGGGGATAGCATCAATATCATGTATATATGATGAAGTTAAACATGTATATCCGCCCAATAAACACCTTAGTGAAAGTACATGAACCTGCTCAACAAGTAGGATGTGAAATAGGCATGAATTGCTTGAAGAGTTGGTGTCTGTCGACAGCTAGAGAAGTGCCTGTCGACAGATCACACAGACAGAAGAAAGGCCAGTTCGGGCAGAGCAGAACCTGTGAGATCTGTCGACAGATAAGTTGTCGTCTGTCGACAGATTGCACAGACAGAAGAATTAAAGTTCTGTGAGGCCTGATCTGTCGACAGAGGGAGTGGGAGCTGTCGACAGATGCCTGTGCAAAGCTGGTTTAAGATTAGAATGAAGAGTGAGATGATCATGACAAGTGAGGGAATTGAAAATACACATGGAATGAGTGATTCTCCTCTCATGAAGGACATCTAACCTAGACTTGCTCCCCCATAGTGTGTGCTCATGTGAAAACAAGCAATTGAGTATTCAAGACACACTATTACAACTGGACCAATCATGTGAGCACACCAAGCTTTCAGGAAGACAGATTGTTAAGATTGTCAATGTTTCACTGAAGTGGAGAATGGGCAAATTGTAAAGAAACTCATCCCTATATAAAGTACATACCCCTTACATGCATGTCAACTATGGATACGTGGCGGAGGATCTTTCCTCTACGCATAATGAGAGTTTCCAAACAAGCTTTACTTGTTCTTCCACAAACACTATTTAATATACCTCATAGTTGGTGCACACAAGAGACATATGCTCAGTATATGGATAAGTTTCACTGCAATTTACACAAGCCCAATTCTCTTCTCAAAGTGGTGAATCTATCTTCAGCTAGAGGTTTGGTAAAGATGTCAGCCAATTGTTTTTCTGTGGGTATGAAACTGATTTCTAAGTTTTGTTGGCTACCTCATCTCTCAAGAAATGGTGACGGATTTCTATGTGTTTTGTCCTAGAGTGTTGAATGGGATTCTTTGATAAGTTGATTGCACTGGTGTTGTCACATAGGATAGGTGTGCATCCAATATCAATGTTATAGTCACACAACTGACTTTTTATCCACAACACTTGTGCCGCACAACTCCCTGCAGCAACATATTCTGCCTCTGCAGTGGAGAGTGCAACCGAGTGTTGCTTCTTGGATGCCCACGAAACCATGCAACTGCCAAGGATTTGGCAATAGCCACTAGTGCTTTTCCTGTCAATTTTACATCCAGCATAGTCAGCATCAGAATATGAAACCAAGTCAAAGCTACTACTGCTGGATACCAAAGACCCAAATCAAACGTACCTGAGAGATATCTGAAAATTCTCTTAACGGCAATTAAGTGGCTTTCCTTTGGACTAGATTGGTATCTAGCACAAAGGCAAACGCTGAACTGGATGTCTGGTCTACTTGCAGTAAGATAAAGGAGTGAGCCAATCATACCTCGAAATTGTTTGGCATCTACCGATTTACCTTTCGCATCACTTTCTAGCTTAATGCTTGTGCTCATGGGTGTTGAGGCATGTTTAGCTTGTTCAAACTGAAACTTTTTCAGTAGCTCTTTGACATATTTTTCTTGGTTGATGAAGAATCCGTCTTCCAATTGTTTGACCTGCAAACCAAGAAAAAATTGAAGCTCCCCCATAAGACTCATCTCAAATTCACTGTGCATATGTTTGGAGAATTCTTCACACAGTGAAGGATTAGTAGAACCAAAGATAATGTCGTCCACATAGACTTGAACAACAATTATATGATTGCGGACTTTCTTTGTAAAGAGAGTTTGGTCTACCTTACCTCTTGAGTAGTTTTTGCTTACCAGAAATGTGCTCAGCCTGTCGTACCAAGCTCGGGGTGCCTGTTTCAAACCATAAAGAGCTTTGTGCAATTTAAATACATGGTTTGGTTTATCATGATCCTCAAAGCCAGGTGGTTGAGAAACGTAGACTTCCTCTTTTATGTAGCCATTCAAGAAAGCAGTTTTGACATCCATTTGATACAATTTAAATTTGTTTGAGCATGCATATGCTAACAAAATTCTAACTGCTTCTAGCCTAGCTACTGGTGCAAAAGATTCTTCAAAGTCTACACCAAATTCCTGATTATATCCTTTGCAACCAGTCTAGCCTTGTTTCTCACCACTTTACCCTCTTCATTGAGTTTGTTTCTAAAGACCCACCTTGTACCTATGACAGACATTTCAGGGGTTTTAGGAACTAAACTCCATACATTATTTCTTTGGAATTGCCCAAGCTCCTCATGCATAGCATCAATCCATGAATCTTCTTTTAAGGCTTCTTCAACATTCTTGGGTTCCACTTGAGAGACAAAAGCTAAATGGTCTGTTCAACTATTTGATTAACCTTAGATCTAGTTTGAACCGACTCATTTAAATTTCCTATCACATTCTCAAGAGGATGATCTTTTGAATACCTCACATTCATGACTGTTGAAGGGCCTGGAAGATCTTGCATTTGAGGAGGTTGTTCTGGAGGAGGAAGTGCTTGAGGTGGTTCAAGTTGTTGTTCTTCCTCTTGTGGATCTTTGTCAGGTACACTTCTGAATTGTTGAACGGGAGAATATCTTCTTCATCATTATACCTGCGAAGATATCCACTTTTAGTCTTGACAGTTGTTATAGAGATTGCATTTGATTTTCTCTGTAGTTCTCCAAGTGTTGTATCTTCAGTTTCATCTTCAAACCTGTAAAGATTAGAATTGTTAGACTTGGTTTGAGATTCATCAAATACAACATGTGGAGTTTCTTCCACTTTTCTTGTTTTAAGATTGAACACCCTATAGGCTCTAGAGTGTTCTGAGTATCCAAGAAAAATACCTTGATCGCTTTTGGCTTCAAACTTGTCCAAATCATTTTTATCATTGTTATGTATGAACACTTTTGAGCCAAAAACTCTGAAATACCCAATAGTGGGTTTCTTACCTTTCAGTAGTTCGTAGGAGGTTTTCTTGAATACCGGTCTTACCATGGCTCTGTTAAGAATGTAGCAAGACGTGTTTACCGCTTCTGCCCAAAAGGTTCTTGCTAGTTGATTCTCGACCAGAAGCGTGCGAGCCATCTCCACCAATGTTCTGTTCTTTCTCTCCACCACTCCATTTTGTTCCGGAGTTCTTGGAGAGGAGAACAAGTGCTCTATCCCGTGGAGCCTGCAGAATTCAGTAAAGGAGTTGTTATCAAATTCTCCCCCGTGATCAGTGCGGATGGAGCATATTTTGTTGACATTTCCATGCTCAATCTTATTGAAAAAATCTTCAAAAACTTGCAGTGCTTCATTCTTGTGAGCAAGAAATTTCACCCATGTGAACCTAGAAAAATCGTCTACAATAACAAAACCAAATCGTTTGCCATTGAGACTCAACGTTCTTGTAGGTCCAAATAGGTCCATGTGCAACAGTTCATAAGCTTTAGTAGTACTCACGGTGCTTTTGATTTGAAGGATTTTCGGGTTTGTTTTCCCTGTGCACATGCATCACAGAAATTTCATTCTTGTTAAAGGAAATTTCAGGAAGACCACTTACCAATTTAAGCCTCATGATCTTGTGCAATACATTATAGCTAGCGTGACCGAGCCTACGATGCCACAATGTAAGCTCATCCTGTTTGTTTGCTACAAGACATAGATCATTATTTTCTGGATCATCTAAGTCAACCATGTAGATGTTGTTTGTTCTTTTTCCAGAAAATTTCAGACTTCCTGTTTCTTATCAAGAATTTGACATGAATTGGATTCAAAGACAATTTTATGACCCTTATCACACAATTGACTTATGCTAAGCAAGTTGTGATGAAGGCCATCAACAAGTAAAACATTGTCTATGAGTTAGAGGCAAACTTACCAACCTTACCTGAGCCGATGATCTGGCCTTTGTTGTTACCTCCAAAAATTACTTGACCTCCGTCTCTTCCACGAGCAAACTGAATTTTCTTTATCGCCCGTCATGTGCCTCGAGCAGCCACTATCCAGGTACCATTTGTTTTGATTGTGGGCTGCTAGGCATTCCTGCACATGTGGATCAGACAAGAGGTTTTGGTACCCAAATTACTTTGGGTGCCGTTGTATCATTCATGCCAAACAGTAAATGCTTAGGTATCCAAATCTGTTTGATTTTCAAGTTATTTGGATTGTTCCAGCATTGTTTTTCATTATGCCCGACCTTTTTGCAGACTTTGCATGATGAAGGTTTGTGAACAACAGTGGGCATGATATTCTTGGGAGCATGCATTGGCATCTTACCCTTTTGTTGTCTTGTCAATTTGGGCTTGAGAGCATGCTTTTTGTTCTGTCTTGGGCTTGTTACAAATTCTTTAGATTGTCCAGGAACAAACTTGATCAACTTAGGTTCTTGTTTCTTACCCTTTGAAGGGGTTTGTTTACTTGAACTTGGGCTGGAATCAATGAAATCTGTTAGCAGATTTTTGCCAATTACCTTTGGCTTTGCATTTTGAAACCCAATCCCATGTCTTGCAACAAACACTTTTGAACCTAGAATTGCATCAAGATTCTGTTTACTTTTGACAAAGCCAGACAGATCTTTTGACTTATCTTTTATTTCCTTTTCAGCTTGATCCAATCTTTCTTTTAGATTAGCATGCTCATTTTTAAGAACTTCAAGAGAGTTCATTAGATCATCTCTTTCCTTTTGAACTTCTTGAAACTTAAGTTTCATGCTATCCAATTCATCACTGTGTGTTTGTTCATCACTCTTCATCATTTCAATTACCTTATTCAAGGATTCAATTTCTTCATCATTGTTTGACCTATGAACAAGGGAATTGACTTTCTTCTTGAGTGCCTTATTTTCAGACTTGAATTCACAGAATTTTTCAAATAGAACAGTATAAGCTTCTTCCCATTCAGTAATAGAATATGTTTCAAAGGAAGAATTTACCTCGTTGGAGTCATCACTCCTTGCCATGAGACACTGAATCTCATCATCTCCTGAGGTAGCTTGACTGTCCTCGTCTTCATCTTCATCACTCCAAGTGGCCACCATTGCCTTGGCCTTCTTGAAGGTGAACCTGTCCTTCTTCAGCTTCTTTTTGAGCTCGGGGCACTCTCCTCTCATGTGCCCTTGCTTCTTGCACTCATAACAAACAATCTCAGACTTTTGGTAGAATCAATTTATTAGCAAAGTCTTTCTTTTGGAAAGTTTAGAGTTACCTGTACCTCTCCTCTTGTATTTCAGGAATTTTTTGAATTGTCTAGTGAGCATAGCCATTTCTTCATTCTCACTCTCACTAGACGATTCAGACTCATTACTTTCTGACTTATCTCCTTTTGGAAGCTGAAGAACTCTTCCTGGAAGCCTTCAAGGCAAGTGACTTCCTAGGATTTTCTTCAGTTTCCTTTCTTTTGACATTCAGTTCATAAGTCATCAGAGAGCCAATCAGTTCATCTACTTTCATTTTTGAGAGGTCTTTGGAATCCTCAATGACTGTGGCTTTGGTGTTCCATGAGGATGGAAGAGACCGAAGTATCTTCCTCACCAAGTCACTCTCTGAGTATTCCTTTTTAAGACCTTTCAATCCATTTATAATTATCATGAATCTAGCAAACATGTCAGAGATGGTTTCATTATTATTCATTTTGAACATTTCATATTCTGAAACCAACATGCTTACCTTTGATTCTCTTACCTCAGACGTACCTTCATAGATCAGCTCAAGCTTGTCCCACATCTCCTTTGCTGAGGTGCATGTGGAGACTCTCGAGTATTCCTTCGGATGGACCGCGCACTGCATCATGTTGAGGGCGCTCCAATTGAGTGTCCCTTTGGCGATCTGGTCCTTAGTCCAGGTATCCTCGTCCTGAGGCAATTCATATGCTCCTTTTCTGACTATTTTCCAAAGTTCGAAATTTTGTGCTCGTAGAAACACCTGCATTCGATTTTTCCAATACGGATAGTCAGTGCCATCAAAGAAGGGTGGCCTGGTCACAGAGTGTCCCTCGGCCATATACCCCTTGTTAGATTCCATTTGACCGTGAATCTCCTGATCGTAAGATCAACCAGATAAAGCAGTAAATCGGAGAAACTCGGCTCTGATACCAATTGAAAGGTTTGCGGAATCCCAATATGGTAATCTAGAAGGGGGGGTTGAATAGATTACTACCAATTAAAAGTATGAAAACAACCCTTTTTCAATCACAACAAAGTCTTTTGAATTTTTGTAGAAACAACGTGAGACTTAGATGTGTTGACGATGTGTAGGTGAGTTAGCAATCTATCTAGTGTGTGAATGCAACGTGCCTATCAAGCATCTAACGTGAAAATCGTTCAAACCACAAGACACGAAGATTTACGTGGTTCGGAGTACACAAATCGTGTATCCTACGTCCACGGCACACACACACACACAGAAAACTGCTTATCAGCGAGTTCGGTGACTACAACTCACACACACGTGTTTTCTGATGTGCACCCACGATCAGAACAACACACACACGTGATCTCAAGCACAAGGATCGCTTGAATCACCACAACACACACACAGATGGTAGAAATATGAAAACAGAGAGAGTTCTGAGTGAGAGAATAAATCCTGGTGAAGAACTCTTCTGAGAACGCCTGGAGGAAGTTCAATCTTCGACTTGAATGCTTTGAGTCGATGGAGAAGGTTGAATCCTCGACGTTCTTCTTTCAGGAACTGCTGGATCGACGGATCTTTAGGGCTCTGTGCAGCAGTCTGAAGCAGGGCAGCAGCAACTCTTGTGAAACTTGGAGTAGCTCTAGGGTTTTTGGTTGTGGCTGCTTCTCTGCGAAATTTCCTTCAAAGAGGTGTTTAAATATAGGAGTTCTCACATGGAGAAACGTGAGAGTTGGAAACACCTCCTAGGATAACTTAGAAACTTTCCGTAATGAATTGTACTCCGTCTGTCGACAGGTCTTGGCCATCTGTCGACAGGCGACAGTAAGACAGAAGTATGGATCTTCAGCTCTGTGAGATCTGTCGACAGTCGAAGACCATCTTGTCGACATGATGAAACTTGTGTAAAACGAAGTATTTTGAATACACAAATAATCTGTATTGCTGAGTTTCTGTTCATGTGTTACATGATCAAACTCAATTGAAGTTATTCATCATCAAAAGCATGTTACTGTAAATATTAGAATGAAAAAACCCAACAAGAATGTGAAACCAACATTTCTCCCCCTTTTTGATGATTTTCAACTTGCTTCAATTAGTGTACAATTGAGTTTTACCCCTTTTGACAACATCCAAAAGCATACATAATACAAAAATGTAGTAGGCAATGAACAGAGTTTGTCATTGATTGTTCATTAGCATTACACAGTACATGAAGTGCTAATGAAAGAAGACGTAGAAGGGAAAGAGTTTGCATAATGACCATCTAAAGACAAGATAAGTTAGAAAGGACAAGACTAAAGCAAGAGATAACAGGACTCGACTCAATCTTAAACACATAAACTAGCTAAGCATCAGCATCAGTAGGTGGTGTAGGAGCCGACGCCAGTAGTAATGCTACTAGGCGGGAATCAAGTGCTGCAATGCTGGTGTCATCGTGTCAATACGAGCATTGAGTTGTCAAAACCAATGGTCATCTGAAAGTTGTAGCTGAGCAAGTAGATCACGGATGGAGGGGCTCAGATCAGCATGACTAGGAGCATCAAGGGGCTCAGGGATGGGAGTCTCATCTTCACCTGCATCATCTTCATCTTCTTCTTCATCACCATCATCATCAACGCAGTGCCCCTTTACCCTTGAGGTCTCGAGTGACAATGCCCTGACCAGCTTGTAGCCATTCTCTGAACAGCAATGAGGTCATAGGAGCTACGGGATTTAAGTGCAGTCAACTTTCTTTGGGAATTGAATACTAATGAACAAGAAGAGTGATGTGAGTTGGCAGGCATATGGCATGGATCTCTTGGCACTACGAACGCAAATGTGAAGGATAGAGACCATGATGAGGGGTAGATTGATGGGTTCAGCATGGAGGAATTGATGAAGCAGAGACTTGTGAAGGGAGGTTACAAGTTCTCGGCTACCATCCTTTGGAACGATGAGGGTGGTGAATATGTGGTGGATGAGACGATGAAGTGGAGGGATGGAGTTGGCATTCATTTTCTTACGATCAGTAGGGTTGTAAGGCTGCAGAGTAATGAGAGTGTGGTACTCTTCGGGTGTTGGATGATGGGACTTGATGTCTATCCCGGTGTTGGGGATTTGCAAGGCAGTGGATAAGAGGTTGGAGTTATCAGGAAGGGAGTCTGTTTCACCTTTGAGTATAACTCACCGTTGCTGGACAATCGGAGGGTTGTAGAATTCGGTCATGGCGGTTAGGGAGTGCCGCTTTGTGATCGTAGCAAAAGGGAGCCCAACCCTAGACATCAAAGAGAGGCTGGAGTTCGGGAAACATATCCTCCAGTGAGACGAAGTCGATGTAGCGGGGCTGCACGAACTTCGTGAAGGTACCATGGACATCGAAGACGAAGAGTAGGCGGGATGATGAGCTTCGGCAAACGATCTTCCCAGTGCTTCGACCGACTCTCGGCGGGTGCCCTGGAGCCCTGGCCGGCTTCGGGAGATCGAGGACGACGACGGGATGCCATCTTCCTGACCGGTGGAGCCATCAGAGGTTGTAGCTCGATGTAGATGGTGACTGGAGAGAGGAAGGAGACAGAGAGAGGAAGAGAGGGCAAAATGCAGGGATCTCTTCTGGTGCCC
The DNA here is from genome assembly GCA_014218235.1 of Colocasia esculenta. NCBI lineage: Eukaryota > Viridiplantae > Streptophyta > Magnoliopsida > Alismatales > Araceae > Colocasia > Colocasia esculenta. Next base: position 24,835,475 of record CM024756.1, on the reverse strand, counting down.
TGGAGAAGGGGTTTTTTGGAGGGAGGGAAGGAGTGTTTTGGAAGTATGAAAGGGTGGAAGGGGCGTGGGAACCTTTTATAGAAAGGGTGTGAGAATTTAAAAGGTTGGGACCCACCAAATCGCCCTAGACGGGCCCCCGTTTGGGCTTCCAAAACAAAACAAAAAATTCCGCCGTCTGTCGACAGGAGCCTTGGTGCCTGTCGACAGGGACAGACAAAAATGAATTTTTGTTGTTTTTGGCATTTTCTGAATTAGAACATCTGAGCAGTGGTTTATGGAAGGTATATAAAAGGTGAACACACATTGTAAACCTACCATATGCATGGATATGAAAAGGAATTCATTTTCCTTAATGGTTTAAACATAATACTTAAGGAGTCTTAAGTTAGAGCATAAGAAAAAAATGTTTACTTAAATGAGGAAAGACACGGTCACCCGTTTTGAGTAAACACAATGTAGGACAACACAATCCCCATGTTATTAATGGTCAAATGATGCATGAACTACATGTCTAGATTTCAAGATAATAAAAAACATTAGTGACCCTGAGATGTATCACTTATGGAGGCTTCACACTATTTCAATTTTTCTTTGTTTACAATCCTTGAAAGCAGAGGGAAGAAATGGTAATTAAGAGAGCTGCACACTTTTTGACGTGAGGATAGACATTACACATGCTCGTACCCTCAGTTACTCAGTGGAAGTGTCTTCATACCGTTGGATAGAGTTGATGAGTGAGCTTTTTGATGCGAGGGCAGACATTGGTGATGCCCATGTCCCCGGTTACTCAGCAAAACACATCATTGCTCTATATTCATCCCAAAATTTTGATTGACTTTTGTCCATTTGAATTGTTTTATTTGGAAATAGGTAGCTTTTCACCTTTTTTTTTTTTTGCTTAACAACTCAAGATCAAGAGATGTATATGATCAACATTCAATACTCGACATAAAGTTCACTGAACATAAGACTAATGAAGTTACTTGAGAACGGTGGTGCCTACAAAGTAGGTATTTAAGAGAGTTAGGTGTGAATCCCAAAAATAGTTCAATGTTTTCAGAATGATATAACCTAGACTCAAAAAAGAGTAGTATGTCAAAATCATAATGATATAGAGAATAGCTTTATCATATGAATAGGATGTAGTTAAAACATGCATTAACCCCAATGACACCTTAGATGAAAGAAGTGAGCTTGCTCATGGAGTGGGAGATTAAAGAAGAATGATGTTCCTGGAATTAAGTTTGTCTGTCGACAGGTAGAAATGGCATGTCGACAGATGAACACAAACAGGAAGTTGAGGATTCTGGAAAGGCAGAAACTCTGCACATCTGTCGAAAGAAGGAACTGCACCTGTCGATAGATCTACACAGTGTGCAGAATCTGTGTTCTGTGTGGTCTTATTGTCAACAGAGTTCTTGTTGTCTGTCGACAGAGACCCAGGCAGAGGCATTGAAGTTCAGAATGAAGTATAAATGGGAAAATCATGGGAAAATCATGTGAGGGAATTGTAGAGGCACAAAAGGTGACTGATTTCCTTCACAATGATGTCCATCTAACCTTTATTTGCTCCCCCATAGTATGTGCAATTGTGTACACATTCATTCAAGAACATCAAGACATTTGCACAACTCAATCAATCAAATAGACACACCAGAGCAAGTGTGAAGGCAATTCATGAAGGTATTCAATTGTTCACTAAAATAGTGAATGGGCAAAATGTAAAGAAACTAAATCCTCATAGAAAGTAAATGACCCTTTCATGCAACATAACTATGGATACTTGGCGGAGAGTGTTTTTCGCATAATGAAAGTTTCCAAACAAGCATGACTTGTTCTTCCACAAATCACCATTTGATATACCTCGTAGTAGTGCACACAAGGGACATATGCTTAATATTTGGTTTAAGTTTCATTGCAATTTGCACAACCCCAATTCTCTTCTCAGTGTGGTGAATCTATCTTCAGCCAGAGGTTTGGTAAAGATGTCAGCCAATGTTTTTCAGTGGGTATGAAACTTATCTCGAAGGCTTTGTTGGCTACTCATCTCTCAAGAAATGATGACGAATTTCTATGTGTTTTGTCCTAGAGTGTTGAATGGGATTTTTTGATAGATTGATTGCACTAGTGTTGTCACATAGGATAGGTGTGCATCCAATGTCAATGTATAGTCACACAACTGACTTTTTATCCACAACACTTGTTCGCACAACTCCCTGCAGCAACATATTCTGCCTCTGCAGTAGAGAGTGCAACGGAGTGTTGCTTCTTGGATGCCCACGAAACCATGCAACCACCAAGAATTGGCAATAGCCACTAGTGCTTTTTCTGTCAATTTTACAACCAGCATAGTCAGCATCAGAATATGAAACCAAGTCAAAGCTACTACTGCTGGATACCAAAGACCCAAGTCATACGTACCTGAGAGATATCTGAAAATTCTCTAACTGCAATTAAATGGCTTTCCTTTGGACTAGATTGGTATCTAGCACAAAGGCAAACACTGAACTGAATATCCGGTCTACTTGCAGTAAGATAGAGGGAGTGAGCCAATCATACCTCGGAATTGTTTGGCATCTACCGGTTTACCTTTCTCATCTTTTTCCAGTTTTATACTTGTGCTCATGGGTGTTGAGGTAGGCTTTGTTTGTTCAAAGTGAAACCTTTTTAGTAGCTCATTGACATACTTTGCTTGGTTTATGAAGAAGCCATCCTCCATTTGCTTGACCTGCAAACCAAGAAAGAATTGAAGCTCCCCCATCAGACTCATCTCAAATTCACTATGCATGGTTTTGAAAATTCCTCACACAGTGAAGGGTTAGTAGATCCAAATATGATGTCGTCCACATAAACCTGAACAACAATGATATGAGAACGAAATTTCTTGTAAAGAGAGTTTGGTCTACTGTACCTTTGAGTAGTTTTGCTTACTAGAAACGTGCTTAGTCTGTCGTACCAAGCTCGGGGGTCTGTTTGAAACCATAAAGAGCCTTGTGCAATTTAAAGACATGGTTAGGTTCTCATGATCTTCAAAGCCCGGTGGTTGAGAAACATAGACTTCCTCTTTTATGTAGCCATTCAAGAAGGCAGTTTTGACATCCATTTGAAACAATTAAACTTATTTGAGCATGCATATGCTAACAAGATTCTAACTGCTTCTAGCTAGCTACAGGTGCAAGGGATTCTTCAAAGTCCACACCAAACTCCTGATTATATCCTTTGCAACCAGTCTAGCCTTGTTTCTCACCACTTATCCTCTTCATTTGTTTGTTTCTAAAGACCCATCTTGTACCTATGACAGACATTTCAGGGGTTTTAGGAACTAAACTCCAACATTATTTCTTTGAAATTGTCAAGCTCCTCATGTATAGCCAAATCAATGAGTCTTCTTTTAAGGCTTCTTCAACA
>CM024756.1:24758367-24831967 GCA_014218235.1 Colocasia esculenta | reverse complement strand
GATGGAGTCTAAATTGGACTCCAGTATGAGGTCGATGCTCAAATTTACTTCTTCTAAATGAACTTAGTTTAAAGTTAATAACACGGGTTTAAGAGGGTCAAAATCTAAAATATAGGTTCGATTAGTTTGTCAATGATTCCAACACGACGGGAAGGTTAGAGTTGCTTATAAAAACTGACAGAGTCCAAATTGGATTCCCGATCTAGACTGGGCAATCAATTTTTCATTTCTTACTAGTTTTGTTTAAAATCTATGAATTGGGTTTGAGGGTCCAAAATTTAAAATACAGGTCCAATCAGCCTATTGATTGTTCCAACACGAGTTGGGGGGTGAAAGTAACACGTAGAAACTAACGGAGTCTAAATTGGACTCCAGGTTTGAGATTGGCTCAAATTTACATCTTTCTAAAACAACTTAGTTTAAAGTCAATAAACACGAGTTTAAGAGGAAAAAAATAAAAAATAGGTCGATTAATTTGTCAATGATTTCAACACGATCGGGAAGGTGAAGTGACTTGTAGAAACTAACGGAGTCCAAATTGGACTCCCGATCTAGACTGGGCAATCAAAATTTCATTTTCTTAACTAGTTTTGTTTAAAATCTATGAACTTGGGTTTGAGGGTCCAAAATTTTAAATATAAGTCCAATCAGCCTATTTATTTTTCCAACATGACTTGGGGGGGTGAAAGTAACCCTTGGAAACTGACGGAGTTTAAATTGGACTCTATATTTGAGCTCGATGCTCAAATTTATTATATTCTAAAGAACTTAGTTTAAAGTCAATAAACACGGGTTTAAGGGGGTCAAAATAAAAAATATAGGTCTGATAATTTGTCAATGATTCCAACACGATCGGGAAGGTGAGAGTGACTTATAGAAACTGACGGAGTCCAAATTGGACTCCCGATCTAGACTGGGCAATCATTTTTCATTTTCTTAACTAGTTTTGTTTTTAAAATCTATGAACTGGGTTTGATGGTCCAAAATTTAAGATACTGGTCCAATCAGCCTATTGGTTGTTCCAACACAACTTGGGGGCTAAAAGTAACCCGTAAAATTGACGGAGTCTAATTGGACTCCAAGTTTGAGCTCAATGCTCAAATTTATATATTCTGAAAGAAGTTAGTTTAAAGTCAATAAACACGGTTTAAGAGGGTCAATAAACACGGAAGGTTAGAGTGACTTATAGAAACTGACGAAGTCCAAATTGGACTCTCGATTGAGCAAACGCTCAAAACTATTATTCGTCAAATTAAGTTAAATGAAAACATCTTGCTGTCAATTTTAAAGAAAAATATTTATTTATAGTATTTGGTTTTAATATTTTTATAAATGAATATCATGAGCATCCATCGCGAGGTTGGGTGGGACGAGGACTAGGATGACAGATACGCAGAGGATTTATAATTTTGATGGGTATAATGTGGTTTGCGATTTCATGTTAGTTGTGTGGATGTTTAATTTTTGATGTTTATATGATTGGTTTGTGTACATGTTTGTTGTGGTTTATGTGATGAGATACTGTGATTTGCATAGTAGATGTATTGTGGTTTTATTTTTATTGTCGTTTATCAGGTGATTTATTGTCATTTACGTTTAATTATTTAAAAAAAAATTGTAAGAATAGCGACCGATTTGCGACCGAAAATATCAGTCGCAATTTTGTCGCTACTTAGTTAGCGACCGAAATTATGTTAGTCGCTGATCGGTCGCTGAATCAGCGACCGATCAACGACTGTTAGATATTGGTCGTTGCTTGAGACCAATCGTGCGACCGAAGGTCATCAATCGCTATTGGCGACCGATATAGCGATCAATTGACTTTGGTCGCTTAATAGCGACCAAAACAGTCACTGATTTATGGCAATTCGGTCAAAACACTATAGCGACTGAATTGTGACCGATTAGTGACTGATTTAGTCGGTCGCTATCGACTCTTTTTCTTTAGTGATATAAAATAAGCACATGAAAACTTGATAAACTTGGTCATGCATGATTTGTTTCCTATTATAGCATTCTTTTTACTTGTTTAATGTGGACTTTCCATAATCGGATTTAAGAATGTACTCATACACGTACATGAGTGATTTCTCACGCGGAACCACGCACACACTCTTGCACAATAGAAAACCCCTTTTCTTGGCTTGTGGTGAGCTCTGCGTCGGAAATTCCTTCTGTCAGACAAGTGACCCTGTAAGACCCAGCCCACTTGGGACCCTGGCCCCATCCTCAGTGTCACGGCAGGCACCTTGGTCGCGACATGGTCGCACCAGGGGAGCTCGTCACGACAGGGTTTGTGTGGTGACACACTTGGCCGTCACAACATGGTCGCAATGGGGTGGGCGTCGCGTTCTTGTCGCGGCATCTCGTGGCGTCGCGACTGCTTTTCTGACAGACTTGACCACTATCCTGTCTGTCAGAATGATTTTTTGGGTGTCAGGTGCGTACAACATTGACGCAACCTGGTCAGCCGTCACGTTCTTGTTTCCGGTCTTCGAGGTTTGACTGCTTTTGGTGTCGCTCCGCGGGTGGCTGTCACGACATGGTTGCGATGCTCTTGGCGTCACGACATGCTCGTTGTCGCGCCAGGCCGACCCATCACGTCTTGGGCCCATCGGTTTAAAACCGAGGGCTGCGCCCCATTTCCCCTCTCACCCTTTCCTTCCTCTTTTTCCCCCTTCTTCTTCCTCCTCAGAGTTCTCCCTTCTCTAGTGGTTTCTCGGCGTGCTGGAGTGCTCGTGGTAGGGGTGATGGCCCCGTGTGGAGGAGGAGGTGCCCGTTTTGAGCGAGGAGGAAATGGCAATGGCGTGAACGTGAAGAGGTACAGGGGCACTCTAACAGGTAGGTAGGGCACTTGAATCCTTCCCTAGAATAGGCTCCCTTCCCCCTTGAGTTTGTGGTTTTTTCATGTTTGGGGTCATGGGAGTATGAGAATCATGCTCGTGTTGAGTGAGGATTCCATCGAGCGTATATTCTTTATAACCCATGGTTTGTGGGTTTAAGGGTGGTTTGGATGATTTATGAGCTTTCCCATATGTTTCCCATGCTCCCCTCCCCTATGGAATGCGATTGTACCGAATTTGGGTGGTCTCCGGGAGGATAGTCCCAAAAACCCCCCTCGGCTGAAGACGCGACCGCTATAGAGGTCGCGATGATGTCGGGATCGACAAGGCCGCTGTGACATCATCGCAACACTCTTGGGTGTCACGACAAGGTCGCGACGGCTTGGGCCACCATGACAGTGTCGCGACAGGTCTGGGCACGCGACAAGGTCGTGACGGCCCGATGCGTCGCGACTACAGCAAAGACAGGTTAAGTCCTTCGAAGTTCGTTTTCTGTGGAGTCTTCGCCATTTCCGTTTCTTACTGTACCCGTGGACTAGTGCTAGTTTCCTAGTACGTCCTACACTAGTCGTTCGCCCAGACTTGGTACCTGAGGGTTGTGCCATAATAGAGGTTGCTACCATTGTCTGGGACCCCCATCCTCGTGCGCCTTAGAGGGAGCATTCGGGGCGACGAGTGTACTTGAGTCACAGACTCTGGAGTTGAGGGGAAAAATGGTGGTTAGGACAGCGGCGTCGAGTCGTTTGCAGAGCTCTCTTAGTTAGCCTAGGACACCGAGGACAACTGGAGTTCTACCCGGTGCAGGCCAGCCAGTCCTTCTTCTCACTGCCTCACTCTTTGCCGCCCCGGAACCGCCTAGAGAGCCTGGCGTGGGACGTAGTCCGGACAGACTAAGGCGGTTACTATTGTGCTACTTCGTGTCCTGCCTCACTCTGACGAGACATGGAGGTTTGGACCTAGGTCGAGGATAAGATGTCAGTGGACGCACCTGACTGTTGACTAGTGGTAGTGTTTTCCATAGCTAGTGTCTCTTGTCTAGGCGAGGTTCTCCATGTCTGCATAGCCATCCCTGTGGTGGTCACGACGTGCAGGTTCTACGGAGTTTCCGACCATGGTGTTCTCTTTACCGTTGGTAGTTAGCAGCTTTGCTTCTGTACTTCTGTTCGTAGGTACTGTAGACACGCCATTTTCGCAACATATTGAGCAAATTTCATGTTATACCACGATGCCTCAAAGTGGCTCTCTTCAATTAACCTCTTGAGTGATTTTCTTATTTCTCTAGATTTTTCTAGATTTTTCTAAAGGGGTCCAAAGGTGGTCTGTTGAACTTAAATGATTCGCGTCTGATACAGTGGATGCCTTTTAGGATTTTTGATCCGCGCGGGTAAAGCCGACCCGTATCACACTTCCTTTTTTGACGCTTACCTTGTTTAGAAAGGCGTCCGATAAAGCTACCGCAGTTTTGAGTTTCCATTTTCGAATTATGGCAATTTCCAAAATCATTTTTGGAAAGATTTTGTTGCTTAATAGAATAGCGTCCACATAAGCCAACACGTTTTAAATAGATCGTTTCCTCAAAAGATCGATTCTGTTCAAATACACGACGATATTTGCCGACGCGTTTCAATATTTCCATTTTTAATATTTGGAAAAGAATCGTTTTAAATCGGAAGGGTTTTAAACGCGGCTGGTTGTTCCGACGCGATATCTAAAAATGGCTATAATCGATGTTTGGAAGTGCTTAATCGCAGCAAGAGAACCTTAGTAATTGCGGCAGCTTAGTTCGACGCGATTATCTTTAACAGGCGTCCACTGTATCTGACACGATTTGAGAATTTTTCCCCTATAAATAGACCCCCGAGGCTGCTGTTTTGAATACAACCCAAGCACTACGCGCGAAGCCCTGCCGCACTGGAGACTCGACTTCCGAAGCCAAGGAGGAGTACCTTCATCCCGAGCTACTCACTCTTCCTCTCTTGGAGTTTGGAGTGTTTGTCTTCCTCATCTCATTGGAGCGGGTAGGAGGAGTTATCCATCCACTTCTTCCACTTCATCCATCTTCAAGCAGCAGGCTACATCACCATTCCTTCCCCTTTCTTTTCATTTTTTTTTTTTAGTTCATCATTTAGCATCATTACACTACTTCCTCTCACACATACGCATCCTTTTCTCATACCCACACTTTTAGGGTTTAACACCACCTTACGAGGTGTGTTAGCGCCCATGCCATCTCTTTTTCTATCAATTTATTTGAGTTTCGTGCTACACCTCATAGTCTAATCATTCCATCACTTGTTTCTTGTTGTTTTCTCTTGCAAGGTAACCCACTTGGAGCTAAATCTTCTCCGTCGGCCGGCCGGTGGAAGAAGTGAAGGTAAGTACACATCTTCCTTTTCGCCCGCCTCCTTCGGTACCTACGTGTACCTGGCGATCACACTCCATATTGTGCACACACGCACGTTTCCTTTCCCCCCCTTTCACCTTTATATTATCTCCACATATAAATGCTTTTGTTTTTAATCATTCCTTTGTGGGGTGTGTTTTGAAAAAAATACGTCTACAAATTGGTGATCACGGTGAGACTTTTTTCATTTTAGCTCCGGTTACCTTTCCTTCGGCACCCCCGTGTGCCTCTCCTTCGACACCCACGTGTGTCCCTCCCTTAGTACCCCACGCGGTACACCCCCTCCTTCCGCACCCCACGCGGTGCTCTATAAGATCTCCCATCATCATTACCAGTTTGTATTTGGGTCTTTTTCTTTACATTTTTCATAAAATTTGGTTAAAAAAAAAGAAAAAAGAAAAAAAATCACCATCTTGTTCCCCTCCCTGTTTACTCACCTTCACCTGAAGAAATCATCTGGCTTTGCCTAATATTACATTCTATTTGAGTGGTTGATAGCATGCTGTATTGATTTACTGCTTTGATAATTGTCCTCGGGTGCTTCTTTATTCGTGTCGTTTTCAGGCGACGCGATTTGTGGTGTTATTGTGCGGCGGACATACCCAACGCGATTTGTGACAGACTCCGGAGGGAGTTTTCCACGGCGCTTATAGCTTCTGCGAATTGTCAATCCCGTGGCTGACTGAACAGACGCGATTCATCTGAAGCACATCAAAAGCAGTGGTGTCGGCCATCATCATTGCATTTGTGCATTGCTTACAGGCATATTTCGACCGGGGGACCTCCTCCCTCCTGACACTAGGAGCCAACACCCTTCTTGGTAAAGGCGACCTCTCCATTGGCATTCCGTCTCATTGAACTAGGGGACCTTTGCAAGACCTCTGTAAGTCTCCATACCCCGTGGATTCCCTCATGGTGGACTAAGCAGGTTGTACCATCCCAGAGACCCGTGTTAGAGCACCCATTGCGTGAGAGGAGTGTTGCTTAGTGGACCCGAAGTTCTCATCCTATCCACTTAGGTCCATACCCAGTTGGAGTGACACATTGCAATAAAAATCTACCTTGAACTTTATTGAATTTAATTGGACATAAGCATCCCCAAGTCATTGATTAAAAGCCGTTAACATCTTCTCTCACACTTGTTTGAGTAGTTGTTTGCTAATTGCTTGTTAATCAACTTGTTGCTTAAAGTTTTATGCAGCTTCGTTCAGGCCGGTCTCTCCCAATGGCCGAATACGAAACATGGTTTATCATGAGGATGCATACGATGAGGTGTACGACTCCGATCAGAAACTTGCATAAATTCACAACCAACCCCACATTGATCCATCCACTTCGCATGTTCATGCGGTGGATTTACAACTCGTGGACCTTCTCCAAAGCCTCCACCTCCATTGATCTATCCCAACTCGTGAACCTTCTCCAAAGCCTGCAAGCCTCTCAACTCCAGGATGTCCAGGCTGCCCTCAAGGGGAAATCCATCCCCGATTCTATTCAAGCTCTCCACCCAAACGCGGGTGTTTACACTCAACCTGCTCATGACCCGACGGTTTGAGCCTCCCCTGCCCCCTCGCAGGCCAATTCTGTCATTCATTCTCGCCCCCACAGCCCTTTTGGGAGGCCTTCTCATGCTCGGCCAAGCCCCGACGTGGCCAAGCCCACTTATCTTCCTCAAGCTCCAGCCCATATTTCCGCTCATGCTGGTGCACCTCACCATTACCACTCTGTCAAGTTGAGTGCACCTCAACCTCGATCCTCTGGGGTGCCCCACAAACCATCTTCCGATCAACACACCCAAGCCCTCCTGGTGAAGGTAGGTCGTTTAGAACAAGATTTGAAGAGGGTGTCCGCACCCAAGGATTCCTTTGAATTGGCTCTCCCTTCTATGCCAGTCTTTCACCTCCCTCCTTCCGAACTTTCGGTCTACCGCCATTACAATGGCACCGAAAACCCATTCATGCATATTAAAGAGTTCATGTATGAATCCTCCTTCTAGCAAAATGACAATCGTGCCCTCGCATTCCTTTTCCGCCAATCCTTGGACGGGCCTGCACTTGAGTGGTTCTATTCTTTGGAGCCCGCGAATGCCAAAGATTTCGAGGCAGTTCAAAGGAAGTTTCTGGAGAGGTATAGGGATCAAGTCGGTCTAGCACTATCAATCACCGACCTGATGACTGAAAATATGGAGGCAGATGAGGATTTTGTGCACTATGCCGACAGATGGAGAGAATTGGCCGAGCGGTTGAGGGACCCACTGTCCGAATCAGAGCAAGTGAAGATGATCACCGTGAATGCCACGCCACAATTTAGACACATCCTGATATGAACAAACTGACTACCATGGAGGAGCTGTATGAGAGAGCTCGCTACATCCAGACCCAATTGAAGGACTCTCCTATTATGGCCATGTTTGAGCCGAAGGCCTAGACTTTCAAAAAGAACAATGGTGTCCCCCCTACTCGCGGTCCCACAACTGAGGGGGTTATGCAGAATGAGCAGGTGAGTGCTATGCGCAACCCTAGTCCTTCCACATACCGTCCCAACACCAACACCAAGACCCAACAGCCCCAGCAGCCAGCCTTCAAGCCAAATAACCCTTCAATGTTTAAGACACCACCTCAGCAACCCCAACAGCCTCAACAACCTCAATAGCCTCAACAACCTCACCAGCCCCAATACCAACAGCATCGCACCACCAATATTTCAGGCTCCTCCGCCACCTCCACAATATCACCAGCCTCAGTAGCCTCAGTACTGCCAACCTGCCCCTCCTCAATACCAGCAACAACAACCTCCTCCTCCTTCTCCACAATATAATCAAGTTCCCCCTCCCGAAAACTATGAGCCCCAACAACATAGACGTCCCCCTGGCCCAAGAAGAGCCCATTATTCTCCCCTTCGGAGACCCTGCTCGATATTTTCAATGCTCTTCTGGCCGCCAATGCACTCACTTTGCCAAGGGAAAGGCTACAGTGGCCTCCCAATGTGATACATCTCGTTACTGTGCGTTTCATGGGGACCGGGCCACACCTTGGAGGCTTACTTCCACTTCAACAACTAAATATATGATTTGAATGATAATGGAGGTATAGACTGGGAGGAAATGAGAAAGTATATCACCGAAATGAAGGCGAGGAGGCCAACCAGGCAGGACCATCAGCAACAGCAACAACAGCAGCCCAGGCACCCTAGCAGCAGCCAAACATGGGCATTGTCCAGAACCCTCCCGGAGCACCAGGCTCCAAATCAGCAAGTGAACGCCCTCGGCGTCTACACACATTGAACACCTGGCCAGCCGATGGATGTATCTACCGCATCCACCTTCCAATCATCATTTACCCTACCCCCCTTCATCCGCATACCTACCCCTTCTAACCCGCTACCCTCTTTTCTACGTATCCCTACCACCGCCACCCATCATCCCACACCATCTAGCCAACCATCTAACCCGCCACTCATCCGCCAACCCACATCACCATGACGCTACCACCTCTCAACACACAAGCCCCTTCCTACGCAACCCCTCCACTATACCACCACAACCGAACCGTCCACCCCTACCCACCACCTCACCACAGCCGCCACAGCTAACCTACCTCCCTCTGCACACCACTAGTCGCCGCCCTTATCCCATCAATCCCAAGCCCCCTCTCTCTGGACCCCCACTCCACCCACAAGTGCGGTCAATATCCAGCTGCGCACCAATGTTACCCCCCCAGCCTTCTGCCTCCTCTTCACCTGATGTTACGCCGGCCGGTAATGAATATCAGGAAGCAAGAATCAGAAGAAACAAATGGTTGCCCGGAGTGGGGCATATTCAACATAATCTTCCCCCAACAGCAAGGATAGGCACCCCTACCCAACAGGAAGAAGAAGTGAAGGATCGATAAAAGATGTGGACAAGATCTAGAAGGGGGGGGCGTTGAATAGATCTATGCCAACTAATGCGGAAGCTAAACCAATTTTGAAAGACCTTTGAATCAGAGTTAGATTGAAAGCAAATTTCACAGATCTGAAATGATATTAAGTGAGTTAAGCAATTGGAGTGAGTAAACAGGTTGATTATATGGATTCAAACGATCCTATGCATTCATCTAACGAAGAGAAAATTCAAACCACAAACAGACCAATGCACAGAGATTTTTAGGTGGTTCGGAAATCACACCATGTGACTCCTACATCCACCCCTCACACACAGTGAGGATCCACTAACAACCTGGGTAACACAACCCACACTGGAGCCTGACAACTCCACAAATGAGTTAGACAACTCACACACTACCTAGAGCAAGACTACTCTAGACTCTGAGCAAGACTGCTCAACCACACAACTTGAGTACGACGACTCAAAACCTGAGCACACAGGCTCACAACCACTTGCTAGAACAGAAACAACAAGATCCAGATCCTCTAGCAATGATCTGATCTATTAAGGCCAATTCAAGAAAATTGATGCAATAGATTATGCACAATTCTAGAATAGCCAAGAAGAAACAAGAAAGACTCAAGACACGAGGTTGACATTCTTGTTCTTCAAGAAAACTCCCTTGTAGAGGCAGAATTGGAAGAATCTTGATCACTTGAAGTCCCTTGGCCGATGCTCTGCAACTTTGATATTGGGATCTTCCTTGAGTGCTTCACAATTGCTGGCTTCTACTTGATCTGCTCCTTTTGAAGTTGATCCTAATGCTTCATGTTGATCAATCTTCGATCCTTGTGCTTGGAGAAGGGTGAATTGAGGTGTGGAAGCACAAGAGGGAGCAAAACAGGGAGGAGAGACTCTCTAGCCGCCACAACCATTTCTGGAGGCTCTTAGAAGGGTCTCTTGTGGAAGGGTGCCCTTTAGGAGGGTATTTATACCCTAAATATCCGAAAGATACCCTGGGGTACGTGGGCACAAGATCCAAGGTTGATCCACCATCTCCCTAGGGTGCCACGTGTCCAGGAGGAATAAGTCACAGAGATTCCGGAGTGTGTCGACCTGCCCAAGAGGTGTGTCGACACACTGTCCCAGACTTGCAAAACAATTCCTGGAAGAGGTCTCTAGTGTCGACCTGAGATGAGGTAGTGTCGACCTGCTGTCCCAGACAGCAAAACAGGCCTTCTGGGAAGGCTATCTAGTGTCGACACTATCTGATTTGGTGTCGACCTGAGATGGAAATCTGTTCATTGTTTCTCTGGAACCTGTCTCTAGTGTCGACCTGCTCTGGACTCGTGTCGACCTGAGATGGACTTTTCTTCACATTTCTGCCTTTGTTCTGAACCATTGTGTCGACACCAAGGATGGTTGTGTCGACACTACCTTTGCAGAAAATGTTGTTCCTGAGAAAATAAACACATAAATCATTAGTTAAGTATATTATCATGAATATCAATGATAAATGTGCTTGGAAACATGCTTTTTGAATATTGTAATTTCAGGTGATGTATTTTACATGTTCCAATGGTTATGCATTAAAATCACAGCTTGTCATCATCAAAATATGAGGGGAAATGATTTGTATTCACACTCAACCCAACAATCTCCCCCTTGGCAACTTTAAGTTCATTTGGAATTGGAAGATTTCAATGAGATGTGATTTCAAGCATTTTCATTTTCTTTATTTATACTTGTCAAGGACCTTTGAACATTTTTAGTGACATTGAGATTTATACACAAAAATACACAGGTCAAGCAGCTTGACAAGCATTCATCACATTCAAATTCATTCAAAAGATTTGCAATCACATTCAAGGCACATAGATAGGCACAGAAATTTCTATTCATTTCATTTCATTCATGATGTGAACATTACAATCTTTCAAACAAACTTCTCCCCCTTTGACATTATCAAAAGAATTACATTATTGGGGAGGAGGAGGAGGAGGAATGGGTAACAAAATAGTCTCAATATCCGTTAGCCTCTTTTCCATTGAAGTTAAACTAAACTTCATCTGAGCTTGGATAGTTGAGAGTCTTGTGTGCAGAAGATGTTCCATTCTCTCTGAGTTTTCTGACATGGCAGCTTGAATTACAGTGAATTCATTTGTCATTGGCTGTGATGAAGATGAAGATCCAGCTGACCAACCAGGCCTATTCAATACTTTGAATTCTTTCTTGAGTGCAGACATCTCTCATCTATGTGAGCAGAGAGATTCTTCATGCTCTCCAGGTCATCTACCAAATGTGCAAATGATAGTCTTGTTTTGCTTATCTGAGATAGTGTCTCCTTGGTGTTGAAGACATCTGCTTGGGAATTTGCCAAAATTCCCTGAAGAACTATTTCTAACTCCTTTTGATGCTCTTTCAGTTCTATAGAGGCATCTCCCAATGTGCCAATCAACCTGTTGAACCTTTGGGCACATGGTCTGAGGCTGCCTTTGCTCAATGAACTTAGCAGATACTGTGTTCTCCAATCGCTGAATCCTCAACTCAAAATTTGCTGACATGGTCTGAATAGAGGTGTTCAAAGTATCAAATTTGTCATTTAAGAAGTGAACAACTCTGGTGGAACAGAAGGTCCACCAAAGGATGAGGATGCATGAACTGGATGTTGTGGAGAAATGTTGGGATTTCAGGTTCAAGGTTCATGGAGGAGGAGGGCTGAGGTTGAGGAGAGTGAGGGGCAATGAAAGGTTCCTCAACTTCATCTGCCACATGAGGCTGATCCTCATGTAGAGGAGGCTGGTCCTCATGAACTTGAGGCTGATCCTCTGGAGCTGGAGGCTGTTCCTCTGGTATTGGAGGCTGTTCCTCTTGAACTGGAGGCTGATCCTCCTGAGCCACATGGGCCTCTACTGCAGCTGGCCCTCTCCTTACTTGATCACCAACAATCCTAAAGCCCATGAATTTCTGAACATGCTTAAAGCAATAGATGTTGGACTTAGGAATCTTCTCAGATTTTTCATTCTCTAAAGACACACCAAAGTGTTTGAATACTTGAGTGAGATGGGCTGCATATGGGAGGGATCTATGCAAGTCTTCCCTAGTGGTCTCAGAGATAATCTGGTACATGATGACATGGAGATTTATCTTGATGTCCTTGCTCATACAATACAGCACAAACCTTTGAATATCAGTGAGCCTATCTCTCCCACCACCTTGGGGTGTGATGATGGTAGTGAGCATGTGATGAGTAAGCCTCAACACAGGGGGAAAGGTGTTGGTATTGAATTTTGTAACATGGGTTTGCTTAGGATCAGACTCATCTGCAGGCAAACCAGTCATGATGGAATAGGCTTCATGAAGGTTGAATTCAAAGTGGTGGTAGTCTTCTCCTTCATCTGGAATCTTGAAAATAGTGGCTGCTATGTCTGTGGCATGTCTATGACAATTCCCTTAACCTTTGACTTGTACCCTTCATCTGTACATTCCAAATTCTGATAGAATTCTTGGACAAGTCTAGGGTATATGATTCGAAATTCTGATATAAAAGACTGCCAAGACTGGAATTTGAAGAAATTCAAGACTTCAGGAATGCAGCAATGAGTTCACTGTCATCCAAATCCACTGCCCTGGGTTTCAGGATGGTCTTCCCGGCACTTAGGGGTTTGGAAGGAGGTCTCCTAGAGGGCTGGGAGGACTCTGATGATGAGGATGAGGATGATGATGAGGATGTGGACTTCTCAGAAACTTCAGGAGAAGAGTCCAGGGTTTTCCTCCTAGGGTACATAGACCCTCGACCTTGACCAGAAGAGGATGCCCTACCTCTCTTAGCAGATGAAGATCCTGGCTGCTCTGCAGGATCATGGCGACGCTTTGTTCTCCTTCAGTGGGAAGAACATCATCTGCCGGATTGGGCCTTGCCGAAGCCCTTGATTTTGCTCCACGGCGAGGAAGCTGCTTGGGTGCCATTGAAGCAGAGTGGAATCGGGGATGTTGGAGAGAGAGGAATGAGAGAAGATGGATGGAGATGAGTTGGAGGAGAGAAGAGATGGAAAGGGTTCAAATCTCCTGCCGGAAACCAGGAGAATGGCGACCGTCGGGTCGACCTGGAGAAGAAAAGGGGGGTTTTGGATAACCTACCCCGCAGGAACAACACGCGCTTAACCGGCGCCCACGGTTTAATTGAGTCTGGCAGGGGGTCAGTGTCGACACTAGAGGAGGTGAGTGTCGACCTGAGTCAAAGTGTGTCGACACTAGATGGAGTAGTGTCGACCTGGCCTGATGAATTTTTTTGGATTTGAGTATGGAAAAATTATGTGACTTTTGGGACATCTTTATAATGATAAGCAATGAGTGGAATAATCATTTCAAGGATATTTAAGAGACTAAAAAATTCATTTGTTAAATTTTGCAAAAATTCAACACAATTCAAGTTTTACACAATATCCAACAGGATATGAGCATTCAGTGACTTGAGTCATTAAAATGATGATTTGAGGGATATAATACATTTGATAAATCAACTTCACACTACCATATTCTTCAAGTCCAAAGAAAAAAAAAAATCCTTTAGACAGAAATCAAGTGTGTTGAAAGTAAACAATTTTTTAAGAACAACTTGATGATGGACAGAGTGATTCTTTTAAAACAATTCTCCAAAGATATACACATTTTGTTTTTGAAAACAAACTTTCAAATGAGATGCATCTTGTTCACTCAAGAACTAATGCTTTTCACACACTATAGTCCTTGGATACTAAAGATTTATCCATTATCAAGTCTCAAAGGGGTAAATGATGACTTTTGACATGAAAATATACGTTTTTTAGACGCCAATATTTCCAGTTACTCAGTCATCAGCAAAAAGGGCATATTTATTTTTGATTTTTAATCCCCTTTGAACAGAGATAGCATTAGTGCCTCATGACATACATGGCACTTCATTCATTGTGAAGGTGTGCAGTTTCTCAGCACATGTGCCATTGCTCTGTTGAATTGATAAAGTTTGGAGAATTTTTGACAAAAAGAGATCATCTATATCCAACATCAATTGCAAACAAAAGCATGTTTAAAATCAAAACACACATTATCCTTCAGTCTTAGAAAGAAATCTGAATTTCTATAGTTTTGAAGAATGTAGGTGAGAGTTGACAAATGAATTGTAGATCACTCAAAGGATCATTTTGAGACTCTAGACACCTGAATGAGGACATCATGCAAGGAAATTGATGTAATGCAAGAAGAGTTTTGAATTTTTCAAAAGATATGACTTGTGAATTTTCTAGCTCCCCCTGAGATGAGGATTTCAACCACTTTTATCAGAATAGAGATATGCAAGTTTTTGAAATCAGAATTAATTCTCTTTGAGCAACAAAAGCTCCCCCTCAACAATTGCATATTCATTTCTTGGTACTTGGCGGAGACATATACTCTCGCATAGTGAAAGTGTCCAGACAAGCAGAACTTGTCCTTCTTCAAATCACCATTTGATATACCAAGAAGTTCAACACAATGTGAGTTGAAGAGTTCATTGTCAAAAAGAAATAGAAGTGAAATAGAGAGAGATATGATCAGTATGAATCAAGGAAGCAAATGAATATGATGATGCAAAGAACTCCCCTCAGAATATGCCTAACACTCAACCCAATCCTAATGGACATTTACAAAGACCAAGTTCTCTCCTTAAGATGAGAATCTACTGTCAGGAAGGGTTTTGTGAAAATGTCAGCAATTTGTTTTTCAGTTTCTATGAAGTGGAGTTCAAATGATTTCTTTGCTACCTCATCTCTCAAGAAATGATGCCTAATTTCAATATGCTTGGTTCTGGAATGCTGAATGGGATTTTTAGACAGATTTATTGCACTTGTGTTATCACATAGAATGGGAACACAACCTAAGTCTTGGTTATAATCAAGAAGTTGATGTTTCACCCAAAGAATTTGGGTTCCACACCTACCAGCAGCAACATACTCAGCCTCTGCAGTTGACAGAGCAACTGAATGTTGCTTCTTAGAAGCCCAAGAAATTAGGCACCCACCTAAGTATAAACACAAGCCACTTGTGCTTTTTCTATCTAATTTACAACCAGCATAATCAGCATCACAATAGGCAATCAAATCTAACTTGCAATTAGCAGGATACCAAATTCCTAAATCACATGTTCCAACAAGATATTTGAAAATTCTCTTAACAGCTAACATGTGACTTTCTTTAGGATTTGATTGAAATCTAGCACACAAACACACTAAACTGAATATCAGGTCTAGAAGTTGTAAGATAAAGTAGAGAACCAATCATACCTCTGTAGGTCTTTTGGTCTACTGACTTACCATTTGAGTCTTCTTCTAGCTTAGCATTAATAGCAATTGGTGTGTTTGAATGCTTGAGGTTCTGAAAGTCAAACCTTTTCAGAAGTTCTTTGACATACTTGGTTTGACTGATGAAGATCCCCTCATGAGTTTGGTTAACCTGCAATCCCAAGAAAAATTTTAGATCTCCCATTAAACTCATTTCAAATTCATTTTTCATTTGAGTGGAGAATTCATTACACAGGCCTTTATTGGTTGATCCAAATATTATGTCATCAACATAAATTTGGACAACAATTATTTGATTATTGACTTTTTGTGAACAATGTTTGATCAACAGTTCCTCTAGAATATCCTTTTTCAAGTAAAAGGAACTCAAACGGTCATACCAAGCTCTTGGAGCTTGTTTAAGACCATAGAGAGCCTTATGAAGCTTGAAAACATGGTTAGGATGTTTTTCATTTTCAAAACCAGGAGGTTGTTCAACAAAAACATTTTCCTTGATATATCCATTTAAAAATGCACTTTTAACATCCATTTGATAAACTTTGAATTTCATGGAGGATGCAAAAGCAAGGAAAATTCTAACTGCTTCTAGTCTAGCTACAGGGGCATATGATTCTTCAAAGTCAATTCCAAACTCTTGATTGTACCCCTTTGCAACTAGCCTAGCTTTATTTCTTATGACATGACCAGATTCATTCAGTTTATTTCTGAAGACCCATCTAGTGCCAATGACTGTTTGGTCACTAGGTCTAGGTACTAATTCATACTTGGTTTCTTTCAAATTGATGAAGTTCATCATGCATGGCATTAATCCAATCAGAACTTGATAAAGCTTCATCAATTGATTTTGGTTCAATTTGGGAAATTAGAGCTAGTGGGTCTTCTTCAATGGCATGCTGGAATGAAGATCTAGTCCTAACTCTATCATGCAAATTGCCAACTACATTATCTAATGGGTGATCTCTCAAAATCGATGTTCAGAAATTACCTGTTGAGGGGTACTTAAATCTGGAGCATTGTTACCTGATCCACTTGAAGATGGTGAATTGGTGTTCAAATTCTCACCACAGTCTTCAAGCTCCTCAACAGTTGGTGAAGAGTCCACAATGAAGTCATCCTCTTCACTGTCTTGTTTATCCCTGCAAGATTTAGAAGTGTTAGTTGAAAAGGAATTTTCATCAAATATAATATGAGGAGACTCTTCAACAGTTTTGTTTTTGAGAATGTACACTCTGAAAGCTCTTGACACTTCTGAATAACCAAGGAAGATGGCTTCCTGACTCTTAGCATCAAACTTGTCAAGATTTTCTTTATTATTGTTGTGTACATAACATTTGCACCCAAAGATTTTGAAATAAGAAACAGTTGGCTTTTTGTTTTTCAATAATTCATAGGGGGTTTTCTTGATTTTTGGTCTGACCAATGCTCTATTGAGAATGTGATTTGCTGTGTTTACAGCTTCAGCCCAGAAGGATTTGGGCAAATTACTCTCAAGGAGCATGGATCTAGCCATTTCCACAAGAGTTCTGTTCTTTCTTTCCACAACTCCATTTTGTTCTGGAGTTCTTGGTGAAGAAAACTTGTGGAAATTTTGAAGTTCAGCACATAAATCAGAAAAGGATGGTTTTCAAATTTCCCCCATGATCAGTCAGTCAAAATATTTTTGATTTTATATGAAAGTTTGTTAGGGCAGTGGTACAAATTTCCTGAACTCAAGGCAAGTATCACTTTTGTGGGACAAGAAGATAACCCAAGTAAATCTTGTAAAATCATCAATGATTACAAACCCATATCTCTTGCCACTTAGACTTAGAACTCTTGTTGGGCCAAAAAGGTCCATGTGAAGTAGTTCTAGTGGCCTAGATGTGAGTACCTCATTGAAGGTCTTAAAAGATTTCCTTGTTTGTTTTCCTTGGGCACAGATCCCACAAACTTGATTTTCAACATTTGAAAAAGATTCAGGAAGACCCTTAACCAGATTCAGCCTTAACAATTTATTAAAGTTCTGAAACTTGCATGGCCAAGTCTTTTGTGCCAAGTCCATGCAATTTCATCTTTATTAGCAACAAAGCAAAGATTTTCAGAAAAGTTTTTATTAAGGTCGATCATGTAGACATTGTTTTCCCTTTTTCCACAAAATTTTATTTTATCAGTTGATGAATCAATGATTTTACAGAAATTGGATTCAAACACAACTTTGTGACCTTTGTCACATAGTTGGCTAATGCTTAGCAGATTGTAATCAAGACCATCAACTAATAAAACACTATCAACAGAGTTTGAGGAAGTTTGACCAACCTTTCCAGATCCAATGATCTTTCCTTTATTTTTACCTCCAAAAGTTACTGAACCTCCCTCCTTCTCTAGCAGGAAAGAAAATTTAGCTCTATCTCCAGTCATATGTCGTGAACACCCACTGTCAAGGAACCACACATTTGAATTGGGTGCACGACCTTCCTGCAACATCAATTAGTGGAGAGAAGATTTTGGTACCCAAACAGAGTTGGGACCATCAGAAAGTTTGGACAATGTTAACAAATCTTTTCTCACCCAAATTTGACTTGTTTTTTATTTTGGTTTATTACATTGGTGTTCTCTGTCTTTTCCACTTTCTTCTTTCCTTTAGAAATGAAAACACCAGGTTTTTGTTTTTGGTAGGAGGGGAGTTTTCATTTGAACATTAGAGTTTAGATGAGGAGGTGGAATCCAAGGATTCTGTTGGTACATCAGAAAGTTTGGATAGAAGAATTGGGGATGATACCAACTTGGGTTATGATACCATTGGCTCCAAGAATTGGTCCAATCAGCTTGATATGCTGTCTTGGAGGTCCAAGGTTCTTCATTAATGACTTCCTTTGACTTTTTCATTTTTCAGATTTTTATTTGAATTTTTATTTTGTGGTTTGTCTTGGTTGATGTTGAGCAGGTCGACCTCACCTTGTCTGGTGTCGACACAACAGCCACAGAATCCTTCTTCTTGTGGACTGGTGTCGACCTGTCAGGTGACTGTGTCGACCTGGTTAGCTTGCTTTGTTTCTGAGTTTTTGGAATTTTGGAGTTTTGCTTGATGTTTGTTTTATTTCTGTGTTCTCAAGATTAGGACCTTTGACAAATTCAATTAATGGTGCTTTATCCTTCTTCTCACCAGATTTACCTTCTTAGGTTTCTGTTGTTAAATCCTAGTCCATGAGAAATTGAACTCATTTTTGTTCCCAGCAAGGCCTCCAGATTATCTTTTCCATTTGTGAATGTTTCAATGATTTCATCCTTTTTCTTAGCTGGTTTTCAAGATTTTGATTTCTTCAATCTTTTGTTGTTTATCTTGATTTTCCTTTTCCAGCTTTTCAGATAATTCTTTGAATTCATTGGTGGCCTTTTGAGAGGCTAGCGAGTTCATCAATCAGGTTCAGAAAATTTTCTTTTTCTTCATTCAGTTCTGTTACTTCATTTTCTAGTTCACAAATTCTTTTGTTGGAACTTTGATTGTGCAAGATGTTTTCAACTTTCTTTTGATGTGTTTATTTTCTTTTCTCATTTCAGAATATTTTTCTACTAATTCAGCATATGCATCCTGCCAATCTTCAACTGAAAAGTCTTCGAAAGATGTGCTTACCTTTCCATCCGAACTATTTGCCATGAAGCAATCTCCTCACTTTCAGAGCTTGAGGACTTTTCTTCTTCTTCTTCTTCACTTGAGTCTTCATCAGACCAAGTGGCTACCATGGCCTTCGGCTTCTTGAATTTGTGAATCTTTTTGTGCTTCTCCTTCTTGTTTTCAGGACATTCTCCCTTCATATGTCCTGGCTTGTTGCACCTGTAACAAATGACATTAACATCAGATTTCTGATTCCTATTAGAGTTAACGTTAGAAGAGGAAATATTTCTTTTACTTGATGGGAATTTCTTTTTCCTGAGAATTTCTTTTCTGTATTTTAGGAATTTCCTGAATTGCCTGGTCATGAGGGCAAGTCATCCTCATTGGACTCAGACTCATCAGAACTTGTTTTCTCTGGTTTTTGTCTTTGTTACTAGATGAGGCCTTTAATGCTACTGGCTTGGTTTTGATTATGTGTTCTTCATTTCTTTTCAAGTTGATTTCATATGTCATTAAAGATCCTATTAATTCATCCAAAGAGATTTTGGACAGATCTTTAGAATCTTCAATAACAGTGGCTTTGTGTGCCAAATTGAAGAGAGTGAGCGTAGAATCTTTCTTACCAAGTCAGCATCAGTATAGTCCTTACCTAAGGCCTTCAGTCCATTGACTATGATCATGAACCTGGCAAACATTTCAGAGATTGTCTCATTAGACTTCATCATGAACAATTCATATTCTGAGACAAGTATGTTAGCCTTGGTTTCTTTAACCTGAGATGTTCCCTCATAGAGTACCTCAAGTTTATCCCACATCTCTTTGGCAGATTTGCACATTGAGATTCTTGAGTACTCTTTGGGGTGAACAGCACATTGAATCATGTTCATGGCACTATAATTCAATGTAGCTCTTCTTATCTGTTCCCTAGTCCAGGTTTCTTCCTCTCCCTGGTTTTCATAGGGTCCTACCTCCACTACTTTCCAGATTTCATAATTTTGGGCTCTTAGAAAAACTTGCATTCTATTTTTCCAATAAGAATAGTCCGTTCCATTAAAGAATGGTGGCCTATTTATGGAATGACCCTCAGCTATGAATCCTCTGGAATCCATTTGATTAAACAGATGGTGCAAAGAAGGAAACACTCAGCAAGCAAACAATCAAGCAAACAAATCACACAAAGTACTCAGAAATCACTCAGATCAAATCAGATCAGGTGTAAACCCGCTCTGATACCAATTGAAGGATCGATAAAAGATGTGGACAAGATCTAGAAGGGGGGGGTTGAATAGATCTATGCCAACTAATGCGGAAGCTAAACCAATTTTGAAAGACCTTTGAATCAGAGTTAGATTGAAAGCAAATTTCACAGATCTGAAATGATATTAAGTGAGTTAAGCAATTGGAGTGAGTAAACAGGTTGATTATATGGATTCAAACGATCCTATGCATTCATCTAACGAAGAGAAAATTCAAACCACAAACAGACCAATGCACAGAGATTTTTAGGTGGTTCGGAAATCACACCATGTGACTCCTACATCCACCCCTCACACACAGTGAGGATCCATACCAACAACACAACACACAACCCACACTGGAGCCTGACAACTCCACAATGAGTTAGACAACTCACACACTACCTAGAGCAAGACTACTCTAGACTCTGAGCAAGACTGCTCAACCACACAACTTGAGTACGACGACTCAAAACCTGAGCACACAGGCTCAACCACTTGCTAGAACAGAAACAACAAGATCCAGATCCTCTAGCAATGATCTGATCTATTAAGGCCAATTCAAGAAAATTGATGCAATAGATTATGCACAATTTCTAGAATAGCCAAGAAGAAACAAGAAAGACTCAAGACACGAGGTTGACATTCTTGTTCTTCAAGAAAACTCCCTTGTAGAGCAGAATTGGAAGAATCTTGATCACTTGAAGTCCCTTGGCCGATGCTCTGCAACTTTGATATTGGGATCTTCCTTGAGTGCTTCACAATTGTGGCTTCTACTTGATCTGCTCCTTTTGAAGTTGATCCTAATGCTTCATGTTGATCAATCTTCGATCCTTGTGCTTGGAGAAGGGTGAATTGAGGTGTGGAAGCACAAGAGGGAGCAAAACAGGGAGGAGAGACTCTCTAGCGCGCCACAACCTGTTTCTGGAGGCTCTTAGAAGGGTTCTTGTGGAAGGGTGCCCTTTAGGAGGGTATTTATACCCTAAATATCCGAAAGATACCCTTGGGGTACGTGGGCACAGATCCAAGGTTGATCCACCATCTCCCTAGGGTGCCACGTGTCCAGGAGGAATCTTAAGTCACAGAGATTTCGGAGTGTGTCGACCTGCCCAAGAGGTGTGTCGACACACTGTCCCAGACTTGCAAAACAATTCCTGGAAGAGGTCTCTAGTGTCGACCTGAGATGAGGTAGTGTCGACCTGCTGTCCCAGACAGCAAAACAGGCCTTCTGGGAAGGCTATCTAGTGTCGACACTATCTGATTGGTGTCGACCTGAGATGGAAATCTGTTCATTTGTTTCTCTGGAACCTGTCTCTAGTGTCGACTGCTCTGGACTGTGTCGACCTGAGATGGACTTTTCTTCACATTTCTGCTTTGTTCTGAACCATTGTGTCGACACCAAGGATGGTTGTGTCGACACTACCTTGCAGAAAATGTTGTTCCTGAGAAAAAAAACACATAAATCATTAGTTAAGTATATTATCATGAATATCAATGATAAATGTGCTTGGAAACATGCTTTTTGAATATTGTAATTTCAGGTGATGTATTTTACATGTTCAATGGTTATGCATTAAAATCACAGCTTGTCATCATCAAAATATGAGGGGAAATGATTTGTATTCACACTCAACCCAACAGAAGCTCCAGCGAAGAGTCCTTATGGGGGACTCAATTATGATATGTCAAGCATTGGACAAGACTCCAAACCAGGATATCCATTCTAGAACTGATCAAGAGGTCGGCGGTGCACCAAGAGCCCTTAGCACTATCTGCAAAAAGTCATGGTAAACGAAGATCTGCCAGTGAACAGATCAGTGTAGTCCTGACCCCATAGTCAACATCGGCTATTGGAATTCCAGATCGAGCTGGCGCCGGTAGAGTTCAAACAGTATGCCTTTGCCTGACAGTCACCATCAAGGGGATCTGCGTCTCCCAATGTTTAGTGGAATCAGAGCGTCAATCAACGTCGTGTTCCATGGACACGTGAATTTTTGTGGGATATACTGCAGACGCTAGACCCTTCCCATCATTCATAGCCTACGACAACACAGCAGGCCGCCTAAGGGAGTGGTCACTTTGAAGATAGGGCTGGGTCCGTCCGTCACTGAGATGGACTTTCACATCTGGATATGGACCCGAGCTTCCGTATGATTTTGGGCATGCCGTCATATAGGCACTTGGCGCTGTCTTCTCAACCGTACACTAATGTCTCAAATTTCCCTACAAGGGGCGGGTCATCAAGGTTGCCAGCAGATCGACAATGTTGGAAGTGACGCCATGACTGACAATTCAGTCCCTTCCATCTGGCCGAGCAACCAAACCGTTGATGTCCGTGTTGGACAAACTAAGCATGAATCAGGGCCCAATTAATTCATCCTCGTTAGTGCTGCCAAGAGGAGCAAGATCATCACGGAGAAAGGGTGGCACATTATGATGCGCATGGGGTACCAGCCAGGCAAGGGGCTGGGTGCACATTTACAGGGTAGTACAGAGGCCGTGAAAGATAGCAAGATGAGACCCAAGGCAGGATTGGGGTACAGGCAGGTAAGGCAGATCACCAGCAGAGGCAGCCGCTCACATGGACCTTATACAAACATTTCAGAAGAGGACCGCTGCAACCAGGGAGTGAACAAACATCATCCATTACTGCTGAACCTATTCATCGTTCTCCTAAGCAAATACAGAGTTGTAGACAACCACAGGGCCCTCAAGCAAGTAAAGAGGGGCGAGTCCGAGGCTGAATGGAGCCGGTGGTTTGACATGAGCGACATTACCGCTTCCTTGGACCAACTTTTCGCACCGGCAGAAGCTAAGCAGCTGGCAGTGGCCACAGGCAAAAGGTAGCAGAAAGACGAAGCTAAGCAGAGTTTAGAGGCTCCCACAACAAGTCGGCTCAGGGTGGGCCTCGTCTTTCCAGGCACCGATTCCAATTCACTTTCCTCTCCAGGCAACGCGCCCACTCTTCTTTCCTCTATAGGCAACGCGCCCACCTACCATCCCTCTCTGGGCAACGCGCCCGCTTTCCTCTCCCTCTCTCCAAGCAACGCGCCCGCTTTCCTCTCCTCTCTGGGCAACGCGCCCGCTTTCCTCTCCAGACAATGTGCCTACTCCCTTCTCCTCTCTAGGAAATGTGCCTACTTCCCTTTTCTCTCCAGGCAACGCACCTATTCCCCTATCCTCTTCGGGCAACACGCCCGCTTTCCTCTCTCTCCGAGCAACGCGCTCACTCCCCTCTCCTCTCTGAGAAACGCGCTCACTCCCTTCTCTTCTCCGAGCAACAAGCCCGTTCTCCTCTTCTCCTCAAACACCATGACCTCCTTCCTCTCTTCTCCAGGCATCGCGCCTTCCCTCCTGCAGGCCAGCACATGGCCCTCCCTCATTTCCCTAAACATTCTCGGGCCGGTGCCCCACTTGGCAATCTTCCTCCACTCTCACGAGCCGACACTCACCCTCCAACTCCCTCACTCCGATCACTTTTCTCTTGAGCCTACGCTTGTCTCTCACATTTCCAGATCGGCAATCTCACCTCGCCCTCTCCCTCTGTGCTTGCGGGACACTAAGGGGGCCAAAAAAAAAAAAATGCCAATTCTCCAATGGAGGACTCCATCGAGGAGACTTCCTTCCTTGCCTTCGAGTGTGCCCTGACCTACGGGCCTCTCCTCCTCGGTCCTATGACCGACCTCCCATGTCCCTCCACGCAGGGGATTTTTACTGCTTTTCCTCCTCCTCCTCCTCCTTCCCCCATACGGGGAGCTCTTTTACTGCTTTAAATCTTTCCTCATCTTCCCCCACGCAACATTCTTTTACTGCTTTTCCTACTCCTCCAACCCCTGCTGTAGATTCTGGTAGTTGTAGTACGAGTCTAGGACAGAGTAGTAATAAGCTAGGGGTAGTTTCCGAGAAGAAGTCCAAGGGTAGGAGGGTTCCGCACCGATTCCTCGCTGATCTAGCCCGTAGATGCAAGGCATGTCTAGCAATTTCGGAGTTCATAGAGGAGCCTTTGTAGTTGCTAGATATAGAATGTGAGCAGTTGTTGTGCTTGATTGATGATGGATTTAGAGTCTATGAGATCATGGATGATGATGACCCAATTGAGGAAGGTGATGAAGAATTCGAGGACGAGGCTGACGCATTCGCAAGTGGAGTCAGAAGATTTGATGAACGTTAGTTGCCGTAGAAGAAACCACCAAGGAGATCAACTTGGGAAACGAGGAAAATCCTAGGACCATCCTCATAAGCAGTAATTTGTCACTAGCTGAAGAGGAGGCAATCATTGAGGTTCTCAAGGAATATAAGGACACATTCGCATGGAGCTATGAGGATGTGCCAGGCTTGGACACTGCACTTGTTGAACACCGTCTTACCCTTAAGCCGGGATCCATTGCCATTAAGCAGCGGTTGGGGCATTTCCACCCACAAATGGCATTGAAAATGAAAGATGAGGTCGACAAGCTCCACAAAGCCAGATTCATTAGAGTCATACTATATCCGAATAGGTGGCGAACATTGTCCTGGTTATGAAGAAGGATGTAAGAGTTAGAATCTGCATCGATTTCTGGGACCTCAACTGCGCGTGTCCTAAGGATGATTTCCCGTTGCCTCACCTCGACGTGCTCATTGATAACACGAACGAGTATGAAACCCTCTCCTTCATGGATGGCTTCTCAGGGTACAATTAAATCAAGCTGGCTGAGGAAGGCTAGGAGAAGATCTCGTTCACTACACCATGGAGAACCTATTGTTATGTGGTCATGCCATTCGGACTTAAGAATGCTGGAGCTATTACCAAAGAGCTATGATGGCTATCTTTCATGGCATGATCCATATTTTCATTGAGGTGTATGTGGACGACTTGGTGGTGAAGTCGAAGACCATGGCTGAGCATCCTGGGGTCCTGATAAAAGTCCTTCAATGGTCAAGGGAGTATCAGTTAAAGATGAACCCCAAGAAGTGTGTATTTGGTGTTTCATCGGGCAAGTTATTAGGTTTCATTGTGAGCAAGAGGGGTATAGAGATAGATCACAATAAGGCGAAGGCAATAAGAGAGATTCCCCATCCCAAGAATTTGAAAGAAGTTCTAGGATTGATCGGAGGTTACAGTTTATTCGCCGGTTCGTCTCCCAACATTCGCAGAGGTGTAGACCCGTCTACGACCTCACTAAGCCGGGAGTCGAATTTCACTAGGACGAGAAGTGTCAGGCGGCTTTTGATGGACTTAAGGAATACTTGGCTAATCCCCCTGTCCTGAGGCTACCGACTCCAGGCAAACCTCTAAATCTCTATGTATCCATCCTGGAAGACTCGGTAGGAGCTGTCCTTGCACAAGTGGATGAAGAAGGCAAGGAGAAGGCAGCGTACTACTTGTCGAAGCTTCTCAACCCCTGCGAGCAGAGGTACACAGCAATGGAGAGGACATGTGCCGCTCTCGTATGGGTAGTGCAGAAATTGAAGCACTACTTTCTTGCTCATGAGGTCCATCTCATCGCCCGCATGAATCCTATCAAGTTCCTTCTTGAAAATTTTGTCCCTACTGATAGGCTAGCACGTTGGCAAAGCTTCCTCTCCCAGTTCGAAATTACTTACATCCAGCAGAAATCCATCAAAGGCTATGCCATAGCAGAACATCTCGCTCATCACCCATCCCACAGTTCGATCGTGTTCGTTCGGAGTTTCCAGATGAGGAATTGATGTCCCTTATCCAATCTGATCCTATGTGGACGTTCTATTTTGATGGAGCTCTGAATGTTGGCCATTTTGGTACAGCAGCAAGCTAACCTAGAAGGGGGGGGTGAATAGGTTTTTCTAAAATCTGAAACAGAAGCTTAAACACAGAAAATTATCACTTGAAAGTTTGGTTAGTTTAGTGTGATAAAGAGTAGCAGTGCGGAAGCAAATAAACAATCAACAAATAACACAAGCAAATAAACAATCCCCCTCAAAGACAATACAACACCCAGCACCCTAGCTGGTCTTCTTCTCTTTCCGGGCAAGAAGGCAACCACTTCTTTTACAGGTCAAGAAGCCAACCTCCTGGTACAAACCCCAGTGTGGTTCTGCTAGACACAAACCCCTAGCTAGGTTCTACACTATATACAGTCCTACAGCTGGACAAGCTCTTTCTTAGAAAAGAAAGAACACGGCTGAGAGTTGGAACATATGAAAACCAACTAAAAGAAACTCTCAGCTAAAATACTCTCTCCCCTAGATTACAAGATGCACACAGAGAGAGTGAAGAGAGGAGAAGGAGCTTGAATGCTTGAGATGCTTGAACACTTCTTCTGGGCTCAGGCTCTATCTCCCTTTTCCTTTGAGTGTATGTGGCGTTCAGGTTCCTCACTGGTTGTACACTCCTTCAAAGATTTTCAGGAAGCCTCTCTCTTTATTTCTTCAACCTTGCTTCATCTTTATTATGAGCAGCTTTTGAATAGATCCGTTGAAGAGATCCGTTGGAGTTCTAGCCGGTGCTCATCTTCTCTTCATTTGTCTTATCAGACTCTGGTGGTCTTCGAGGTCTGTAAGCATAGAACAGAGTGTTAGCACAAAATAGTGTTTATGATAATGGTGCATACCATTGTGTTTCTGCTAACTGGCTGAAATAGTAGTTCATATCTTTTTCTGACAAGACTCTGAAACATGCATGCAACTTTTTCTGTCAGAAGATATTTGACTTCTCATTAGGGGCCAAAAAGCACTTAAACAAACTGTGATTAAATTGAAGTGAATCGTTGTTTAAGTTACTTATCAAACTGTTATACTTTAGACTTCACAAAACGTTATGATGGCAAATCGTTGTAAATCTTAGCAAACCGTTATGAAACTTAACAAATCGATGTGAGAAGCAAATCGTTATGAATCTTATGAAATCGTTATGACTAGCAAATCTATGTGCAACTTATCAAAACGTTATGAGAACGAAATCGATAGAGAGTAAATTGTTGTTCTCACTTATGAAATCGTTATGAGAACCAAATCGATATGAGAGCAAATCGTTGTTTTCACTTATGAAATCGTTATGAGAAGCAAATCGTTGTTTTCACCTATGAAATCGTTATGAGAACCAAATCGATATGAGAACAAATCGTTGTTTTCATTTATCAAATCGTTATGCGATTAAATCGATGTTTCACTTAACGAATCGTTACACAATCAAATTGTTGTGTGACTTATCAAATCGTTGTTAGTGAAATCGATGTGGCACTTCGAATAGAAATTGATGTATATTAAATGAACACCGACTTAGCATTTTAGTGCGCCAAAAATATCATAAATACTGATGAAACAATTTATCATAAATTTTGTTAGCACCAAAATATGAAGGGAATAAAGAGTGGTTCAACAATCTCCCCATTTTTGGTGACGACAAAATTTATGAGAATTTTCTGAAAAAATACTTAAAGAATGGAGAGGTTCAACAATCTCCCCAAAAGCACTTAAAGCATAGAAAATACAGAAAATTCATACAAACTCTCCTCCTTTTTGTCACTAACCAAAAAGGAAGGATCTTACCATGCATTTCTCTCCCCCTTTGAGAGAATTTCTTACCATAGAGGGGTTCAACAATGGTTGATATTAAAGAATAACTCCCCCTTAGTCTGTGCTCCCCTTGAATGAGAGACTCCACCTGAATGAGACTTGCAAATAGTTATAGTAATACTGAAATTTTAAAATAATAAATGACTACTCCCTCTTCAAATATGAGTTAGATGAAGAGCTGACAGTCAACAATGCCTTGAGCATCCTTGATCCTGATGCTCCAAGGCTATGCTGCAAATAAACTACTCAGAAGTAGGTTCCCAAATCTTTTTGGGTCCTTGATGGTTAGATGCATGAAAATAACCTTTAGGAATCCAAAGTAAGTGCCTTGTTGTGCATGTGTTTACTGTGTGTCCTAATTTATTACAATGAGAACAACAATGAATATAATCTATTTTACAGTTCTTATTATTTTTATGATGTCTGTTTAGGACATAATTTTTGGAAACATTTTCTTTTACAAGGGCCTTTTTCTGAGGCAACTTGGTTTCTTTTACAAATTTTGGGTAATAGATATTTTTCTGGAATTATGGCTTGTTTTCCTTTTTCCAGAGTATGTATCCAAGCCCTTGTTTATTATTTTCAGATTTTGATCCTCTTAAGCATAGAGCTAGAGATTTTTCCTTGAGTTAATTTCTTACTGATTCATTTAAATACAAATTTTCTTTAGTTAGAGTTTTTAATTTTTCTTCTAACTCTAACTTCTCATTATTCTTACTTTTCAATCTTCATTTAAAAGATGATTATTATCTTTACTGACCTTTAGTTGTTTTTCCAATTGTTCCATTTCTGATTTAAGATCAGAATTAGTATTTTCCAAACAAGTAAGGTTGTTCTTGATATTTTTCAATTCTTTTACAACAACCTTGTGTTTATCATAAAGTTCATTAAAGACTTATTCCAAGTCTTCAGATTCTGACCCTGAATTTGTGCATGAATTAAAAAATGAGTCAGAATGTACCTCATCTAGTCCTACCAATGAGGGCTAGATTTACTTGCTCTTTCTCTGAACTTGAGCTTGATGAGTCTGAGCTTGTGTCCTCTTCATTTTCCCAAGCAGCCGCCATGGCTTTTCTTTTGAACTTCTTATGCTGCTTCTTGGACTTCTCGGTTTGACCAGTCTTCTTGAGTCTTGGACAGTCTGGTCTTAGATGTCCAGGTTTTCTGCATTCATAGCAGACTGGTTCTTTCTCCTTTTTCTCTTTCCTTTGGATCCTTCTTAATCCATTTTTCTTCTTCTTTAAAATCTTCTGAAGTTTGGACAGTACTTCATCAACATCATTGTCTTCAGATCCTGTAATTTTTGAGCTAGAAGAAGAAGAAGTGGAAGGAGCAGTTACTACTTTAAGAGTATTAGTACATTTCTTCTTAGATGAGCTTTCAGATAATCGCTCCATATTTATTTCATGTGCCATGAGAGAACCTATTAAATTATCAATCGACAATTTGGTTAAATCATGGGCCTCTTTAATAGCAGTTACTTTAGGTGTCCATGAAATAGTTAAAGACCTAAGTATCTTCTTACCGGTTTCCTCATTAGAAAGAGTTTTTACTTAGAGAGCTTAAACCAACTACTATGCTTGAAAATCTATTATACATCTGAGTAATATTTTCGTTTGGAAGCATTTTAAATTGTTCATATTGAGAGACAGAATATCTATCCTAGTTTGTTTCACTTTATTTGTTCCTTTATAAGTTATCTGCAGTTTATCCCACATTTCTTTTGCAGATTTACATGCAGAAACTCTACTAAATTCCTTTTTAGATAAAGCACAACACAAATAGTTCTTAGCATTGTAATTTAATGATAATTTATTTTTATCTGGTGTTGTAATAGCAGTAGTACCTTCAACATGAATAATAACATAATCTCCTACTTCAATTACCTGCCACAAATCAAAGTCTGTGCCTCGAATGAAGCATTCCATCCTCATTTTCCAGTATTGATAGTCCTCTCCATCAAAGAAGGAGGTCTGGTGACTGATTGACCTTCAGCATATCCTTGAGCTGCCATGGATCTTTGCTCTAAGATTGTTGGATCTTCTTTGAATGTTTAGAGACCCACTCTGATACCACTTGTCGGCCCTTTTGGTACGGCAGCAAGCTAACCAGGAGGGGGGGGGGTGAATAGGTTTTTCTTAAATCTGAAACAGAAGCTTAAACACAGAAATTATCACTTGAAAGTTTGGTTAGTTTAGTGTGATAAAGAGTAGCGGAAGCAAATAAACAATCACACAAATAACATAAGAGATTTATCCTGGTTCGGCCCTTCCCACATGGAAGTCCTACGTCCAGTCCCCAAGCAACCACTTGGGATTTTACTAACCAAGGGTACATTCCCCCTCAAGGACAATACAACACCTAGCACCCTAGCTGATCTTCTTCTCTTTCCCGGGCAAGAAGGCTGCTCACTTCTTTTACAAGTCAAGAAGTCAACCTCCTGGTACAAACCCCAGTGTGGTTCTGCTAGACACAAACTCTAGCTAAATCTATACTGTATACAGTCCTACAATTGGACAAAGATCTTTCTTAGAAAAAAAGAACACGGCTGAGAGTTGGAACATATGAAAACCAACTAAAAGAAACTCTCAGCTAAAAGACTCTCTCCCCCAGATTACAAGATGCACACAGAGAGAGTGAAGAGGAGAAGGAGCTTGAATGCTTGAGATGCTTGAACACTTCTTCTGGGCTCCGGCTCTTTCTCTCTTTTCCTTTGAGTGTATGTGGCGTTCAGGTTCCTCACTGGTTGTACACTCCTTTAAAGATTTTCAGGAAGTCTCTCTCTTTATTTCTTCAACCTTGCTTCATCTTTTATATAAGCAGCTTTTGAATAGATCCGTTGAAGAGATCCGTTGGAGTTCTAGCCGGTGCTCATCTTCTCTTCATTTGTCTTAATCAGACTCTGGTGGTCTTCGAGGTCTGTAAGCATAGAAGAGTGTGTTAGCACAAAAGAGTGTTTATGATAAACAGTGCATACCACTATGTTTCTGCTAACATGCTAAAAATAGTAGTTCATATCTTTTTCTGACTAGACTCTGAACATGCATGCAGCTTTTTCTGTCAGAAGATATTTGACTTCTCATTTGGCGCCAAAAAGCACTTAAACAACCTGTGTTTAAATTGAAGTGAATCGTTGTTTAAGTTACTTATCAAATCGTTATACTTTAGACTTAACAAATCGTTATGAATGGCAAATCGTTGTAAGTCTTGGAAAACTGTTATGAAACTTAACAAATCGATGTGAGAAGCAATCGTTATGAATCTTATCAAATCGTTATGACTAGAAAATCGATGTGCAACTTATCAAATCGTTATGAGAACGAAATCGATATGAGAGCAAATCGTTGTTCTAACTTATGAAATCATTATGAGAACCAAATCGATATGAGAGCAAATCGTTGTTTTCACTTATGAAATCGTTATGAGAACCAAATCGATATGAGAGAAAATCGTTGTTTTCACTTATGAAATCGTTATGAAAACCAAATCGATATGAGAGAAAATCGTTGTTCTCTCTTATGAAATCGTTATGAGAACCAAATCGATTTGAGAGCAAATCGCTATTTTCACTTATCAAATCGTTATGCGATCAAATCGATGTTTCACTTAACGAATCGTTACACAATCAAATCGTTGTGTGACTTATCAAATCGTTGTTATTGAAATCGATGTGGCACTTTGAATAGAAATCGATGTATATTGAATGAACACCGACTTAGCATTTTAGTGCGCAAAAAATAATCATAAATACTGATGAAACAATTTAATCATAAATTTTGTTAGCACCAAAATATCAACGTAATAAAGAGTGGTTCAACACTGAATTCTCATGGAAAGGGTATCGAGATTGCTCTACTATCCCCTAGGGGTGTCACCTTCCCTAGGGCTTATAAACTGGATTTTCCCGCCACCAACAACATCGCCGAATATGAGGCTTTGTTGGCTGGCCTTGAATATGCCAACTTCTACGATGTCACCCATCTGCGAATTGTATGTGATATTCATCTGGTCTTGCACCAAGTGCTCACCAAATATCACACTCGAGATCCTAAGCTCAAGCCATATCAAGAACGCGCCTCAGCTTATTCCAAGCTATTCTCCAAGCTTAATTTTATCCACATAACTCGTCATCAGAATCTTCTGGCAGATGCCCTTGCCACCTTTGGCGCAACCAGAACATGAATTATCTCGGGATTTTGACAACATCAAATTGACCAGGTTCCTGCCATTTTGGACCCCACCTTTCTCTGGGTTAAAGATGAGATATTGAAGAGGGCAGAAAGGAAGAGTAAAGCTGAGTTCATGTTAATGGAGCTGGAAGAGGAATTGGAGGACAAGGAGAAGCCATGGTATTATGAGATAGCTAAGTACTGTAGAAATTAGACGTACCCTGAGGAAGCCACAACTGATGAAAAAAGTAATAAGGAGGCTGTCCCAGAAGTACACCCTGGTTGGAAATACACATTATAGAAGGGGATTCACCGAGTTTTACTTAGATGCCTGGATGATGATGAGGTGTTAAAGGTTGATGAGGAGGCGCATTCAGGTGTGTGTGGTGGCCATGTGAACATCCAAATGCTTGCCATGAAGATCCTTAGGTAAGGCTTTTACTGGCCTACTTTAGGGGAGGACTGCTCCATCTTTGTCCGTCGGTGCGTCAAGTGCCAACTGCACGTTGACAAAATCCATTCTCCATCCTCTACACTCCACCCAATATCCTACCCATGGCCTTTCACTATGTGGGCTTTTGACATCATTGGTCCCCTTGGTGATCCCAACTCCTAAAACAAAACTAAGTCATACATCCTCACTGCCACGGAGTACTTCACTAAGTGGGTGGAAGCCGAAGCATATGCGGAGATCAAGACAACAACCGTCTACAAGTTTATTATGAGAAACATCATCACCAGTTCGGCATCCCAAGTACCATCATCACCGACAATGGGCCACAGTTTATCTCTCAAGAATTGCGTGACCTCTGCAACAGGTATAAGATTGCATTGCATCACTCATCTCCATATTATCCACAAGGCAATGGCCAAGCAGAGGCCACAACAAAAAACCTTAATCAAAATTGTTAAGAAAACCTGTGAGTCTAATAAGTTTACGGATTGGCCAGAAAAGCTCGTAGAAGCTCTATGGGCCTACCGCACTTCAATTCGTACTCCCACAGGGCATACACCGTTCGCCCTCATTTACAGAATGGAGGCTGTAGTACCATATGAGATTCTCATTCCTTGCTAAGGGTCCAGCTTGATAAGGACTTGTCGATTGATGAGCGGCGTGAATCGCTCCTAGCACAACTGGAACTCTTGGATGAGAAGCGTATGGTCCCGCAGAACACACACAATCATATCAAAATAGACTCACTCGTTTTCATCAAAGAAGGTAATGAGAGAAAATTCAAGTCGATGAAATGGTGGTAAAAGAATCTTTGTAAAACCAGGTGGTCCCTGTTCTAAACTCCAACCAAACTGGGAAGGGTTGTACGTAGTTAAAGAGGCATATCCAGGCAATGTCTACAGGCTAGTGAACGCGGAGGGTGAGAAGCTCTCTCATCCTTGGAATGGGCTACACCTTAAGAAGTACTACCTCTAGTTAAGTATTTGGATTTACATAGTACACGGACCCTGAAATGAAAAGTTGTCGTTGTTAATTCATTTCCTATTCTTGGTGTGTTGGCTTGAGGTGTCGACACCCACACACTTACACGCCCACCCTGGGATGCTAGAAGCACTAAATCAGAGGAAGATCAATGTCAAGCTAAGAGTCTGGGACGTTATCCACTTCTTTCCACTCGGTCTGCCAATAGACAGGGAAAACTGAGGGATCGACCTTTAAATCCACCCAAAGCTCAGACGGGTGTAGGTCAAGGCACAATAAGCGAAAAAAAAGAAATCAATGACAATCCAGAGCAAAAGAGCCAAAACCAAGCAAATCAAGTATAAAAGAGCACGTCAAGAGCGGCAAAGTCCCCGTAAAGATCGAAATGGACCTGGTCGTAAGTGTGTCAAAACCCCACAAGCCAAAAAGACCGATCCCCACTGGGTGTAGGGTAAAGGAATGAGTGTCTCCCCGGTCACCCAAGCTGTTGGCAGACTTTCTAAACATCTTCTTCACTTCTCCCCCACGAGTATGTCCTAGAGTCAAGGCAAGGCAATGATCAACTAAAGAAGATGTCGCCAAAAGCCACCTTGGGTGAAGGCACCACTTAAGCATGTCCAACCTCTGTCTAGCACACCCAGGAATGGTTAATGAACTCTTAATGATAGACGAGTAACTGAAGGGTCTAAGCACCATGTTTTTCCAATTAGAGCGGATCCCCTTCATTCCACGCGTCTTTTTAGAAGGGACTATGCCGGGTTGCAGCCCTATATTTCCAAAATCCAAAAATAGATATGTCAAGAATAAAAAATATAATATTTCAAAATTAAAAAATATAATATTTTTAAAAAAATTGAATATTTCCAAAACAAAATCCAAAAAAATAGAATATTTTCAAAACCCATTTTTTTTAATATTTCAAGACCCAACAATTAAATATTTTCAAAATCCCAAAAAATTACATTCCATTTACTTGGATGCATCATGTGCATGCTCATTTTTAACTTCCTGTTAGCATCTGCTTGCTTGAATGTTGCATTGTTAATTGTGTCATCCCTTTATTTTCCGCCTTATTTAATAGAGGCTCATCCCCTTAACAAGATCGTGAAGCCAAATCTGACAAATATGCAGGGGGCTGAGCCAGAACAAACATTTAACCTGTTTGCTGGAGTGATTTTCAGGCACAAGGAAGGGAGAGAGCAAAGGCACGCATATATGTCATATATCATGGCCAAAAGGAGGCCACCCCAAGTACATCATGAAGTACCACACTGAGTACACACATCAC
This sequence comes from Colocasia esculenta, assembly GCA_014218235.1. Taxonomy (NCBI): domain Eukaryota; kingdom Viridiplantae; phylum Streptophyta; class Magnoliopsida; order Alismatales; family Araceae; genus Colocasia; species Colocasia esculenta. The sequence goes on along the minus strand of CM024756.1, from coordinate 24,797,283 downwards.
CAAAAAAAAGGAAGAAAAGTACAATGTCATGATCAGTGGCCTAGCTCTCGCCACCACTCTCTGCTTGCCGGGGATGTCTGCTGCTCTCTGCCTCGCTAGGGTCCGCTATCGAGCGTGGGGTAGGAGGCCTCATGGAGGCGTGAGAATCGGTAGACCCCTGGGTGCACATGCCTCCTGGACGTTCCTATGATACTAGGAGAAAGTCACTAAGTAGCTCCCAGAGTAGGCACTGGCTCGCCCCCCCTCACGGCATGCTCTCGCCCACACTGGTACTGGTCCTCCGCCTCTCTCAGCAGGCGCTCGAAGATGCCTACGCTTGTGCATGCGTCCACAGCCTGCTGGGTCAATCTCTCCAGCTCTTGGTCCCAGCAGCTGCGCTCCTGCTGCCATCGGCTGTGAGCCTGCTAATTCTCTGCCTCCCACCGTACCCACTCGCGCTCGTGCTCCCTGCGTTCCACAGAAAGTGTGATTCGTAGCTCTCTCACCCCTCGCGGGCAAGTACGCGTCCTGCAGGGAGACCTGAGTCTGCACCTCGACATTGCTGCGACAGCTCGATCATCTCAACGCTAGTGCACGTCTCACACGTGAGGGTGCTCTGAAGCTCGTCCGACTACAAGCGAAGTAGGCACAATTAAGTATAAAGTAGTTTACTTCATATATGTATCTAATCAAGTTACTTACTCATGCAGTAAGGTCGCGCTCCGCTGCCTCTGCCCGAGCCACTCTGCCGACGCTAGCTGCTCTCGGTGTGGGTTTACCTCCGAGTCTGGAATTCCCCTCCTCGTGGAGGCACCTACTATATCGTTGCGCTCCATAGTCCTCTGCGCGGTGGGCTACACATATTGAAATCAGGTTAGCACATGGTACAGTGGATAAGCAAAGGTACAATTTACTAAACTTACCAGTGTATCTAGTGCACCTTGTGTCATGGCCAGCTGGGCCTCAGCGCTCACCAACTGGGCGCGCAGCGTGTCGATCAGGCCGTCCCGAGTGTCCTGCACATTCACATACTTGTTAGTATGTCATGATAATCATATTGAGCAGTTAAAGTTTAGAAGTGTATACCCTCGCTGGCCTCATGAAGTCTCGGCATCCGTACTCCTCTTGGAACCGCTGGAGGTACGCAAGGCTGTCGGCAGCATTCGACTCCATGGTGGTGCCCACCGCGCTGCCAGTCGGCATACTGGTCGGGGAAGCGCAGCGGCCAATCTACCCGCTTCGCCTTCCCCCGTGTCCTCCGACCGATCCCCTTTGGCTCCACTTCATCGTGCCACTCCTGGTGTAGTCCCAAGGTGCGGGCGGCGAGCCGGAGGCGGAGAGGCTCGATCTCGTTTAGGCAATGGACCCAAAGGTCCCGCCCGAACCGAGGTCAGCCGCTCTCAACCCAAGGCTGGCCGTCATCACCCATGCCCACGTAGGGCTGCGACACAACCTGCACACATGCATAAGTTAGTCGCACATCATCGTGCCAAAGGCATGAATGAAATGAGATAGACACGTACCAGAAGCACCAGGAAGTCCTGGATGTCTCGACGAAGGGTGTAGAGCTGCAATGAGAGAGATGCTGTAGTCACAGCCGGTAGCCACCTCCGGGCGAGGGACAACGCGTCACGGCGCACCTCAATCACTCTGCCCGAGGGATATAGTAATACATCCATACCTGCATAAGTGAATACAATGATTAGTTTGACGAACAATTTTAAATGCAGAAAATGAAAGGGGTTCAAGCAAGAAATGTACCTGAAGAGAGGGCGAATCCACCCACTGTCATCTCCCTGCCCGTACCACTAAAGAGATCTACGAAGGTGTGCACCAGGAAGGCCGCACTCCACGCATACTGCCCTACTCTCTCTAGATCCTCCAATATCTCCAAACACTGGCAATGGATGCCATCTCCCTTGGTAGTCAGCATTATCTTGCCTAAAAGAAGACCAGGAACCTCCTCAGGTCCCGTCCACCCTCTCTCTATTCTCGAGGTCCTGACCGTACACCACCCTGGCCAGCCCTGCTGCCCGCTGCACAAACTCCTACAGCGTCTCCTCCTCACCTCCTTGTCTTACCCCCCCGTAAGACCAAACTCTCCAATAAGACTACTCGGTCGACCATCCTCCGGTCACCGAGCTCATCTCCCCCATGGGCTCCAAGCCAGCAAAACCCGGGTGTGCTCAGTATAGTCCGCATACGTCACACCCGTCACTGCTTCACCATCCACTCTGAGCCTTATAATCTTGGCAACATCCTCCAAACTGGGCACCATGTGCCTCCACGGGAAGAGGAAGGCCCGGCTGGTCCTATCCCACCTCTCCCGAATTGCCTGTATCAGGGGCTGTCCACATAAAAGGCTCGATCTCCAAGATCGTCCCGAATCCCATCTCTTGACTCTCTTCCTCTTGAAGTCCAGGAGCTCCTGGTACGCTGCCAACACAAATGGCCATTGAGTCCTCGCTTCATAATTCTCTGCACAAAGCACACACAAGTCAGCACACGTTAAAAGGATGATAACTGTGCAAATCAGGCCCAATTCACCTGCAACATCTCAGGCTTTCCGGTTTCTTCCTCTCGCGTGTTGGATGACTGGCCACTAACGCGTCTCGACAGGGTGACGCATTAGTGTCACGACGGAGGTGCCAGTCACGATAGTCATCCCTGTTGCGACCCGCTTTCACACCGTCATGTTCTTGTCGCGCCCGGTCAACGGGTCACGACTGCTTTCCACGTTTTGGTCATCTAACGCCTGTTAGAGTGGCAGGCGTGGCAGACTGACCTGTCAGGTTGTCGCGGCATCCCTGGTGGGCGCGTTCTGGTCGCGGTGTGGGCGGCCGTCGCGTTACGATTGGTAATGCGATGCCCCGCCTAGTCGCATTTTGGGGGCCAAAGGCTAAAAGCCTTAGTCGGCGCCCCTTCTCCCTCTTTTGGTTCTTCTCCCTTCCCTCCTCCTCTCCGAGGTGGGGGAAGGTTTCCCTTTTTCCTCTCCTCCGGTTGGAGCTTGCGGACCGACGGCGGCGGCTCGTGTGCGGAGCGAGAGCGTCGTCGTGGAGCGAGGAGGAGGCGGCCGTGGCTTCGTGAAGACCCCTTTGGGTGTTCGGTTCTTCATTTGGGTAGGATCTCTTATGACTTTCCAATCCGAGTGATTGGAAGTCCCTTATGTGTTTGCATGCTTTAAATGCTTTCCCCATGCTCCCCTCCCCATTGTATGCTAGTTGTAGTTGTGTGGGCGATGCCGACGGTCTGCCTTCCAGCTGATGTCGTGACCGCCGAGTGCGTCGCGACATCAAAGAAGGCGTCGCCCCGGTCGTGCGCGACCTTATCGTGACGCAGTTGGCCGTCGCGTAAGGGTCGTGTCGCGACCCGCTTCCCTATCGCGACCCTATGCTTGTTGTGGTTGCCCTTCCCGTCGCGATGGGATCGCAACGGGCTTGGAGGGCACGACAACACTTGGCTTCCCTCTGATGTTTCTGTGGTCTCGGTTGGCGTGTCGACATACTCCAGGGCAGGGTTGCGCTTAGGACCTTCTGGTGGGAACGCGGCAGGTTGCCTCCCTGCATTCAGTGATCGAAGGTGACACCTTCGTGGCCGTGTCCTAGCAGTGGTGCTAGGAGGCTCGCGTCTATCTAATAATCGATTCTCTGACTGTCAATCGATTATTAGAAGAGTGATGGTTTCTATTCTGTCTGGTGGTGTTCCGATTTCTCAGGCCGTGCTATGTATGCCGGCGTTGGCCGACGGCCCTTCTGGAGGTTTCTGGAAGGGGTGTCGTGCGTGCCTGTGCCTGTTGGGCTTGTCTGAGTTACAAGCCAGCAGTGCCAGTTTCTGTGGTGGTTGCCGCGCCAGTTCTCTTTTCGCCTGGTGCTAGGCACTTGACGTCTTGTCCGTGAGACAGGTTGTTACCGTTACCTGGGACCCCCAGCCCCGCGCGCCTGTGTTAGAGGGAGTTTCTCCGGGCGGCTGGCGTGCTCAAGTCATGGACTTGGAGCAGAAGGGGAAAACGTGGGGACAGGGGCGTGAGTCATTTGTAGAGCTCCCTTAGCTGGGTCTGGGTCGCCGAGGTGGTTTTGGCGCTCTTCCAGTGTGAGCCAGCTAGTCCTTCTCACTGCCTCGCTCAGCGTTTGTTTTGGAGCCACGTAAGGAGGTTAGGCATGGGGCCGCAGCTCGGCCGGCCTATGGTGGTTGTGGTTGTTCTTACTGTGACTCGCTAGCCTCACTCTATCGGGGAGGTTGTAGGCAGGAGTCAGCGGCTGGTGAGATGGAAGAGTGGACTGTGTGTCCTCCTCTTAGCTGCCTATGGCGGTGGCTTGTGTGCTCTTGTTGTGACGAAGTTTCTCACGTTGTTCCTAAGTGAGTATCGTCACCCAAGCCTGCACGGTGGTTGTAGCCTAGCCATGTCTAGTGCCGCGGATTTGGTTGGTTTGACCTTGTGGGCTGTGTTTAGTGGTTTCCTCTCTGCGGGTTCTCTCAGGGTGCCTTGTGCAGACACCCAACTGCTGTTTCGGTAACCCGTTCCTTGGTGTCGTTCGTGGTGGCACCGAAGTGTGTAGTTCCCTGACCTCGTGGCATGTTCGAGGTGCAGGGTGGTTCTGCTTGTGGGCCCTCGACCTTGTGAAGGTTTGAAGTGGCCGTGCCTGTGGTGAGACAGTGCTTCTCACGCGGTTGCTCGATGTCTCTCGTGGTGACACCTGGTTGTTCCTTCCTGACGTCTTGGAGGTCCGGGATGTTGGTGCTTGTGTCGTGAGACTCTGATCTTACGTGGTTGCTCCGATGTTCAGTGAGCTTCTTTGTTTCGGCGGGTGTGTGCCGAGGTTGTTTCCGCATTGTGTTTGACTCCGCTGGTTCTGCGGGAGTCATGTTGGGTCACACCCTGGTTGTGGGTCGTGGCATTTCTCTGTTCCGCTGCTTTGTAGTACTCTCTGCAGTAGGTGTTTCCCGCTTTACTGCTTTGTAGAGTAGTTTTCCTTCCGCTTTGTTGGAGTTCCTACTGCTCTGGCTGGTAAGGGACTGGTTATCCCTACTGAGCCTTGTTCGTGAGGCTCACCCCCCTACCCTCTTCAGGTAGGGACTCGCTGTCGTAGGAGTTCGTTGTAAGACGGTCGTGGTGGCGGTTTATTGTGCCGTGCGTTGCCAGCAGTGTGAGTTGTGAGCTTGAGCGCTTGTAGTGGGAGTTGAGAGTGGCCTTTTTGCAAGTCCCAGGGGTATGCCCCTTAAGGACTGAACCTTCTTTCTGTACCTGTACTTTTATTTGGGACATGTTGTACTTAATTTCTTTATAATGTACATCTTTCTTGTTATAGTTATTTGAATTCATTGCATATCTCACTGGACTAAATTCTAACCCTTCCGGGTCTTCGGATCCGTGGGTAGCGGCACGACCTTCGGGGTCCCTGGTGGGGGTCCAGGAGGTCGGGTCGTTACAGTGGTATCAGAGCTCAGGGGTCCAAAGAGATTTGTGATGGGTTAATAACTATGGCTATCCCAAACAAAGGTACTAGTATGCTGCTGGCCCGTTTGTGTGGAGTTGCTATTAGGTGTAAGCAATTGGTTCTTTGTTGCAGGTGGCTAGCTTTCCAGCAGGGTTCGAGTGTGAGTTGCAGGAGAGTGTTGCTGCTGTTGCTGGGTGTGCGTGCTATGAGCGTGGTTGCTATTTTTGCTTGTGCTGCGGTTGGTTTCGTCTTCGGCCTGTGCGTCCGTGTGGGTGTGTCGCGAAGGTTGAGAGAGCCTACGTGTGGTGTGACCTTCACCGGTGTAGGGCTGTTGCCTGTGGATCCGGGCGGAGGTGGTTGCCTTGTTGGATGTCCCCTTGTTGTTAGGGTGAATCCTTGTTGGATGTCCCCTTGTTGTTAGGGTGAGTCGTTGTTCGATGTCCCCTTGTTGTTGGGGTGCATGTTGTGTTGGTTGTGTGTTTGGCCTTGTGTGCCTGTGCGCCGCTGTGTGTTGTACTCTGCTCAGTCGGCATCTTTGCTCGAGCTAAGCAGATGCCTTGTGTGCCATGTTGCGCCGCTGGTTGAGCACTGTGACACCTGTCAGTGGTTGTTGCCGGCTTTGTGCTGGCTAGTTGTGAACTCTGGTGAGGTGCTCCCGGAGTTCTTCTCTGTATGTTCTGGTGGAGGTGAGGTTTCCCCAGAACTGTGTTGTGCTCGTTTCTGGTTGCTGTGGCGTTGCCCTCTGGGTTGAGGTGCATCGCTTGGCTGCTGTGTTCTGGTGGTGTTTCCTAGATTTGTTTGTTGTTGTCCTAGTGAGGGTTCCTCTCCCTTTGGGACTATTTCTTTGCTTGTTGAAGTCTTCCGTTGTGTTGCCTCTTTGGTTTGAGGTCTCTGTGGTCCTGGTGAGGGTTGCTCTCAAGACTGTTCCGGGCTTGTTCTGCCGGTTGTTGTGCTACCTCAGTGTTGAGGTATGCTGTTGTTGCGTTGGCTGTGCGTTTTGGTGGGTTTTCCAGAACGACGCCTTGGTGGTTCTGGTGGAGGATCTCCCAGAACCAGTTGTGTGGCTTCCACTAGCTGTTTGTGTCTCTCTGTTGGCCGTGTGTTTTTGGCTGTTTGTTTGGGCTGCGTTCTGGTGATGTTTTCCCAGAACGGCTCTTGGCGCTTTGGGTGGAGGTCCTCCCCAAGCTGCCTTGTGTTTGTTTTGGTCATCGCTGCTCTCTCTCTCTCTCTGTGGAGATGAGCTGTCGCTATTTCCAGTCGGACTGTCCATGTTACAGTCTGTTTGGTCGTTTCGGTCGAGGTGTTGTGCCCTTGGCCATGTGTCGCCGTGGTGCTGGCCAGGTTGTCTTCCTGTTCATTTTTGAGTTTTACTGACTGCGCTGGTGGGACTTCGTGTGTCCCCATGGTCGGGAGGTTTGCATCGTTTCCGCGCCCTGTGTGCTCTACCATATGGTAGTCTGGTGAGTGCCGGGGGTGTCTGGCTAGTGGTGCTTCTGTGGAAGTGCCAGTCTCACTTTGTGGTTTCTCCTTGCATGTGGAAGAGACTCGTTGTGAGGGTCTCCTTTCCCTGCTTTCCGTTGGTTGCTCAGGGTGATGTTGTGTCGCCAGGGTGCACATTGTTGTGACCTTCGGGTGGAGTCATCTCCCTTAAGTTGTTTTAGGTTGAGCTGGTTGATCCCCTTGTTCCGGTTTTCCTTGGTTGGTTGTGCCGGCGGGACCACTTGTGGGTCCTTGTGGTTTAGTTTGTTGTTGCTTGCGTTTCCGTGCCGACACACTCTTGCCGACAGTTGTTTGGCAAGCGTCGTGGGTGTTCGGCTAGCTGTGCCTCCTGTGGGAGTGATAGCCTTGCGTTGTTGTTTTCCTCTGCTTCCCGTGGATTGCTTGGGGTAGTGGTGTATTCATATGGCATTTGATGCCGTGTCGCGCACCATGGTGACCTTCGTGGCGAAGGTCCCTCCCCCTTTTTGAGCTGTTTTGAGGTTGAGCAGGTTGCTTCCCTCGTGCGCGTTGTTTTCTTGTGGTGCGATAGTTGTGGTGACCTATTGTGCCGTCTCTTGCTGTGCTATTTTCTTGTTGCCTGACTGGATGATGTAGGGCAGCGTGCCCTATGTTCAGTGTGAGGCAGCACCAGTTTTCTGTTGTTTGGCTTGCTTGTGCAAGCATCGTTTCGGTGTATGTTTTTGCTTGTGCCTCAGCTGTGCTTGGAGGCACTTATCGCCGTTTGGCGTGTGGCCCTCTCCGCCTGTGGTGGTAGGAGCGGTGCCTCATTTTGTGTGCTTCTAAAAGCTGATGTGTTGTTGCTCTCTTGAAGCTGCTGGTTCTCCATGTGTTTTACTTGTGTGGGTCTCTGGTGGAGAGTCCCTTTCGGTTTGCCTTGGGTAGTTTCAGGCCGTTGGTGCAGTTGGGTACTGCACCTTTAGCGTGTTTCCTTTCGATGTTCGTGTCTTTGTGCCTTGAGGGTTCGCAGCCGGTGTGGCATGTTCTGCCCTTTTTGGCTTGCGGCTTCTTGCGGGTGGCTTTTGGCAGGTCTCTTGTGGAGAGTCCTTCCTGTTAGCCATGTTGTTTCGGCCGTTGGTGCAACTGTGTTGCATCTTGCCTGGTTTTGGTGCTTGTGGTGGCACCATATGCTCATGCCCGAGTGGTTTGTTTTGTGTCGTATGGAGCCTGGGTGCATTGTGTGGTACCTTGGGTGGCTCCTGGTGCTTTTGTTAGCACCATGTGTTGTGACGTGTGCTCTATTCGTAAGCTTCATGAGTCGCTTCACGAGTTTGCTCGGTGTTCGAGGCGTTGAACTTTCCGCCTCTGGGACACTTTGTGCTGGCCGTGCCTTATGGCTGTACCGTTACCGCTGTGGGGTGGCTGCTTGCCTTGTCTAGGTAGCCCTATTGGTGGTATGCCAGGCTTTGGTCATGGCCTATGTCCGGTTTTCCCCTCTCGCTTTAGGGAGCGAGTGTGTTCGGTTGGGGTCCCTGTTTTGGTTTGGTTTCCTTTGAGGTCGACGTGCTGCCCTCGACCTCTGCAGTTGTTTCGTTCCATGCCGTTGCCGACGTCGTGAGTTGCTTGGCCTTGCCAACATCAGACGTCTTCTTTAGTTTTGCCTCTATGCCTGTGCCTGTGGAGCAAGTGTTTTAGCTTTCTGTGGCTCCACAGGCGTTGTGTGTCCTGGTCGACCATGAGGATGATCTGGTTAAGATCTAGTGGTGCCAGCGGACACTGCCTTGCTCGCCGTGGTGTTCTCCACGTGCATGCTATTGCTTGGTTTTGGGTCGCCATTAAGAAATTCTCGTTTGGCCGTGCCGTAGGTGCTAGTTGTTGCTAGTTGTGCGGAGCCATTCAGCGAAGTCTTATGGATGACCTCTTGGCATTTTCTCGGTTTGCTCTCTCAGTAGCTGCATCCTCTGTCTAGTCTTTGGCGCAGAGTGTTACTTACTGACCTGTTGGTCTCAACGGCGTGGGCTGTTGAGGGCTCCGTTCGTCATTTCCAGCTGGCAGTTTCAGTTTTGTCGTTTGTCTGGTGCTTGGTGGGCGCGGTGTGTGTGGAGTTGTCGACGTCTGCTTGTGTGCTCTGCGCCTTGTGAGCCGTCGAATGTGTGTTAGGCACTCTGTTTGTGGCGGGTCGTGGTGGTGACCACCGAGAAGTCACAGTACGAGTTAGTGGTCCCTTTGCACCTATTGTTTTCTCCGACCGGATTTCACCCTTAATTTCGAGGCCGAAATTTTTTTTGTTGGACATATTGCAACATCTCGGGCTTTTCGGGTTCTTCCACTCGCATGTTGGATGACTGGCCTCTAACGCGTCTGGGCTGGGCGACGCGTTAGTGTCGTGACAGAGGTGCCCGTCGTGACAGTCATTCTTGTTGCGACCGCTTTCGACGTCGCGTTCTTGTCACGTCCGGTCAACGGGTCACGACTACTTTCCACTTTTTGGTCGTCTGACACCTATCAGAGTGGCAGGCGTGGCAGGCTGACCTGTCAGGTTGTCGCGGCATCCTTGGTGGGCGCATTCTGGTCGAGGTGTGGGCGGCCGTCGTGTTACGGGTGGTAACGCGACGCCCCGCCGCGTCGTGTTCTAGGGGCTGAAGGCTAAAAGCTTAGTCGGCGCCCCTCTCCCTCTTTTGGTTCTTCTCTCTTCCCTCCTCCTCTCCGAGGTGTGGGAAGGTTTCCCTTCTTCCTCTCCGACGGTTATAGCTTGGCGAAGCGGCGGCGGCTCGTGTGCGGAGCGGGAGCATCATCATGGAGTGAGGAGGAGGCTGCCGTGGCTTCGTGAAGACCCCATTAGGGGTTCGATTCTTCATTTAGGTAGGGATCTCTTGTGCCTTTCCAATCCGAGTGATGGAAGTCCCTTTGTGTGTTTGCATGCTTTAAATGCTTTCCCCATGCTCCCCTTCCATTGTATGCTAGTTGTAGTTGTGTGGATCTCGGGATGTAGTATCCCAGCGGTTTGCCTTCCAGCTGATGTCGTGACCGCCGAGCGCGTCGCGACATCAGAGAAGGCGTCACCCCGGTTGGGCGTGACCTTATCACGGTGCGGTTGGCCGTCGCGATAAGAGTCGTATCGCGACCTTCTTCCCTATCGCATCCCTGTGCTTGTCGCGGTTGCCCTTCCCGTCGTGATGGGATTGCAATGGCTAGGAAGGCGCGACAGCAGCTGGCTTGCCTCGGGTGTTTCTGTGGCCTCGGTTGGCATGTTGGCGTGTGCCCCACGACAGGGTTGCCCTTAGGACCTTCTGGTGGGAACGCGGCAAGTTGTCTCCCTGTGTTCAGTGACCGAAGGTGATACCTTCATGGTCGTGTCCTAGCAGTGGTGCTAGGAGGCTCATGTCTGTCTAATAATCGATTGTCTTACTGTCAATCAGTTATTTGAAGAGCGATGGTTTCTGTTTTGTCTGGTGGTGTTCTGGTTTCTCGGGTCGTGCCGTGTGTGCCAGCGTTGCCGACGGCCCTTCTGGAGGTTTCCAGAAGGGGTGCCGTGCGTGCCTGTGCCTGCTCGGCTTTTTTTGGGTTACAAGCCAGTGGTGTCGATTTCTGTGGTGGTTGCCCCAGCAATTCTTTTTTCACCCAGTGCTAGGCACTTGAGGGCTTGTCTGTGAGATAGGTTGTTACTGTTACCTGGACCCCCAGCCCCACGCGTCTGTGTCAGAGGGAGTTTCTCCGGGCGGCAGGCATGCTCAAGTCACAGACTTGGAATTGAAGGGGAAAACGGTGGAGACAGCGGCGTGAGTCATTTGTAGAGCTCTCTTAGCTGGATTGGTTTGCCGAGGTGGTTTAGGCGCTCGTCCGGTGCGGACCAGCTAGTCCTTCTCACTGCCTCGCTCTGCGTTGGTTCCAGAGCTGCGTAGGGAGGTTAGTCGTGGGGCCGCAGCTCGGTCGGCCTGTGGTGTTGTGGTTGTTCTTGCTGTGATTCGCTAGCCTCACTCTAGCGGGGAGGTTGTAGGCAGGAGTCAGCGGCTGCGAGCTGGAGGAGTGGACTGTGTGCTCTTGTTGTGACAGAGTTTCTCAAGTTGTTCCTAAGTGAGGCTCGTCGCCCAAGTCTGCACGGTGGTTGTAGCCTAGCCGTGTCTAGTGCCGTGGGTTTAGTTGGTTTGGCCTTGTGGGCCATGTTTAGTGGTTTCTGCTCTACGGGTTCTCTCGGGTGCCTTGTGCAGACACCCAACTGCTGTTTCGGTAACTTGTTCCTTGGTGTCGTCTGTGGTGGCACCGGAGTGTGTAGTTCCCTGACCTCGTGGCATGTCCGAGGTGCAGGGTGGTTCTGCTTGTAGGCCCTCGACCTTTTGAAGGTCTGAGGTGGCCGTGCCTGTGGTGAGATGGTGCTTCTCACGTGGTTGCTCGGTGTCTCTCGTGGTGACACCTAGTTGTTCCTTCCCGACCTCGTGGAGGTCCGGGATGTTGGTGCTTTGTCGTGAGACTCAGGTCTCACGTGGTTGCTCCGATGTTCCGTGAGCTTCTTTGTCTCGGCGGGTGTGTGCCGAGGGTTGCTTCTACATTGTGTTTGACTCCACTGGTTCTGCGAGAGTCGTGTTGGGCCCGACCCTGGTTGTGGGTCGTGGCATTTCTCTGTACCGCTGCTTTATAGTACTCTATGTAGTAGGTGTTTCCCCCGCTTTACTGCTTTGTAGAGTAGTTTTGCTTCCGCTTTGTTGGAGTTCCTGCTGCTCTGGCTGGTAGTGATTGGTTATCCCTACTAATCCTTGTTCGCGTGGCTCACCTCCCTACTCTCTTTAGGTAGGGACTCGCTGTCGCAGAAGTTCGTTGCTGGATGGTCGTGGTGGCGGATGTTTACGCCGTGCATTGCCAGCAATGTGAGTTGTGAGCTTGAGCACTTGTATTAGGAGTTGAGAGTGGCCTTTTTGAAAGTCCTCGGGGTATGCCCCTTAAGGACTGCACCTTCTTTCTGTACCTGTACTTTTATTTGGGACATGTTGTACTTATTTCTTTAATAATGTACAGTCTATCTTGTTATAGTTATTTGAATTCATTGCTTTTCTCACTGGACTAAATTCTAACCCTTCCGGGTCTTCGGATCTGTGGGTGGCGGCACGACCTTCGGGGTCCCTGGCGGGGTTTCGGGAGGTCGGGTCATTACAGACCTCTCCTCGGTATCCTCTTGAATCGTGTCCAACACAGTGGCCACAGTACAATTTGAAATGCGTCTGCTGTGTTGGCCACGTTTCATACTGAAACACGGTGGCCTAAGTCGCCGCGATTCAATATCACAAAACGCACCGACTGAAGTCAACGTGATTCACTTTCTCACCTTTTCCGACGGCGATGGCACCTCGCGTCCTCTCTCTTCCTCAAATTAAGGGCTTAAATTTTGGTACTTACCGAGTCCATCCGCAGGGGAGCTTCCCGACCGAGGTGGCCTCGTGTCCCCCTCCTCGCCTCTTCTCCTCCATCTGTTGTTCCTCTTCCATCACCGCCGCGTCGCCTTCTTCTGTCAATGGCGCCGGTCGGTCCTCCATCACCACCGTGAGTTTATCGGGGGCGGCCAACAGCTCCGCCACCATCGCACTAGTCCCCATACTCGGCGTTTTCACCTCCGGCGCCGGTGTCGCTGCCTCCTCCCTCGTCGGTGAGGCCTCCCCCCGTCGCCGCTTTGTAACCGCCGCCTTCTTCAACGCCGATCGGAGAAGAGCAAGGGGAGTCGTGAGAGAGTGAGAGTAAATATGCAAGTACATAATAGTATCTAGGACCTGGATAAAGAGCTTGGTAGGTACAAGGAACGGGGATCTGATCTAAGTAAGGATGGAGAAGGTCCCACAGCTTCTTCTTATTGTCAAGGAAGAAGTTCTCAAAAAGACTGATATCAATGTTATAGTTGGGACTTATAGAAGGGAGTTTCCTATGAGATTTGATATGACGTTTGCGGTACTAAGAAAGCTTGTTGAAATAATGACTTCGGCGCAAAAGACTCTGAGAGGAATAACTTCCTAGAGACTTCTAGATGAAGAAAGTCATGAACTGTAATATTCTAGTGCAAGCCTTGAGAGATAGCTGCTTCCTTAGCCTAATAGTAAACCAAGTACCTCTGCTTCTACTTATGAGCAAAAATTTCCATAGGTCTTGATATCCTTTGCAGAGATACTCATTGATAGAAATCTTTAGCTTCTCATAATCTGCATGATCCTCAGGATAAGCTGCTGCCCATTGATCTTCTGTGAGCCTCTCAGACTCAGCAAAACAAAGCTGGAAATCTAGCATATGCTAGGAATTCTTTGGAGCTTGCATAAGCACAACCTATGGAAAGATAGTTTCAATTTGTACTTGATTCTGAATCTGGTGGCTATCCAGATGTGCCTGTTGAAGATTAGCTCAGCAAAGTTTTTCCTTGCAGAAATGGCACCAACCAAGGATGGATACAAACCATATGGTAATCCAACTGTCATGGAGTGGTAATTCTCTCTGACCTCTGATAAGATTTTTCCATTGGCCTTTATTGACATCAGGCAACCCTAATTTGAATCTGACAAAATTGAATTCTTTCATCCTTATGTACTTGGCCTGAGAGTCTCAAATGAGGGTTCCAAACATGTCATAGAACCTAAGATTCAGGTGGAGACTAACATCCATAAATTGGTTCCTGGTCTGGGTCTACCGGTACCTGGTGGCTTCTCCAAGATAAAGGTCAAGAAACTCCTTAGGAGTGAGACTGTGGCATTTTTGGGAAATAAGCTGGAGATCAACCAGCACTACTTGGTTGAATGAATGAGAGTAGGAAGCCAATCTTCAAAGGTGAAACATGGCATCTCATGAACTTCAAGGAATGCCTTAATAGACAGAAATTCTGTGAACAGGTTCATATGGTGTTCTGAATGGTAGATGAAGGCATACCAGATGGGAGGAAGTAGTTTGGAAGGATTGTCTTTCAATCCGCCCACCACTAGATGAAAGTTGTATACTAGGAATTATTTCATATATAGAGGGGTGTATCTACCTACTACAGGTGTGGAGGCAGTAGGAAGAGAGGAAAAGAAATTGGGAGGTGTGTGTGGAGAGGGGGAATGGTTGCCTTGGATTGTTTAAATTGGTATTTCAAAGGATAAATTTTCAAATCCACATTGTCAAAGGCAATTGGCTGATCCTCTGGAATAGATGTAGAGATAGGAGGATCAGATGAAGTAGAGGCTGGAGGTTGTTCAGTAATGGACGGAGTAGGATCAGTGGGTGCAATAGGAAGGCATGAGGATGTAGGGGGTTGTTCTGGTTCAGGAGGAGCAAGATCAGTGGTAGTGGTGTGAATAGAAGGAGTTGGTTCAAGAGGAGGACGAGAGGAAGTGGATATAGGTTTACCATTTTATGAAGTTTTCTCCTAACCTTCCTCTTGAAGGTCTTGACCTTGGACCTGGAGTCTTCCTCTAATCCTAGAGACTCTAGGGGCCTCTTTAGCCTAGATTCTTGAGGGGGCTACTGCTGCTGCTCAGGTTCTACTACTGCTGAAATCTGCTACTGCTGGACTTTCTTTTCTATTACGAAAGACTGCTCTGATACTGATTGCTCCTTCTCTTGTTGCTGCTCTTGCTGCTGCTCATGCTGCTGCTCTTGCTTCTGCTCATCATGCTGCTGGACATGCTGCTCTTCTTGATGAGGGAATGGTGGTGCAGAAGACTGTTTAGTGCCTTGTTGCACACTAACTGAAGTAACAGGTCCTTCATTTGCTTCACCTCATCAGCCATAGCATCAAACCTAGCATCAATAAATTCAACTTGCAATTGAAGAACTGACAAGCTTTCTTGTTGCTTTGTCAGGAAATCCAATATAGTATTTATACTGTTGCTACTCTTCCCTTGAGACCTTGGCTGGGTCTCAACCTGAGAAGGGGAGAAGTGATGATGCACTTCTTCAAATTCTTGCACTATTAGAGTAGATCTGGGAATGTTATCTTGTTCTTGTGCTACTCCCTTACCTCTTAGATCTCTTAGAATCTGTGCAAGCCTTGAGAGATAGCAGCTTCCTTAGCCTGATAGTAAACCAAGTACCTCTGCTTCCACTTATGAGCAAAAGACTTTCAAAGGTCTTGATATCCTTTGCAGAGATAATCATTGATAGAAATCTTTAGCTTCTCATAATCTGCATGATCCTCTAGATAAGCTGTTGCCCATTGATCTTCTGTGAGCCTCTCAGACTCAGCAAAACAAAGCTGGAAATTTAGCATATGCTGGGAATTCTTTGGAGCTTGCATAAGCACGAACCTATGGAAAGACAATTTCAATTTGTACTTGATTCTGAATCTGGTGGCTATCCGGATGTGTCTGTTGAAGATTAGCTCAGCAAAGTTTTTCCTTGCAGAAATGGCACCAACCAAGGATGGATACAAACTAGATGGTAATCCAACTTTCATGGAGTTGGTAATTTATCTCTGACCTCTGATAAGATTTCCCATGGCCTTTATTGACATCAGGCAGCCCTAATTTGAATATGGCAAAATTGAATTCTTTCATCCTTGTGTACTTGGCCTGAGAGTCTCTAATGAGGGTTCCAAACATGTCATAGAACCTAAGATTCAGGTGGAGACTAACATCCATAAATTGGTTCCTGGTCTGGGTATGCTGGTACTCGTGGCTTCTCTAGGATAGAGGTCAAGAAACTACTGGGAGTGAGACTGTGGCATTTTTGGGAATAAGCTGGAGATCAACCAGCACTACTTGGTTGAATGGATGAGAGTAGGAAGCTAGTCTTCAAGGTGAAACATGGCATCTCATGAACTTCAAAAAATGCCTTGATAGACAGAACTTCCTTGAACAGGTTCATATGGTGCTCTGTATGGTAGATGAAGGCATACCAGAAGGGAGGAAGTAGCTTGGTAGGATTGTCTTGCAACATCCACCCACCACTAGATGAAAGTTGTATACTGGGAATTATTTCGGATATAGAGAGAGTGTATCTGCCTACTACAGGTTTAGAGGCAGTAGGAAGAGAGGAAAAGAAATTGGGAGGTTGTGTGTGGAGAGGGGGAATGGTTGCCTTGGATGGTTTGAATTGGTATTTCAAAGGTTAATTTTCAAATACACATTGTCAAAGGCAATTGGCTGATCCTCTGGAATAGATGCAGTGAGAGGAGGATCAGATGAAGTAGAGGCTGGAGGTTGTTCAGTAATGGAAGAGTAGGAGCAGTGGGTGCAATAGGAAGAGATGAGGATGTAGGGGGTTGTTCTGGTTCAGGAGGAGCAGTGGTAGTGGGTGAACAGAAGGAGTTGGTTCAGCAGGAGGAGGAGAGGAAGTGGATACAGGTTTACCATTTTTATGAGGTTTTCTCCTAACCTTCCTCTTGAAGGTCTTGACCTTGGACCTGGAGTCTTCCTCTAATCCTAGAGACTCTAGGGCCTCTTTAGCCTAGATTCCTGAGGGGACTGCTACTGCTGCTAAGGTTATACTACTGCTGAAATCTGCTACTGCTGGTCTTCTTTTCTATTGCCAAAGACTGCTCTGACACTGATTGCTCCTTCTCTTGTCTGCTCTTGCTGTTGCTCATACTGCTGCTCTTGTTGCTGCTCATGCTGCTGCTCTTGCTGCTGCTCATCATGCTGCTGGACATGCTGCTCTTCTTGATGAGGGAATGATGGTGCAGAAGACTGTTTAGTGCCTTGTTGGCACACTAACTGAAGCAACATGTCCTTTATTTGCTTCACCTCATCAGCCATAGCCTAGCATCAAACTTAGCATCAACAAATTCAACTTGCAACTGAAGAACTGACAAGCTTTCTTGTTGCTTTGTCAGTAAATCCAATATAGTATTTATACTGTTGCTACTCCCCCCCTGAGACCTTGGCCGAGTCTCAACCTGAGAAGGGGAGAAGTGATGATGCACTTCCTCAAATTCTTGCACTATTGGAGTAGATCTGGGAATGTCATCTTGTTCTTGTGCTACTCCCTTACCTCTTAGATCTTTTAGAACCTGCCTGCTTGTTTCTTCTAGTGCATCTTGTCTTAGAGATGAGACAGAACCTGTTCTTGCTGGAATTGCTCTTCTTCCTGTTGAGTTCCTTGTTGCTCTTCAACTTGTTGCTTTTCTTGATGGTCTTGTACAGTGGCTTCTATTCTATCTTCTTCTCTTGCTTCTTCTTCTTGTTGACTTGCTGGAACAGATGATAGATCCAGTGCTTCATCAGGAAACACTACATGGGTGCACTTGGGTACAATCTCCTTAACCCATAAATTCTGGGCCTTGTCTTCTAAGATGTAATGGCTTCTCCTTAATGTAGATAAGCCAATCTTCTCCTTTACCCCAGTTGGAATTTCCTCACTTAAATCCACTGAAAATCTCTTAAAAATCAAGATAGCAGTGGTCCATATGGGAGGGATTCCTGCAAAATCTTTGATGCTATCATTTTCTCCAAAATGACTGCTGGCAGGTGTGGACGTTTCGTTACGCCTCCGTCTTCGAATGCCGACTGGTGTGGCCTTCTTCGACGGTGGTTCACGGACGTGCCTCTCCTTGTTGGCGATGGAGAATGTGCCGGTTGACCCCGTTGACCCCGAGTTGACTGCGTTGACTGAGGAGAAAACAAAGGAAACCGGTGATATAAGGGAGATAGTTGCGATCGCCAGGGCCTTACCTGTGCCCAGGGTTGTTCTGATCACGTTGATGTAGCAGCCTCGCGTCGCGGGTGATGGTAGAGATCCAACTTCTCCTCCTTCAGCCGGCCAAAGGAAGAGAGCTCCACGGTCTTCTTCGATCGTTCCTGCCACAGAACAAGACTCAATTAGACCCTAAATAGTGCAGCAAACGTTCAAAACGAAATGTGGAAGGCCCAAAAGGAGAGTCCCGTACCGGTTGCGAACTTGAGAAGAGGGGTGGCCAAGTGTTATGACCACCCTTCTTCCCTCCGTTTTTGGTTGGGAAACCCCTTTCTAGGTGTGTAGGAAGGTGCCCTACGTGCCTAGAGTGTGTGGGAAAGGGTGTGTGACATGCAAGTATCTAAGAGAGAAAAGGAAGAAGAGAGGAAAGGGGGGAGGTGATCCTCATTGTTGGTGATCCTAGCTCGTTGCAGAAGCTCCTTCAACTCCAGAGAAGCCTCCTTGGACGTCCCAAAGGTTGAGAGGAAGTAGAGGATGACTTGGTGAAGCTTGGGTGCAATTTTCTCTCTCCTCTCTCAAAGCTTTAGCATATGGACGTCCAGCCTCTCCCCCCCTTGTTCAGAGGGACCAAGGGGGAGTTATATAGACAGTGAGCTCGGGTTGGAGAGCATTGGATGCTCAAGTGTGAAGAAACACACTTGTACATGTGGCAATCCTTGTGTTTAAGCTCCAACCAATGGGTAGAGGCCATGTAGGATTTTTACTGGGTGTCAAGAGGGTGCCTAGGTGGCCCATATACCCGTTGGGAACGGCTATGTGCGTTGCATGGCCGAGACAAGGGCGCTAGTGGGCTGGAATCTCGGGTTAGTTGCGCAGACCTGGTAAACCCTATTGATGTCCAGGGATCAGGCCGCCAACATCATGCAGACGTCCATCGAGGTGGACGCCAACATGGGTCAGCGTCCAGGGGACTTGACGCCAACAAGCAGTAGGCGGCCATCGATGATGCCGTCTACATGGGATCCGAGGCTGGTCAACACATGGTCAAACGAGGCTTAATGGGCCAAATAGCCTTGCGGGAGATGGGCCAAATCTCGCGTCTACAATGCCGCCTCCGAGACACCCTCCTTGCAAAGGAGCAGAGCGGACTGAAAGTTGGTGTCTCGGTAAACAAGGACGCAGAGGGCCTTCTCCGAGGATAGGAATTCTAGCGAACCAAACGAAAGAGACAAGCTAGAAAACAATGACGAATCGTCTGAGAGACAATAGGGGTAGGAAAGGATGATCTACCCGTGTAACTACAACTGCGACCCAATGGCAGGGTCCCTGGCATGGCCGTGTTTGGACTTTGACTAGTTTTCCGGCGTGTCTGAGTCAAAGAGTTGTAATATGACGGTTGAATCAGGAGGTCTCGTAACCGGAGCCGTGTGCCCGCTGGCCTAATCAGGACGTCGTCCCGAATTTAGGAGGTCACGAAGACAAGGAGTTGGTTGACTCTCAAAGGATTATCAAAATTGTAACTGGAATCACATGCCTGGAAAGCTGAAATCCGGAATTAAGCTCGCGGCTGGCGAAGGCTCAAATGAACTCAATAAGGCTGGAATGATCATTTGTTGAAAGCACGGTGGACAAGTAAAGAAGGGGGCAACAAAGACCCGATATCAACCTGGATAGTCATGAAGACGACCCAGTAGGCTACCTGAGCTGGGGAGCATGGAGCAATCATATAATCGAGGAAAATCACCATTTTTTTTTAGTGTTAGTAAGAGAATGTTAGCAGTGAAGATGCAGTTGGTGTGGGTTGCCTATCTAAAATGCAAGTTAGCACCAGAGGAAATTCTAAAGGCCATACGAACAACTGAGAGATCGCAACCCATCATGTTTTTGGTGAAGGGGAACTCAGGGTTCACGGTCGCCAGTTATTCGCCTCTGGTGGGGTCCTATGTTAGACAATACCTGTAGACGCTCAAAGAGTCGCATGAGCGTTCCGTAATTGAAGCGCAGCTTGTGCTTAGAACATCTGCAAGACAACTTGAAGCACAAGATTGAAGAGTAACAGCCATAAGATATATGAGACTTTGAAATTTTGAAATCTGCGATGGTTAACGTCCATATCGACAGCCGCCAATACATAGTTAACGGCCAGGGATGTTGCCGTTTACTATTTACTGACGTCCTCCCGATCTTGGACGTCTATATGCCACGGATTAGGCCGAAAACAGGTGATAGGAGCCCATAAGGACTCTATCATCTTCCTCCTCCGTCCTCCCTGCTCTTGTTTGCGAACCAGAGAACTGAGAGGTCAAAGGAACACAGAAAAATGGCCTCCTCATCGACCAGCAAGTCTACAGGAACGAACCCGGGGATCCTGAGCGAGGTTCCGGGTCATCTGAGCACTCGTCTAGCCAATGGGGAGGTAAGTTACTTTCACTCTTTGCTTTTGCTTTTTTCTGAAAACGCCACGAACACTTTCCTTATAGCATTCCTACATATAGGAAGTTCCTACATTTCCGAGTCAAGGCCAGGTACGGGCCTTTTCTTGGCTCGTAACTTGGTGAATGCTATACCCTGGACATGCGGAACTTCATTGGGATGTGAATCTAGGTTTCATGGTTGTGCTGGCGAAGAACATGAAAAATGTGGTGGGGATTTGATGCCCTGGGGGTGTTGGTGGAGAGATGGCATCCGCACACGCACACATTTGTGTTCCAAGGATTCGCGAGGCGAGCGTGCTGGAGGAGGTTGAGCTGTTCTTGGGGTGGAAGCGGTGTTTGGAGTACGATGCAGCGACCCCTCTTCTCCCGTGGGAAGAGATTCTTGCTGACATTGTGCGACAAGAAGAGGTGCTGCGAATGACGAACAAGGATGGGATCCTCCTGGACCGGCTGGCTTGGTGGCTGATCCAGTATGCGAGGGAGATTGCGGAGAGAGGGCAACCCGGGGATTGACACTCTGCCTGGCTGGTGTTTCCTGTTCCCCACGAGTGGCGACTTCATCCTCTATGAGCATGTGGGGATTTTGTCCTCTGCTGTGGCGCGGGCAGTCACTTGCCCCTGCAGTGCTGGCCCACCTGTACAGTTCGCTCACCACTGAGCCTAGGCGGACGCACGACGCGGGGCGAGCTTGTTCCTGCTTCAGGTATGGATGGAGCTCATTTGAAATTTGATTTGCTGACGCACAACCTACCCCCTCCAGAGTCTTCCTTCGAGTTCAGTGCACTACAGCAGGGCATGGTACGAACCAGAGGATGAGATCAAGTGTTTGACAGCACATTTGAAGGGCAGAGAGGCTTGGAGGGATTACTTGCCTTTATGTGTATAGAGACTTCATGTGAGGCCACTCTTTATGAGGACGATGAATTCCGGGTGAGAACCAGGGGAGACAGAGATTTGTGGTTGGTTGGAGCTGATCAGATGATGTGTAATCAGCCACATCGATGCCATTGTCAGCTTGGGATCCTCGGGAATTCCCACTTCATTCAACAGTACTGATGTGATTGCTACAGGGAGAAATGAGAAGATGATGAAGAAAGCTTGAAGACATGGAAGAAGTACACAGTGAGTAAGAAAGTGGGACTGGCAGTGCAGGAGAATCCAGAAGAAATATGGCAGTACGAATTTCTAGACACCATCTGTCCTATCTCTTGTGATTTCTTCATGGCGTAGGGCAAAGTGATGTGCTTTTTAATTTCCAATAAGGTAACACAGGATTGACTGAATAAACAGAGACTTTCATTTGTGTTTTCAATTGATTTGAATGGCTTGAAATGGTGTGGAATGATCATTGAAATGAGATGGGACTAAAATGAAGCCAAAAGGTGTCAAAAATGGGCCCAATTGGTTCTGTGATGAGGGTTCTGTAAGCACTGAGGGCGCCGATTGACGTCCATATCGACGGCCGCCAGCAATAGGTAAGTCAAGGGATGTGGGCCGCGGATCATGTGACTGAATATATACGTCCACATAGGTAGCCGTCTAATTTAAACTAGACGTCCAAACCTAGCCGTCTACAGACTCGAGGTCTGACATTGAAGGGACATTGACGTCCAACCCTGGCCGCTGAATGTATGTTGCGTCTATATCTTGACGCCAGATAAAGTTAAACGGCCAGCGTTGACGTTAAACCAGTAAACGCCCTTTTTTTTGAAACCACGACGCCTTCTCCCTTCGCCATTCATCTTCCCAAGCGCCGGGAGAAGGAAAAACCTTACCTTGCTCAAGACTAAATTGAGGACGAGGGAAAGAGAGGCATCATTCGGGGCCGTTGCCAAACGTAGAGGAGAAAGAAGAGGTGGAGATGGCTACGGCGGGGGAAGAAGAAGAAGTGGCGTAAGGACGTACCGAGGGGGACGAGACCGAGGGAGAGATGAGCCGAGGCGGAGGCACCTCGACGACCTCGGGTGAGTACCCTAAACCTCTGTGTGAGTGTGATTTCATTTGGTGAAAAGAAGGGGAAATAGGAGATGTCGTCGGGTTGGACAGGAACTTGACGGCAACAATCGGTTGCCGTCGAGTTCCTCCTGGCGCCACCCCCTTGACGTCAAGATGATCTGACGTCAATGGGGCTGACGCCGACACAGGAACTAAACGGCCACCCCATTGACGCCTATCATGAGTAAATGGCAACCCCATTGCCGCCAACTTTGAGTAAACGGCCCATAGATACTGACGTTAAGCTTTCTGTGTTTTCTGCAGGAAGGGCCGAAAAGGAGGAGCAGGGTGACCTGGGATTTATGCTGGGCGTGGTACCATGCGCTTCCAGAGGCCCAGCAGGATCAGATAGCGAGGATGGCTCGGTCATCTCCTGTCGGTACGCCCTTTCCACTTAGTGTGCCGTACCTAGAGGCGCTGAGGGAGAGATGGGAGGAGGACTGCAAGGCATTCATCAGCCTTGGGGTCACATGATACCCACATTGGGATGTGGCGTATCTGACGAGATTGCGTTCAGGAGAGCCGGTAGTCGGATTGAGAGGAGGACTACTATGACACATAGTAGAGCTACTGGGGCCAGAGTTCGTGGCCGGGAGGAGGAGACCGATCCGAGCATCCTGCTCGTATCGCTGTCAGAGAGGCTGGTTGGATTGAGGGGGAGGAGGAGAGGACCCCTAGAGTCACTGGATGATTTCTACGCTGGAGTGCGGGTCACTCTCGACCTAGGAGACTAGAGCGAGGAGCGCTCGGTGCGGATTTTCGTCAGCTACCTCTTCTCGGACGCCTGTTTTCGCGACGCAGTCATCACAGATGAACTGCAAGTTTGTGCTGTTGCTGAGGGACTTGGCCAGGCAGGGAGGTACGCTTGGGGTGCTGCGATGCGGACACACAACCTTTCTCTCTCCTCCCCCACAGCTCGCAGCGCTCTCAGAGCACTGGGGCTTCACCCCCTTCCTTCAAGTATGCAATTTTTTTTTCTTAAAGCTCAACTTGATTTCAATGATTAAATTGCTTGACTGACTGACCTTTCTCTTCTTGCAGATCTGGGGGTACACCCGCTTCCCCATGGGGCGCGGGACACTTGTAGAGGGGCGCTAGATGATGGTGCCTCTCATGACGAGGTGGGAGGTGGCCCCGGACCCCAGGTCCCTGACAGGAGGGTAGGGATGTGCGGGTCGCACTTGACCACTACCCGCACGATCAGGTATGAACCCTCAACTAGCTTTTGCATTCTTTCAATTACTGCTGCATTTGATGTTACTGACCGGTGTTTTCCCTTCTTCTTAGGGTGGTGTGGACCCCCTATGTGGGGGAAGCGGACGCCTCGCACCCAGCGGTGGCGGCAGGTCGCCCCTTGTTCGACCGCCACCTCCTTTTACTGTGCCTCGGGACGTGTGAGGTACTGTATTTGGAGTTGGTGGTACGGACCCCTGGGCTGGCACCAGCCGGCCATCGAGGTGCCCTCCCTCGGAGAGAGGGGCACTTGCATCGGCGGTTCTTTGCCGAGGACCGCGACTGGGGCACTGACCACGGCAGCACCGTCGCATATTGGCGCGAGGGCGGCGAGCAGTGGTACGAGTGACCGACCTCCAAGACAGCTCGACTTATATGGAGGACTACCATGCACGATACGCCGGGCGACTCCGGCTTGAACGCGACGGGTGGTGAGTGAACTTTGATCTCTAAGCCTTCGATTGGATCTGAATTTGAATTGATTCTAACCTTGAAGCATTTGGCAGATGCCGGAGTCACAGGCCATCCGCCTCTTGAGGGGCGACTGGCTGAGCAAGAGGTGGAGTTGACGAGGCTCCGGGCCGAGGTCAGGACATTGGAAGTAACATTAACCCTTGATTTGATTTGATATGACTTGATTTGATTCTGACCAAGATGTTGAATGCAGAGAGCGAGCAGCAGAGAGTGCGGCGAGCCATGACGCAGGTGCGAGCTCGTCTGCCCAGCCAGCTAAGGGGACCTGGCGGTCCGCCTACAGGAGGCCCTGGATAGGGCGAATGACGGATCCAGGATCTCGAGCAGAGGTAAGACAACGAATCGGACTAAACACTTGTACTTGATTGATTTGACTTGACGCGACGTGTTTGTATTTTTGGTGTGGCAGCGACAGGCAGGAGGATAAACCCTCCAGGCACAGGTGGAGGCCCTGCTGCTGGACCTGTCGAGGATGGAGGGTCGCATGCCGCGTTCCGAGACAGCGCAAGGGATGCGAGGCCGAGAAGATACGGGCATCGAGGCTCCGGGTGCAGGCTGTCGCGGGATCTAGATTTTCTGAAGAACCGGGTGCTGAAGAAGCGCCGGGAGCAGCAGCGACAGCTCACAGAGGCGGCGGGAGGATGGGTCCGTGTTCGGGTCTCCTTGATGACATCGTGTCCATTGGGAGATCCGTCCGTCGGACGAGGAGCTGGAGCACTGCCCAGAGGCCTCCACGGACGAGACCTCCCGCCCGGACAGGCGTCGGGAGAGGGAGGGGAGGAGGTTAGCAGCTCGCGTAGCCGAGGCCTAGCGAGGGGGAGCAGAGAGAGAGAGTGAGGAGCGAGGCTCCTACTTGTACCACCAGGGGTATGCCCCTATTTATGAGATGTACAGAATTGATCATCATAGTGGAATTTGTAGACTTTGTCACTTTTGTGCTTGTTTTGTCCTTTCCTTTGCGCTTGATACCTGCGTTCACAACACTTAAGAAAACGGAGTGTAGATCTGTTTTTACCCCTTGCCTACGATATACCTTTCTTGAGATCTGGTCAAGGGCTAATTTCTAATCAAAGATAGGAACAAACAAAATAACCGAAGGGAGATATGCAATGCATTTTTTTTTTTTGTGTTTGTTGTTTTCTGATTTTTGTTGTTTTTGGTTTTGTTTTTGATAAGAAAATAAGGAGAATGTTAGCATATATACATGGTACCACTATTTTTTTTTTTTGGAGTTTTGATTTTTTCTAATTTTTTTGCCTTTGGAAAATAAGGTGAGAAATTTTTGGAGAAATAATACAGCGTAAATATATATACATCAAAAGACTCTCTTTTTTGTTTTTTTTTGCATTTTTTGTATTTTTTTTTGGATTTTTGGACTCTAAGACACATATTCATCACATGTTAGTGTAGGGTTTACGCGATCTACTTAACCACAGAGGCCAAGAGTGAGGAGGGACGTGCACGAATTCCTTGATGTTGGAATTGCCCCTAGCCTTCTTGATATTTTCCACTATAGAGGATCTTATGCAATCAAATTGCCCCTAGTGAGACAAATGGGAAGAAATGTATAGGAAGTCATGTAGACTTTGGTTCAAACTACTTTTTGTTTCCAAACCGACATCTCATATCATGCAGACTGGTCAACCATTGTTTTCAGGGGATTTTTCATTTCTTATTTTATTTCTGGGGTGGAGGCACGTACTTTTGCTACCTCCTTGAGTTGGTCAGCCTTTTCTGGTACGTACTTTTTGCTACCCTTTTGACCTTTTGGCTCTTCTTTTCCCATTCAGGCTTGATTTGGCATCTGCCCCTTGTTCTTATTAGTTGCCCCTGTTTTATGGTGACCTTGTCCTTTTAAAAGAGAGTGGGTGGTCCCTTACTCGTAATTTGTTCCACTTCCAGACACGACCGAGTGGGAAAGAATAGGGAACATATTGACCGAATGAGACCGACCGAGTGTACTAGTGATTTTCCAACTAGGGGTAATACTTCAACAACGTGTGGTGTGTGAATAAGTCCTACCTCACTAGTGCCGAGTGGAGGATAGGTGCTCAACCCGCAACGTTGACATGTGATGAATGACCGACCTGACTGACTGGCTAGGAATATAACTTCTTGAGATAGACTGCATTCCATGGAGGGTTAACTCAACTCCCTCGGCATCCACTAATCTATCAGCATTCCCTGAGTATGCTTCTTAACAACGAACGGACCCTCCCAATTTTCTTGCAATTTGCTCCTGGGACCTGGTGCCTTATGATTTTCCGCTTCAGAACCATTCACCCACTTCGAATTTTCTTTCTAAGACTCTCTTGGCATAAAAACGTGCAATTCTCTGACGATAGACTTGTGCATGGTCAGCCGCTATCATTCGCCTTTCATCTAAGAGTTCATGTTGTGCCAACAAGGCTTCCCGACGTTGATCAGGATCAAGTTCGGAATCTAATTGAACTCTAAGCGAAGGGACAAAGATCTCATATGGGAGTATCGCATCCGATCCGTACGTCAAGGCATAAGGGGTTTGCCCGTAGGAGTACGGACAGAGGTGCGATAAGCCAAAGAGCGTCAACTAAGCGTTCTGGCCAGTCAGTGTTGTTGTGAGATTTGCACGTTTTTTGATTATTTTGATAAGAGTTTTATTAGTAGCTTCCGCTTGTCCATTACCTTGTGGATAATATGGTGATGAATGATGCAAGTTAATGCCATGTTTACCACACATGTCGCGGAGCTCCTGCGAGGTGAACTGTGGTCCATTGTCGGTGACGATGTCCCGAGGCACGCCGAACCTTGCAAGGATGTTGCGCTTGATGAACTTGACAACCGTTGATGCTTTGACTTCTATGAACGCTTCTTCTTCAGCCCACTTTGTGAAGTACTCTGTGGCGGTCAGAATGAAGGATTTCTTCCGGATTTCTCCAGTTCTATCCGCAAGGGGACCTACCACAATCGAATGCCCACATGGCGAAGGCCATGGAGCAATAAGGGGATGAAGAGAGGAAGAAGGAGCATGAATTTTATCACCGTGTAATGGCATTTAGCATAGTGACGGACGAAATGGGTGCAATCTTCTTCCATGGTAGGCCAGTATAGTGTCGTAGCAACTTCTGGGCAATGCTCTACCATTGACATGGCCACCACATTCACTAGAGTGAGCAGCTTCAACAATGCTTTTCAGATTCGATTTCATCAAGGCAACGGAGATAGACCCCATTGAGGGATTTCTTGTAGAGAACGCCACCTATGATCTTGTACCATTCGGAGACACGGCGAATAGCCCGTCTATCGGCAGAAGTGGCGTAATCCGGGAAGGATCCATCTTTGAGGTAGTTCTCGATGTCAAAATACCAGGATGGCCATCATCGAGGTCGATTTCAGGCTCTTTTGAGAGTGCATGATTTGATGGGAGGGAGATTGAAGTTGACAACCAGGATCAGTATGAGAAGGGATTCTTAGCCTTTGACAGAGATGGTTTCGGAGGACCTTTCTAAAGGGATGGGAATGGAAGAGGCCAGAGAGGCGAGGGAATCTGCTAGGATGTTTTGGGCCCTAGGAGTGTGGACAAGGGTGAGCTTCCTAACTGCCGGATTACCTTTGCTACCAACTCTTGATATGGTTTCAAACTTGGGGTCCCGGGTTTGGTACTTGCTGAGAGATTGCCGGAGTATCAACTGCGAATCTCCAATAATCCTTAATTCCTTGACTCCGAGCAACAACGCCATCTTCACCCACCTAGGAGAGCCTCATACTCGGCCACATTGTTCGTGGCACGGAAGGTTAATTGGTAGGCGTGCGGGATGACTACCCCTTCCGGTGAGAGGAGGACTACCCTATTCCACTCCCTTGGAATTTTAAAGCCCGTCGAAGTAAAGCACCATGAAGGCTCACCATCGATGATGGCTACTATCTTCATCGGGAAAGGTTTCATCGACAGGAGAATACGAAGGTAAGGGATGATGGGCTAGGTGTTCGGCTATGGCATGCCCCTTGATTGACTTCTGGTTGACGTAGGTGATGTCAAATTGATTGAGAAAACTTTGCCACCGCATCAACCGCTCAGTTAGATAGGCTTCTCTAGCAAGAATCGAATTGGATCCATTCGTGCCAGAAGTTTCACTTCATGCGCTAGGAATATGCTTCACTTCTGGACCACCCAGACGGCCCTGCACATGTTCTTTCCATGGCGGTGTACCTCTTTCAGCTTCATTGAACAATTTGGATAAGTAGTACACCACTGCTCTCCTTCTTCTCGTCGTCGTATTGGGCCAAATCTGGTCCAGTTGAATCTTCAGTAGTTGATACATAGAGCAGTAAAGCCGACCCGGACCGAGGAACGAGAACAGGGGATTGAATAGGTAACTCTTCAACTCATCAAAGGCCTTTTGACATTTATCGTTCCAATCAAATTTTGCCTCTCCTTTAGCATCTCGTAGAAGGGCTTACAACGGATTGAATGCTGGGAAATGAATCTCCTAAGATTGAAGTCTGCCAATCAGCCCTCTAACTTCTCTGATGTTCCTAGGAGGAGGCATTTCGATTATTGCTTTGGCCTTGTTAGGATCAATCTCAATCCCCCTTTTGCTAACTATGAACCCAAGCATTTCCCCGAAGAGACTCCAAAGACACACTTCTTGGGGTTCATTTTAAGCTTATGCTCTCGAACCGTTGGAGACCCCCGGAGGATGTCAGCATGGCCTGTCGAGTCTTCGATTTCACCAAGACATCGTCCACATAGACCTCCATGTGCACATGCATCATGTCATGAAAAATTGCCATCATTGCCCTTTGATATGTTGCTCCTGCGTTCTTCAATCCGAAGGGCATGACGACGTAACATAGGTCCCCATGGTTGTTGTGAAAGAAGTTTTCTCCTGGTCTTCCTCCTCGCCAGACGGATCTGGTGTACCCGGAGAAACCATCCATAAAAGATAACATTTCAAACCCGGCAGTGTTGTCCCACTAGGACATCTATGTGTGGGAGAGGGAAATCGTCCTTTGGGCAAGCACGATTAACGTCTCGAAATCTATACAGATCCTAACCTTACCGTCCTTCTTCATCACGGGACATATAGCTACCCAATGGATATAACACAACCCTGATGAACTTAGCTTTGTGCAATTTGTCAATCTCCTCTTTGATCTTGAGTGCTAGCTTGGGATTAGCCTCCTTAGCTTTTGTTTGACGGCGGTTGCATCGGCTTTTAGGACTAACCGGTTCGACCAAAGAGGTGTCGAGTCCCGGCATGTCCTCGTAGGACCAAGCAAAACCGTCGGAGAATTCTTAAGGATAGCTACCAACGCATGCTCTTTCTTCTTCTTCACTCAAGTTGGCACTGACTAACACTGTCTTCGGGGATTCTTTGGTGCCAAGATTGACTTCTTAGTAGGTTCGTCTGCAGCCGTGGTGGGCTCGTCGAAACCTCTCGTGCCATCCACATAGGAGCTCACTGGGTCTTCCTCTTCTTCTGACCCAGATTCTCCTAACCCATCTTTCTCACTGAAATCTAGCAGATAGACTCCTAGACCGTCATCTACAGAATCACCTTCTTCAATCAGAAATGGTTTCTACTAAGGCAGGTTCTCAAGAAATTCCGGGACTTGACTTAATTGGCACACCCTCTCGGCCAAGGCCATGACATATCGGGCAGGAACTTGCCTACCCTTCTCTTTGCGAATGCAATGGTTGAGAGGGACCAGACTCTCCTAATCTTGATCTAGACTGGACCCTAAACCTGACTCTAAACCCAAATCTAAACTAGGATCTAGACTGCTATGTACAGGACAACTATTACAGGGAAGTACCCCAGAGGGGTGAAAATCTAACGGGGAGAGCGTCGGCCCTTGGCCGAGCGGAAGATTCCAAAGAGGAAGGGTGCTCAATGGAGATCTCGCATTTCCAACTTTGATAATTGGCGTTTTTTTTTGGATCAAGGCCCAAAACCATGAGTTGCTGACTCAAGGTGGCCTCGACTGATGGGTGAGAGATAGAGATGGTGTGATAGGAGTGGAGTAGATGCGGATGGAAGATTAGAAGCAGAAGGAGATGAGGGTAGATGGTGAAGAGGGGGATTCGGACCTAAAGAGTGAGAGGAGGCCGAAGTCATCACAGACTTCCTCTATTTCTGCCATTTCCTCTTCTGCTTCTTCTTCTTCTTTCTCACTCTCTGAGTAAGGCAGTTCCTCTATCAATGGTTCTCGGGTTCCATTTGGGTGGGTCCTTGGACCAGTGCTCCTTCAAGGTCAGGTAAGAGGTTGATAGGGTATGAACGGGTCGGGATGGACCGGTCTGGGTGAAAACCTAGACCGGCCTTAGGTAACATCCTCCTAATTGCCTGGACACTCTGGGTCTCCCCCTTTTCATCCGTACCCAACCCCGCGGCCATGAACATAGCCGATGTTCGCCATCACTTCCCAACCTTTTCCCGGGAGACATGGGACATGAGGTTCTACAGTGGGCTTGGGAGTTGGCTAAGCCAGAGGGTGTGGGGAAAGTCAAAGAGAGACATGACCGGCTTCTTGAAGGTGTGGCATCTGCTCTGA
Organism: Colocasia esculenta; assembly: GCA_014218235.1. NCBI lineage: Eukaryota > Viridiplantae > Streptophyta > Magnoliopsida > Alismatales > Araceae > Colocasia > Colocasia esculenta. The sequence continues at coordinate 24,767,180 of CM024756.1, read as the reverse complement.
GGTGATAGCATTAAGAGTCTCCAATGGGAATGCTCTGATCTTGATAATCCGCCCATTGTAAGGAAATTTGAAACATTGATGGGCGGTGGAAGGGACTCCTAGAGTCTGTTCTAGCCAGGGACGACCGAGGATGGCTTTGTAAGCCGGATCGACATCAAGAACTAGAACCTACAGTGACATGGTGACTGGTCCGATTTCCAGTTTAAGAGCAATTTGCCTTTTGAAACCCTCTTGGAGTTGTCGTAGGCAGCAATGGTAGAGCAACTCTTCTCTAGATTATTTTCCCCTAGACCCAGCTGTTTGAGGGTCTTCATCGGACAAACATTGATAGAGGCCCTGGTGTCGATAAGAGTAGAGTCCACCGAAACCCCATTGAGGTGATGGTGAGACAAAGAGGGAGAGAACGACACTCGGGGGTGGGCGAGATCCTTGTCCGAAAAGAGATTGAGGGTCCTTGGGTGAGGGAGAGAAGGCGCTGGTGACCCCGCTAGGAGGGAGTCATCATTAACCATGAGTTTCTGGAGAAACTGGAGGAGAGTGGATTGTTGTGATGGCGACCTCCGAATCAATTCTAAAATAGACACCCTTGCGGGCTTCTTCTAGATGTTGGAGAATATCAATATCGGTGCCAGCCGGAGGTGGAGGCCCATTATCTTCCTCATCTTGAGTCGGCCGCAAGGTGGAGGAACAATCTGATTCCTAAGCGTGACATGAACATCCTCTTGGGGTCTCGAAGAATCACCTGGAGAGGCCTGGTGGATGACTCACTGGCAGGGGAAGTGAGATAGTGGGGTAGGTGTCCTGAGGAGGTCGGATAAGCACTAAGGTCTTTCTCGAGAATGGCATCCACCGAGGTGGAAGTTCCTGGGACTCTACAGTGGGACATGGATACCACTCATCAAAGCCCTCTACCCCCATGTTGTTCTCTCCTCACGACCCGGGGTTCCGAACAAGTCATGGTGTGGACATTTTCCTGGGACTTTGGAGGAGGAGGGTTGCTGTTTCGATGATTGGGGAGAGGGTTCTGGAAGATGCCTAATTCCTTCTTAGTGTACCTAGACTTGGCTATGGCTACACTGACATCCTCCCAGTTGATTCTTCCTTGATCATTCACATCATACACCCTCACGGAATGTGAAACAGTTGTTGATATCGTGGCCATGGGTGCGGTGGTAGGACAGTACTTGGAAGTATCCAGCCTTGGATTTGTGTTTTCCCTTTGTGGGGGGAGCTGGATAGCTTCGCAAGACATGAGTGCGAAGAATATGTCCTCGGGGTCTCGGGGAGAGGAGGGTAGTGAGACCTCTTAGGACCAGGCGAGTGTAGCCAGAAGAGGGAGGAGGAACAACAGAGTAAGGCTTAGAAGGATGTGATGGGAATTGGTGAGGATTAGAGGGAGGATTGGACGAGGGATAAGAGGATTGTTGGAGCCTCAAGGCTGGCTGCAAGCGCTTACAGACTCATTGACGGTCACCCATTCGGTGGTAGGTGCCGCGGAGCCTTGCGTGCCTTTGGGCTTTCCTTCAAAGAAGTGTGGGAGAGAGGAGTCCTTGATTTGATTTTCAACTACCCTGGCTTTGTTATAAAGATGTGAAAGGAGTGGAACTCACTAGCATTAAGACAGAACGGAGCACAGGGGTCGTGTTAGTAACCAAGAGGTTATGGCTTGAGACTCCGGGATAGGAATGTCGGCTCTTGAAGCCATGGACCTCCATCGGTTGGCATAAGTTACAAAGTCTTCGTTCGACTTCATCTTTTCTGCCATCAAGTCGGAAAGTGTGGGGGACTTGAGTGGCCAGTATGAAAAGTGTGAGATGAATCGCTCGGAGACTATGTCAAAATTAACAAGGTCAGATGCGGGTAGAGAGGTAAACCACCTCAAAGCTTCCCCTTCCAATGACTGTTGGAAAAGGTGAACTAAGAGGACCCGATCATATACCACCGATGGGAATCCATGGTGAAGCCGGCGAGATGAAATTGTGGTCAGAGGTCCCATCATACTTGCGGTACTTTGGGGCCTTGAAGTCGGGGGGAAGTAAGCGTTGGGGAGCTTGCAGTAGTTTATAGCGAATGAGGGTTAGAGTGGGATAAAGGAATCCGCTACAAGCTTCCTAACGAAACTTCAACCTCCGAAAGGGGAACAATTTTAGATTGAATGGGGGTGCGATTTGGATAGGTGGCGAATAGCGGAAGGAGGAGTGGGAATTGAGTAGGTAAAGGAGCGAGAGTGACAGGAGGAAATGAAGGCGAGACGGGAACATGGGATGGGGTGACTGTTTAGGAGTAGGCCTAGATGGGAGGCATTGAATGGGAGATAAAGATGGAGTGGAAGGGGAGGTAGCTGCCCGGACAGTATGCTTTGAAAGCATAGAAATGATATCCTCGGGCGAGTACCGGACATGAGTTTAGAAAACTCGGGGTCTTCTTGACTGTTTGGTCATGAGTGGGATTGACCCTCAAACTCACTTCTTCATATTAGCCTGAGAGGATGATGGACTGACTCCTCAGGCTGGACATTGGTGTTAATCATACCGACCATTTCATTGAGATTATCTCATATTCAAAAGCTGGTTATTAGCCATGTCAACAGGGTCCAACCAAGTGTCCATTAGCACACAACCTATGGATTTTAAGTGGTCAAGTTGAATTACTTTCCTGTTTAGACAGAAATGTGGTTTCTACCAAACATGTTAGCAATCAACATCCCCAAATTTTAAAAATTACCAAAGTTGTGGTTGAGTTAAGTGATTGGTAAGACCGTTCTCTCTCAAAGCTCACTCGAATCTCGGTAAGTAGTGACTAGACAAGGTGGGTAAAGGTCCTCCTGCCCCGTACCGTGAGGGATCCACGGAATTTATGGACTTATAGAGTTTTCTTCGGAGCCAACCCGATTTACCCGAGCGGGAATCCCCGAGTAAAAGGTTGTAACCGAAGAAGGGTGATCCTAGAAATGTGAGGAGGCTAGAAAAGAGGAGAGAAGAAGACCCCCTGGAGACTGAGAACTGTTAGTGACAAACAGTAAGCAAACAAAAAATAAAAAAGAAGCAAAACAAACAGAAAACGGAGGAAAAATAGGTTTCTGTGAACCTAAACGGCAAACTAGTTGACGCCAAGTTTATCAGAAATAAGTAGACGGCAATATCGACTGACGCGAACAGACGTAAACGACACCCTATATGGACGCTAAGAGTAATTCAACGGCAGGAAGACTGACGTTTACCTGGGTAGGCGGCAAGATCGATGGCCGTCTACCTGGATGCGCTCAGACCACAGTAGCACTGTTGTCCCACCGTGATCGCCAGAAAAGAGCTGTGGACGTTTCGTTACGCCTCCGTCTTCGAATGCCGACTGGTGTGCCTTCTTCGACAGTGTTTCACGGACGTGCCGCTCCTTTGTTGCGATGGAGAATGTGGCGGTTGACCCCGTTGACCCCGAGTTGACTGCGTTGACTGAGAGAAACAAAGGACTGGTGATATAAGGAGATAGTTGAGATCGCCAAGGCCTTACCTGTGCCAAGGGGTTTGTTCTGATCACGTTGATGTAGCAGCCTCGCATCGCGGTGAGGTAGAGATCCAACTTCTCCTCCTTCAGCCGGCCAAAGGAAGAGAGCTCCACGGTCTTCTTCGGATCGTTCCTCCTGCCACAGAACTGTTGGGTTGAATGCACATTCATATCATTTCCCTCCTATTTGATGATGACAAGAAGTGTTCTTAAAGCATTTAATTGAAACATGTCAAAAACATCATACCTGAGGTTCATATCAAAAAGTATTTTTCAAATCACTTTATCATTTATAGTCATGATAATCATTTAACTAATGATATATGTGTTTATTTTTCAGGTACAAACATTTTTATGCAGAAGATGTGTCGACACACTCATCAATGGTGTCGACATGTCAATAGTGTGTCGCACGAGTGGCAGTTTTTCAGAAATCAAGCCTACCCAGGTCGACACACTCATAGAGCAGGTCGACACTAGACCCAGTTTCCAGAACAACCAGTTTGAGGAATCAGGAAAGCAGGTCGACACACTCCAGAGCAGGTCGACACGGGACCTTCCTCCCAGAACAGCCAGTTTGAGGAATCAGGAAAGCAGTCGACACACTCCAGAGCAGGTCGACACGGGACCTTCCTCCAGAACAGCCTCTACAATTCTGGACAGTGTGTCGACACTACACTACCACAGGGCAGGTCGACACACTACGGAAACTTTCATCCTAAAAGTTGATGGCTGCCATGTGTCCTCCTAGGGCGATCAGAATCTGTCTAGGAAAGCGTGCCCTTGTACCCCAAAAGGGTATCTTTGGAATCCTAAGGCTATAAAAGGTTCTTTTCGGCCATCCTTCAAAAGAGACGAAGGACCAAACTCTCTCAAAGCCTCCAAGAAGCTCCTGGCGGCCAGAAGAGCTCGTGTCTCCTTCCTCTGCTCTCCAATTGCTTCTAGAAGACCAATTCCCACCAATTCAAGGTGTGGGAATTGGAATTTGAGCCCTGAAGATTCCTCTGAAGCATTCCAAGGAGGCAGATCCTGTAGAAGACTTCATTGGTAAAGAATCCGAGGAAGATCCAACTTCTTAAATTGCAGAGCATCGTTTTGGACTTCAAGCTTCACATGCTTCTTCCCAATTCAAGCCTCTACAAGGGAGTACACTGAAGAACGAAACTTTCAATTCAACTTAATTTCTCTTCTGTTCTTCTGAGATATCTTTTGGATTATGCAAGTACTTCTGCATAACTCTCTTTAGAGTTCTCAAACTTTGACTAGATCTATTGCTAGAGGATCTTAGTCTTAAGTTGGTGTCTAGCAGTCTTAGTGTGAGCATTGTGCTCAGGGTGTTGTGAGCCGTCGAGCTCAGTTTGAGTTGTCAACTCAAGGTTGGTTGAGCAGTCTTGCTCTGTGTTTCTAGAGTAGTCTTTCTCTAGAGATTGTGTGAGTTGTATGCTCTGAAGTATTGGAGTTGTCATACTCCTTTGGGTGTGTAGCCGTTGTGTTAGTGAAGCCTCACGGGTTGTGAGGGTGGATGTAGGAATCACATGTGTGATTTCCGAACCACCTAAAAATCCTTATGCATTTGTCTTCTGTGGTTTGATTGATTCATTCGCTAGATGCTTGCATAGGATCCGTTTATTTCACTCAATCAACTTGCTTCACATCTAAATTTCTCAACTCACTCAATCTAATCAGATCTGTAGTTTTTCACTGATAACATTGCCTCTGATTCTAAATAGTTTTCAAATTGCTTAAGCTTCCGCAAAAGTGGCTAAGATCTATTCATCCCCCCCTTCTAGATCTTTTCCACACATTTACTTCTATCCTTCAATTGGTATCAGAGCGGGTTTACATCGATCTGATTTGAACTGAGCAGTTTTTATTTTTGAGTATTGAGTGTTTGTGTGTTTGCTTGTTTGTTTGTTTACTTGTTTAACTACTTCTCTGTGCATTTACTTAAGTGTCATGGACTCAAAGGGTTTCATAGCTGAGGGCCATTCCATAAATAGGCCACCATTCTTTAATGGTTTGGACTATTCTTATTGGAAAAACAGAATGCAAGTATTTCTGAGGGCCCAGAACTATGAGATCTGGAAAGTAGTTGAGGTGGGTCCCTATGAGAACCAGGGAGAAGAAGATACCTGGCCAAGGGAACAGATAAGGAAAGCTACATGAATTATAGTGCCATGAACATGATTCATGTGCTGTCCATCCCAAAGAGTATTCGAGAATCTCTATGTGCAAATCTGCCAAGAGATGTGGGATAAACTCGAATTACTCTATGAGGGAACATCTCAGGTCAAGGAGACCAAGGCAAACATTTTAGTTTCAGAATATGAACTCTTTATGATGAAATCTAATGAATCTATTTCTGAAATGTTTGCCAGATTCATGGTGATAGTCAATGGACTCAAGGCTTTGGGTAAGGAGTATATGATGCAGACTTGGTAAGAAAGATTTTGCGTTCACTTTCTTCACTTTGGCATACCAAGGCCACTGTTATTGAAGATTCAAAAGATTTGTCCAAAATCTCTTTGGATGAATTGATTGGATCTTTAATGACATATGAAATAAACTTAAAAAGAAATGAAGAACACATCATTAAGACCAAGCCTAAGCACACTCAAAGCTTCTTCAAGCAACAAAGATAAAAATCAGGATAAACAAGTTCTGAAGAATCTGAGTCGAATGAGGATGAGATTGCCCTCATGACCAGACAATTCAAGAAATTTTTGAAATATAGGAAAGGGAAAATGACTGGGAAAAAGAAATTTCCCTCAGGTAAGAAGAATATTTCCTCTTCCAATTTCAATAAGAATCATAAACCTGATGAGAATGTTATCTGTTACAGGTGCAACAAGCCAGGACACATGAAGGGAGAGTGTCCTGAGAACAAAAGAAAAGCACAAGAGATTCCAGAAATAAGAAGCCAAAGGCCATGGTGGCCACTTGGTCTGACGAAGACACAAGTGAGGAAGAAGAAGAGAAGAAGTCCTCAAGCTCAGAGAGTGAGGAATTTGCTTCATGGCCAACAGTACAGGAAGGTAATACTAAATTCCTTGAAGATTATAGTGTTGAAGATTGGCAGGATGTGTATGCAGAATTAGTTGAAAGATATTCTGAAATGAGAAAAGAAAACAAACACATCAAAAAGAAAATTGAAAATCTCTACCATAATCAATCTTCAAATAATAGAATCTGTGAACTGGAACCTGAAGTAACAGACCTGCTTGAAGAAAAGAGAATCTCCTAAATCCAATTGATGAACTGAAACTTGCCTCTCAAAAGGCCTCCTAAGAATTCAGAAACTTAAATGAAAAGTTGGAAATTGAAAAACATGAAAAACAACAGAAAATTGAAGAAATTGAAGTTCTTAGAAACAGCTAAAGGAAGGGAGGAGGTTATCCAAACCTTCACAAAAGGCCAAGATAACCTAGAGGCATTGCTAGGATCCAACATGACAACCATCTCATGGATTAGGATTCAACAAAAAGAACCAACAAAAGATAAATCTGGTGAGAAAAAGGGAAAGCACCATTGATTAAATTTGTTAAGGGTCCTAATCTGGAAAACACTGAAATCCAACAAACATCAAACAAACCCCAAACAAAACTCAAAACAAATCAAAAACCCAAAAACAAAAAGACTGTCAGGTCGACACAGTCCCCTGACAGGTCGACCTGTTCAACACCAAAACCATAAACAACTCAACCAAAAATTCAAATAAAAATCTGAAAATAAGAAAAAGGGAAAATAAATAATCCATGAAAAACCTTGGACCTCCAAGACAACTCTTTAAGAAAATTGGATTATTCTTGGAACCAATGGTATGAAAATCCTTGTTGTATTATCCTCAATACCCTTATCCAAATTTCTGGACGTACCAACATAATTCATGGATTCCTTCTCCTCCTCTGAAATCAAATTTCCAAATGAAAAACTCCCCTCCTACCAAAAACAAAGATCTTGGTGCTTTCACTTCCAGAGAAAGAACAAACAGAAAAAGGCTGAAAACACCAAAGTAACAAAACAAAAATCTAAAACAAATCAAATTTGGGTGAGAAAGGATTTGATGTCTTTGCTAAATCATACTGATGGTCCCAACTCTGTTTGGGTACCAAAATCTTCTCTCCATTGATCTTTGTGCAGGAAGGTCGTGCACCCAACACCAATGTTTGGTTTCTTGATAGTGGGTGTTCACGACACATGACTGGAGATAAGCCAAATTTCCTATCTAATTGAAAAGGAGGGAGGGTCAGTCACCTTTGGAGGTAAAAATAAAGGAAAGATCATTGGATCTGGTAAGGTTGGTCAAACTTCTTCAAATTCAGTAGATAATGTTTTGTTAGTTGATGGACTTGATTATAATTTGCTCAATATTAGCCAACTATGTGACAAAGGTCACAAAGTTGTGTTTGAATCTGATTTTTGCAAGATAATAGATTCATCAACTGATAAAATCAAATTCTTTGGAAAAGAGAAACAATGTCTACATGATCAACCTTAATAAAAACTTTTCTGAAATCTTTATTTTGTTGCAAATAAAGATGAAATTGCATGGACTTGGCATAAAAGACTTGGCCATGCAAGTTTCAGAACAATGGATAAGTTATTAAGATTGAATTGGTTAAAGGTCTTCCTGAATCTTTTTCTAGTGTTGAAGGTCAAATTTGTGGGATCTATGCTAAAGGAAAACAAACTAGGAAATCCTTTAAAGTCTTCAATGATGTACTCACATCTAAGCCACTAGAACATCTTCACATGGACCTCTTTGGGCCAACAAGAGTTCTAAGCCTAAGTGGCAAAAGATATGGGTTTGTAATCATTGATGACTTTACTAGATTTACCTGGGTTATCTTTCTATCCCACAAAAGTGATGCATGCCTTGAATTCAGGAACTTTTGTACCACTGTCTTAACCACTTATCCATATAAAATCAAAATATCTTAACTGATCATGGGGGTGAATTTGAAAACACATCCTTTTCTGATTTTGTGCTGATTTTAGATATTCCACAAGTTTTCTTCACCAAGAACTCCAGAACAAAATGGAGTTGTGGAAGAAAGAACAGAACTCTTGTGGAAATGGCTAGAACCATGCTTCTTGAGAGTAACTTGCCCAAATCCTTCTGGGCTGAAGCTGTGAACACAGCAAACCACATACTCAATAGAGCATTGGTCAGACCAAAAATCAAGAAAACCCCCTATGAATTATTAAAAAACAAAAAGCCAACTGTTTCCTATTTTAAAATCTTTGGGTGCAAATGCTATGTACACAATAATAACAAAGAAAACCTTGACAAGTTTGATGCTAAGAGTCAG
>CM024756.1:24709056-24758267 GCA_014218235.1 Colocasia esculenta | reverse complement strand
TTCTTACTCTCAATACTTGGGACGTCCAAGAAGGCTGATTTGGAGCTGAAGGAGCCTCTGAAGGAGCTAGCATCATCAACCATGAGGATCAACTCCCCCCTCTTCCTCTCCTCTTCCTTTTCTCTCTTTACTAGTTGCATGTTACACTCACATTCACACACACTCTAGGCACGTAGGCCACCTTCCTACATACATAGAAAGGGGTTTCCCAACCAAAAATGGAGGGAAGAAGGGTGGTCATAACACTTGGCCACCCCTCTTCTCAAGTCCGCAACCGGTACGAGACTCTCCTTTTGGCCTGTATTGTTTCATTTTGAGAGTTTGCTATACTTCTTAGAGTCTTATAGAGTGTCTTTTTGTGGCAGGAACTATCTGTAGAAGACCGCGGAGCTCTCCTCCTTTGGCCGACTGAAGGAGAAGAAGTTGAGGTCCCACCATCACCCGCAACGTGAGGCTATTGCACCAACGTGATCACAGCAACCCCTTGGGCACAGGTAAGGCCCTGGCGATCACAAACATCTCCCATACTTCACCGGTTCCTTTTGTTTCTCCTCAGTCAACTCAGTCAAACGGGGAGTCAACACGGTCAACCGGCATGTCCTTCATCGCCAACGAGGGAGCGGCACGTCCGTGAACCACCGCCGAGGAGGGCCACACACATCGGCCATGACAAACAGAGGCGAAATGAGACGTCCACATGATCATAAGAAACAAGGCTAGACTGGTAGCTCAAGGCTATTCCCAAGAGGAAGGCATAGATTCGAGAACCTATGCCACCTATAGCTAGACTTGAGGCTATTAGAATCTTACTTGCATATGCATTCGTATTAGATTTAAGATTATTCAAATGGATGTTAAATCAGCTTTTCTAAATGGTTATATAAAGGAGGAAGTTTATGTAGAACAACCTCCAGATTTTGATGTCATGGATTTTCCAGATCATGTATTTAGATTGCATAAAGCTTGATATGGTTTGAAACAAGCACCTAGAGCATGGTATGAACGATTAAGTGCATTTCTATTAGATCATGGTTTTATTAGAGGAAAAGTAGATAGCATATTATTCATTAAGTCTAAATTCAAAACGTGCTACTTGTTCAAATATATGTTGAGGATATAATATTTGGATCTACAGATGAATCTCTTTGCAAGTATTTTGAGAAGCTAATGCAGGGAGAATTTGAAATGAGCATGATGGGGGAGCTTAACTACTTCCTTGGATTGCAAATCAAGCAGGAAAGGAAGGCCCACACATCTGTCAAGCCAAGTACACAAAAGAGCTGCTGAAGAATTTCGGTTTGAAAATGCCAAGCCACAGTCAACGCCAATGAGTACATTCAACAGATTAACAGTGATAAAGATGGTAAGAAAGTAGATCAGAAGCTTTATAGAGGTATGATAGGTTCTTTGCTTTATTTAACAGTAAGTAGTCCTGATATATTATTTAGTGTTTGCATGTGTGCTAGGTATCAGGCAAACCTTAGAAAGTCTCATTTAATTTCTATCAAGAGAATTTTTAGATATCTGACTAGAACTTATGACTTAGGTCTGTGATATCCAAATCATGTGAATTAATTTAGTAGGATACTCTGATGCTGACTACGCTGATGCAATAGATAGAAAAAGCATGAATGGTTGTTGTCAAATTCTTGCAGGATGTCTGATATCATGGTCCTCAAAGAAGCAAAATTCAGTAGCACTGTCTACAGCTGAAGCTGAGTACGTGGCTGCTGGAAAGTTGTTGTACACAACTTCTGTAGATTATAACAACTTGAGGATTATGGACTCCAGATCAAGACAATTCCACTATTGTGCGACAACACAAGTGCAATAAATCTAACAAAAAATCCAGTTCAACACTCAAGAACTAAACACATTGAGGTTAGATATCATTTCATTCGCGATCATGCAGCAAATGGTAATATAGATATTTCCTTCATTGATACTAATAATTAGTTAGCAGATATCTTCACAAAGGACTTACCTGAAGAGAGATTACATCTCTTAGAAGGGATTAGGCATGTGTAAATTGTGAAAGATTTATCTGTAGAAAACTAAAATATTAATTTTCAGAATATCAATTACTTTTACTCCCTGAAATTTAAGCAAAATTCCAAATATTACCTGGTTGTTAACATTCTTGGCGGTTCATTATTTTATAAGATTTTATCTCTCTCAAACTAGTCAGTTTGTTGTTTTCTGTCTTTATGGCACCTCAGATTTCGAAAAGTCACTTTATCCTTATTCTTATATCCCGAAATCTATGTGGCAACGATTCACACACCACCTTCATCTCCCTCTATCTGCCTGAGGCGATACCGTATCGACTCCGACATCGACTCTCTACGATTTTAATTTTCCAACTCCTTCCCGCGAAATTTCTTGAGGGTTTCTGCTTCACCTCTCCTTCCAATCATCCAGAAACTTTCCCCATTCTATTCCATGGCCTCTTCTGGTGTTTCCGGCAGTGTCGGGGGCTACGGAGCTGAGTTTCTAACTGCAGAGCAGCAAGAAAGATTTACCTCCATGAAGATCAAGCTATGTGGAAACAAGGCAGTGGATGTTGTAGGCTTGCAGAAAAATGGATGGGCAGTGTTATTGCGTAATGGAAAGGATGAAATGGATAAAGTTAGCAACTCTATCAGAGGTAAGTTACCCAGATCTAGTCAAAACATTCTATGTATGCCTGAAGACTGAGGAAGACGGGTCCTTGACATCATCTGTCAAAGGAACCCAGATCAGAATCACATATGCTCTTTTGGAGTCTCTATTTAGAGTTTGCACCACCGGTCACAGTGGGGTTCACACTGTTGACATTCAAGCGAAGGGGTTGGGATTATTAGTCCCAAGTTTAAGCCTAAGGATGTGAGTTGGACATCAACCAATGAACACCTTCAACCGCTCCTACACTTTATAGTTTGTCAGATTCTGGTCCCCAGAAGTGCTACTTTCTCAACTTGTACAAAGGTAGATTCAGATATGTTGTTCTGGGCTATCCAGAACCAGGATATAAACATGGCAGAGGTTATCTTGGAGCGAATGAAGTTTGTTCATGCTCAGGTCCTGGGATAAGAAAAGCAAATTGAATGGTTCTCTACCTTATGCCCCCGGCTAACCAGAGTATTTCAACATTCCGAGTCAATTTATCTGGAGCAGTGTCAAAAAAGATGGGGCAAGCAATCCACAGTAGAAACTTGAAGAAAAGTGGATTCTCATTGGTTGGAGGATTGTGGACTAAGACCTCAGTCGCTGAGGGTGAGGCCATCATTGGCGAAGCCTAAGAAGTCCAAGAAAAGGAAATTCCAATCGTTCCAGCAGCAGCAGTACCAGATGCTCCAATTGAAAAGAAGTTGCCAGGGCAGCAGTGCCAAGCATTCAGAATCAGCAGGATCATGCACCAGTCGTTCAGGAGGGAGCAGCAGCAACAGCAGCAGCAGAGGCTAGAGTAGAAGAATTCGTGGTCACTGGAAGCCTAATTGAAGAGATTCCTCTCGAAAATACTGTGAAATGTTGCGAAAACAATTGCTACTAGAATCTAGAAGGGGGGGGGGTTGAATAGATTTTCCCAAATTTTAAAACCACTTGACAGAAACTTAGAGAAACTCAATTGAGTGTGAATCTGAGTGTTAATGACAATTCTAAACAAATTAGACAAGTTAGATGATGAATTTTTGACGAACCTATCAAGCATCTAGCGCAAGAGACAAGCAAACCACAATGACACAAAGATTTAGGGTGGTTCGGATTACACAACAGTGTATCCTACATCCACCATCCACACACACACAATTATGGCTTATCTTGCCAGTTCAGAAAAGTCACAAAGAACACACACACTCTGAGATACAGAAATCTCAGATTCAATCACACACATGAAATTCGGCACAATGATTGCACCATTTTCACAAAAACCCACAGTATAGAGTGAAATTGAAATGAGGAACCAGTCAGAGCAATTGAATTCCAAATTGAAGAGGATGGTTTGAAGATCCCTGTTTTTGCTTCAGGAATGGGGATCAGTTCTTCTGCTTCAGCTCCAGGAAGAAGACTCAGATGGATCGAAATTCTCCTTCAATTGGATCATCTAAGGTGTACAAAGCTCTTGTTCCTTCAGATCTGGGAGCGATTTGCCAGGTTGGTGCCTTCCTCAGAAATTGGCTGAAATTCTCTAGAGTCTTTTTTAAGAACAGAAGTGTGGCTCGATCACTCTTTAAAGCCAAGTGGATAAGGGGTATTATAGCCCCATGGGTCCACAAAATATCTTGGGATCTGTGGGCATAAAAGTTCCCGCCCAAAAAGCCTTTCCCAAAAGTTTCCACATGTCCCTGTTAATTAGATCAAAAAGAGAGAGAAAAAATAGACTGACTGTATCGACACACCTTACCTATGTGTCGACACCCGTCCCAGTCATCACAAAACGATCTCTTGGAGAGGGAACTAGTGTCGACACACAGGTTCATGGCAGAGCACCAGATTTTCTGACAGGCTACTGGTGTCGACACCACAGGTGAACTGTGTCGACACAATGGAGCACGTATGACTTTTGTTCCTTTGAGCTGTGCATGACAAAACATTGTGAGATATAAATGTAACCATGATAAGCATGACTTTAATGCATTAATGATCATATTTGGATATCATCAAATAAGAGATCCAACAATCTCCCCCTTTTTGATGATGGCAACTATGATTCATTAATTTGGTTTAATTTTCTCACAAATATGACTTGAAAAATATCCATTCACACTTTTAAAGCATATCACAATGTAACAATGACATCCACAATTTTCATCAGTAGCATCTAAACATTTTCATCTCTTTGCAAACAAACATGTCAATCATTTGTTATTGCCAAAGAAGAAATCAGTCACACAAGCGTCCAACAATAACAAAAAAATGTGCTAGCATTCACATCACACAGAATTATATTACCCCCAAAAAGTTTGAAAATTTAACATAACATTTCTTAAAAAAATTTCAAAAATTATCTTGATTTCCCGATGCCAAAAAGTAAATCATGAATCCTTCTCCCCCTTTGACATCATCAAAACAAAAGATATCAACCAGAAGGGGGTGGAGGAGGAGGAGGAATAGGCAATAAGATGGTTTCCATGGACTTCAATCTTGCTTCTACAGTAGACATATTTGATCTTAATTGATTCTGCATTGTTGAAAGTCTGGTGTGCAAAAGATCTTCCATCCTTTGATGATTTTCATACATATTCTCTTGAAAGACACTAGTTGCATGACGAGATGAGGAAGATGAGCTGGGAACAGTGCCATGGAAGAGGAAGAATGAGAAGAGAGGGAGAATGGAGATTTGGAAGAGAAGAAACGGCCAGACAGGGGATCGGTCGTTTGAGAGTTTGATGGAGGGAGGAGTTCAAATGGGAAAAGAACAAGTGGTAGGGTCGACCTGAGGATTAGGGTATATAAAGGAGGTTTTCTCTCTCAAGACGGGAGTTAAGATAAACCCTTGGTCCAAATACCTTAAACATGATCCGCCTGTCAAGCCCAGGTGTGTTGACCACAGGGTGAGTGTGTCAACCTGACAAGGTCATTGTGTCGACACCATGGAGAACGTGTCGACCTCATAGATACAAGAATTTACAATTTTGAGAGAGATGAAGGAGAAGGGATAAATTTAATATGATGAATCACATCTGAAATCAATTATTCAGGAATTTTTAATATGTTAATGAATCATTTCCATTTTTTTTTCAACATTATCCCATTATTATTTAGTGGGTTGAAAGATATTGACATGAATTGATCACCAAGAATTCTGAAGGAATGGAGTGATTACTTAAGTGATATAAACGATTCTATACAGTCAATTTCAACCTTTTACACTTTTCTTAACCAAAAGTAATGTGATTGCTTTAGGATTAAGACAATTCATATGGAGATTGAACACTTTTAGAAGATTTGATTCAGGTTTAAGCTGTTCATTTTCTTTGACTGTATTTTCTTTCACTTTTAAGTAATGAGCAGTCAATATAGTGAATCTTTTTCACTCAAGTAAACATGTTTTTTACACACCAGAATTCCTGGTTACTAAAGATTTACTAATTATCCTGCCTCAAGGGGTGAATGAAAACCTTTTTACATGGAAATATATGTTTATCAGACGCCAATATTCCAGTTACTCAGTTAACATTAGATATTTTGTCTTATTTTTACCCCTTAGAACAGAGATAACACAGCACCTCATGACATACATGGCACTTCACTATTTGTAAAGGTGTGCAGTTTCTTAGTGTTATGCCATTGCTCTGTAAAACATTTTCTTTAAAATGAACATTGAGACTTTTGACACAGCTTTACCTTTCATCAGTCTTGAAGGGAGTGTTTAAAATCAATACATAATTGAGAAAAAATCATGAAAGGAATCAAATTACTTGAGTAATTCAAAGTAAAAGAGAGAGTTGACAGAAAGAAAATGTTATAGCATTTAAGAAATCATCCCTTATATTCTTCAGAAGAATGAATGAGCATTTCATGTATTAGATATTCATCAACACACTGAATTAACTTTGGTTTAATGAGAGAAAAATGATAATGAAGTCTTAGCTCCCCCTGAGTTATTGATCTCATCTATTGTCATCACAAGTAAAGAAATCCTTCTTCAGTGAAAGAATGAGTAAGATGATCAAGTGAATTTGATGAAATTGAATTGAAGAGATAATGATTACAAGAATGAGCATGAATTTGATAGAATTCAGTGTGAGATATGTTCACAACACAGAAGTTTTCAGTAACTCAATCAGACTTCAGCATTATCTTGATCAACTCCAGCAACTTGTTCTCAAAAGGACTTCATAAACAGTTCTGATTCTGAATTCAATTCTCAGACCTTACCTTTGTTTCTCAAGCAACAAGCTCCCCTCAATATGTGCATTAATGAGCCATTCAACATTCAACTCAATGACATCTAATCACATTCAATGTCAGAAAGTAATCATCTAGGAACAGTCAACCTTCAACATTCAATTATTCCTAAACACTCATCTAGTTCCAATTATTGAGTTTTCAGGTTTTTTAGGAACTAGACTCCAAACATTATTTCTTTTGAATTGATTCAATTCATCATGCATGGCTTCTATCCAAGAATCATCTTTTAGTGCTTCTTCAATGTTTTGGGTTCTAGTTGAGAAATAAAAGCCATATGATCTTGTTCAATGTCATTTCTAAAATGAGATCTTGTATGGACTCTGTCATGAACATTTCCAACAACATTCTCAAGTGGATGGTCTTTAGAGTATTTGAAATTACCTCTGTTGCTGTGCTTACCTGCTCTGGTGTCGACTCAGTGTCCTGTGGTTCGACTCAGTTTCAGGTTCACAGCTTCTTCATTTTCCATAGTTTGATCTTTTTCTCTCATAAGAATGTCAGCATCTTCTTCTTGATTCCTGCACAAATCAAGGTCAGTAGATTTTTCAATATTCTCATCAAATATGGCATGAGGAGTTTCCTCTACACTGTTTGATTCATTGTTAACACTCTATATGACCTTGAATTTTCAGAGTATCCAAGAAAGATGCCTACATCACTTTCTTTTCAAATTTATCAAGATCATGTTTGTCATTATTGTGAATGAAAATTTACATCCAAAGAGTCTAAAATATGCAATGTGAGGTTTCTTACCTTTCAGAAATTCATAGGAAGTTTTCTTAAGGACTGGTCTTACCATTACCCTGTTGAGGGCATAGCATGAGGTGTTGACAACTTCTGCCTAGAATTTTCTTTGAAGCTCACTTTCAATCAACAAGGTTCTTGCCATTTCAACTAGAGTCCTATTCTTCCTTTCTACAATTTCATTTTGGTCAGGAGTCCTTGGAGAAGCAAACTTATGCTCAATTCCTTTATTCCTGTAAAAATCAAAAAATAAATTATTGTCAAATTCTCCACCATGATCAGTAAGGATAGAATGGATTTATTTATTTTTGCATTTTCAATTTTATCAACAATTCTTTGAAGTTTTCTAAAGTGTCACTCTTGTGAGATAGAAAATACACCCATGTGAATCTAGAAAAATCATCCACAATCACAAATCCAAATCTATGTCCACTAAGACTGAGTGTCCTAGTTGGACCAAATAAATCCATATGCAACAATTCAAAGGGTTTGGAGGTGATTAAGGGTGCAACAAATTTGAAAGATTTCTTGGATTGTTTGTCATGGGCACATGAATCACATTAATTGCATTTTTCTTTTTCTCTTCATTTTGGCAAACACATTCACAGAGAATTTCTTAACAACTTATTCAGAACATTTTCACTAGCATGACCTAACCTTCTATGCCACAGTTGAAATAGATCATGCTGATTAGCAACAAAACATAAATTTTCATGTTGATGATCATTCAAATCAACCAAGTAAACATTATTTATTCTTGGCCAAGAAAATTTATTTTTCCAGAATCTTTTTCAACAATTTCATATGATTCAGAATCGAAAATTACCTTAAGGCCTTTGTCACATAGTTGACTTATGCTCAAGAGATTATGATAAGACCTTCAACAAGTAAACATTCTCAATGGAGCTTGAAGGAGTCTTACCAATTTTTCCTGTTCCAGTGATTTGACCTTTGTTCTTACCTCCAAAAATCACTTGTCCACCATCATTTTGAATCAATGTAGAAAATTTTCCTTTATCTCCAGTCATATGTCTTGAATAGCCACTATCAAGGTACCACTTATCCTTCTTGTGGGCTGTAAGACATTCCTGCAAAACAGATTTAGAAAGACAATTTTGGTACCCAATTGCTTTGGGTCCTATCAGTTGTTTCAGCTCAACAACAAGATGTTTTGGAATCCAGATTTTGTTTTATTTCTTGGAATTTGTTCTTGATCTGCATTTTTCATCAGTATGACCAGATTTCTTGCATATTGTGCACATCATGACCCTTTGTGGTGTAAAAACATTATTTCTTTTGGTATGAAAATTATATCCATTGAGAAATTTTTGTTGTTCTTTGGATACAAATCTGGTCTATCATTTGATTTCCATTTTTGTTGATTTTTGCTTTGAACTTTTTCATGTCTCACTTGGGTTTTGTTTTTGGATTTTAGATTTGTTTGTGTTTTTCTTTGATGTTCTCTTCAAAGTTGCTATAAGAGGTACTACCTTAAACAAATGAAGTTATCAAGGTTTGTCCAATTTTTTCTTTGTTTTAAGGCTGAAAACCTAAACCATGTTTGATGTTGTTCTTTTGAATTCCTAACATAGCATCTAGGTTTTGTTTGCCTTTGACAAGGTCTCTTTCTTGTCATCCAGTCCTTTTTAATAGTTTTTAGTTCCTCTTGTATCACTTCTTTTCCATTTTATGAGTTTTTCATTTTCATTCGTCAAGATCTATTTTTCTTTTTCAATTGATTGACATCTCTCCTTGATTCATCAATTTGTTCATCCACGATTCTTTCTCCTTTTTTAGATTATTGATTTCATCATCACCAGTTTTAATTTCTCATATTCTTGAGGACTTTGCACCATGCTGTTCATTTTTCTTTTCAATGTCTTATTTTCATATTTTATTTCACACAATTTTTCAAATAACACAGCATAGGCTTCCTCCCAGTCATCAGTTGTAAAATCTTCAAAGGAGAGACTTACCTCAGTATTTTCTTCATGCCTAGCTATAAAGACATGTCACCTCTTCCTCATTTGAGCTACTTTCTTCTTGGTCTTCTTCATCCTCATCACTCCATGTAGCTAACATTGCTCTTGTCTTCTTGAATATCTGATTTTTCAGCTTCTTCTTTAGATCAGGACACTCTCCTCTCATGTGTCCTGGTTTCCTGCATTCATAACAAATAATGTCAGTCTCTTAGTGGTTTCCAATTTTTATTGAAATATTTTCCCTTGAAAATCCTTTCTGATGAAGGGTTTGAACTTACCTTTTCCTTTCTTTCTCAAGAACTTTTTGAACTGCCTTATCAATAAGGCTTTCTCTTCATCATTCTCTTCATCAGAAGAATCATCATTTTCATCAGATTGATTAGTAACAATTTTGAGCTAGATGAAGCTTTTAAAGCAATAGTTTCTTAGATGTGTTCAGAGATGCATTTATTTTCAAATTAATTTCATATGTCATGAGAGAACCTATAACTCATCCAATTATATGGTTGACAGATTTTTGGAATCCTCAATTACAGTAGCCTTTGTGTGCCAAGCTGATGGAAGTGATCTAAGAACTTTCATAACAAGGTCACTATTTGAATAGTCCTTTCCTAGACCTCTAAGACCATTTACTAAAAGCATGAATCTAGCAAACATCTCAGAAATAGTTTCATCACTCTTCATTCTGAACATTTCATATTTTGGACTAGAATACTTGCCTTGGTCTCTCTTACCTCAGAAGTTCCCTCATAAATGAGTTGGAGTTTATCCCACATCTCCTTGGCAGACTTACATGAGGCACTCTGGATTACTCCTTGGGATGGATGGCACATTGCATCATGTTCATGGCACTCCAGCTGAGTGTGGACTTGTTGATCTGGTCCTTGGCCCATAGACTTTCATCCTCAGGAAGTTCATCTGGTCCTTTGACAACAATCTTCCAGAGCTCATAATCTGTGCTCTAAGGAACGCTTGCATCCTATTTTTCCAATAAGCATAGTCAGATCCATCGAAAAAAGGAGTCCTAGAGATTGAATGACCTTCAGCAATAAATCCCCTAACATTCTCCATAGCAATAAACTCTTGATCGTTAGATCAAACACTTAAAGTGTTATGAGAACCTGCTCTGATACCAAATGAAATGTTGCGAAAAAAAACTGCTACTAGAAATCTAGAAGGGGGGGGGGGGGGGTTGAATAGATTTCTCCCAATTTTTTAAAACCCCTGAACATAAACTTAGAGAAACTCAATTGAGTGTGAAATCTGAGTGTTAATGACAATTCTAAGCAAATTAGATAAGTTAGATGATGAAATTTTGACGAACCTATCAAGCATCTAGCGCAAGAGACAAGCAAACCACATGACACAAAGATTTAGGGTGGTTCAGATTACACAACAGTGTATCCTACATCCACCATCCACACACACACACAATTGTGGCTTATCTTGCCAGTTCAAAAGTCACAAAGGAACACACACACTCTGAGATACAGAAATCTCTATTCAATCACACACACGTGAAATTGGGCACAAGGATTGCACCATTTTCACAAAAACCCAGTATAGAGTGAAATTGAAATGAGGAACCAGTGGAGCAATTGAATTCCAAATTGAAGAGGACTAGTTCAAAGATCCCTATTTCTACTTTAGGATGGGGATCAGTTCTCCTACTTCAGCTCCAGGAAGAAGACTCAGATGGATCGAAATTCTCCTTCAATTGGATCATCTAAGATGTACAAAGCTCTTCTTCCTTCAGATCCGGGAACGATTCGCCAGGTTGGAGCCTTCCTCAGAAATTGGCTGGAATTCTCTAGAGTCTTTTTTAAGAACAGAAGTGTGGCTCGATCACTCTTTAAAGCCAAGTGGATAAGGGGTGTTTATAGCCCCATGGGTCCACAAAATATCTTGGGATCTGTGGGCAAAAAAGTTCCGCCCAAAAAGCCTTTACCAAAAGCTTCCACGTGTCCCTGTTATTAGATCAAAAAGAGAGAGAAAAAATAGACTGACTGTGTCGACACACCTTACCTATGTGTCGACACCCTATCCAGTCATCACAAATGATCTCATGGACAGGGAACTAGTGTCGACACACAATTGAACTGTGTCGACACATAGGTTCATGTAGAGCACCAGATTTTCTGACAGGCTACTAGTGTCGACACCACAGGTGAACTGTGTCGACACAATGGAGCACTTATGACTTTTGTTCCTTTGAGCTGTACATGAGAAAACATTGTGAGATATAAATGTAAGCATGAAAGCATGACTTTAATGCGTAATGAATCATTTTGGATTCATCAACAATAAGAGATCCACATATTTCCACTGAAGGAACTCAGAGCAGTCAACCCCACCAGTTGTGGCATCCATTCTTAGAGATGTGCTGGAATCATTTCTAGCACTCAGGGGAGCAAAATCAAGAAAATGAAGCTATGGCATCAGACTAAAATACTTTCAGAAGGTCGAAGGTTGTATCGGGGGAGCAGGAAGAGCAACTCAAGTTGACTCTCCTATGTAGGAGTGTTCTATTCAGGGGAGTAAGAGATTGTGATTGAAGCTGTGCATGAGCAACACTCCTATTCGAGAAGAGCCGTTGTTGAAGAACAAGCAGCTTCTCAAGGGGAGCACACAACCAATGTCCCAATGTTGATGAGTTCAGATAAGGCATTGTGGAAAGTGCCTCAATGACAGTGATGACTTTGTGGAGCCCGTTAAAAGGGCAAGAGAAGTCAAGGAAAAGAAGTTGCTCAGGGAACTCCTCTCCTTACGTGGCGGCCACATCAGAAGACGAGAAGCTGAAGATAATATGAAGCCTGTTATCAAAGACTAGATGAGCAAGGAAAGATTCTGTGCTCTGTGCAATCAAACATTCAGTCAATTTTCATAATCCAGAGACTGCAGCTAAGGAAATGGGCATGGTGAGAAATGCAGTGAGATGGGTGCGAAGTGAGCTCATAAGTATCAATGATCTATAACGCACTTGGAGATTTGGTTAGGCGTAGTCATCAAATTGCCCCCCTGCTCCTTCTCCTGTAGTACCAGTCAGAAGTTCTGGGCCTTCTGAGGCCAGGCATCAAGATGTTGGGCCATCAGGGCAATTTCAGAAGAGCTAGCAGGGCCATTAGGGCCACAGGGTGTTGACAAGGCAGCAACTGCATGCAAGACCAGGTGAAGCTGTGAAGTCCGGCCATCAGGGCCAATAGAGGATGTTTCTGGGCCAACAGGCCGTGGTCTCCGAGGGTGAGATTCCATGAGTGGAAGAGCCAGTTATCGCTCCAGATGCCCCTGATCCTTCTCCTCTTGCAACTCTAGCCCCTCCTTCACCACCATCTTCCTCCACAGCACCTCCAGCACCTATCACCTTCAAACAACCCCTGCCTCACACTTTTTTCTCCGCAACTCCATTTCCTTCTGAATCCTCTCCTTCTCCTGCCACCTCTACATCCTTCCACCACCTCCTCTTGTTTGCTGAAGACCCTCTCAGCCTCTGATCAGCTGGAGCCTCCTCTTCCTCTGGTCCTTCTTTAGATGACCATCCATCACACCTTCTTCTACCCATCAATCATTTCTCCATCCTCCTACTCCTCCTTCCTTTGTCACCTTTATACCTAAAGGTGCTCAACTCGAAGGTCCATTTCTAAATAAATTTAAGGATGAATTGGAATCACCACCATCCGTTTTAGTTCTGGAAGTTGTCTCTCATGTCCCGAGACTGACTCTCTAGTCCTGTTTCTAAAAAGAACTCTCCCTACTCTTGCTCTTCCCACCGAACCTAAATTTCCTTCTCTTTGTTTTCTCTCACTATTGAAATCGAAGGATACCACTCTATCATGAATATCTCCGAAAGTGTATCCTTGCCACCATTTTTTGTGTTCCTCGTCTAATCTAACTGATCACCTCAATGTTGTCCTTCCATACTACCACTTCTCAAAAGCTGATCAATCCAAAATCTTCAAAATGCTGAATGCAAAGTTGAAGATCAGTGGGATAAGGGCACTCGGCTCTCTACATAAAATATTTTTGAAAAGTCAGCTCGGTTTCCACCCAGGTACTCTCCACTCACTCTCTCTGAGTGGTTTGTCATTCATCATAAAACCCTTTGGGCTCCTTTTATATTCAAAGGAAGTTAAGCTCATTAGGTACTTCCATTATTCAATGATTATCGGTATCTTCACAAGTTACCTGAAGTTCAGTGGGTCAGTTCCAGGGAGCCATTGCTTCATTAAAAACTGAAAATTCAGTCAATTTCTCTTTCCAAGTGGATTTCGCCACCCTGCAATTCTAGACACTATTTTTCTTCCTAAGCTGCACTCCTTGGTCATGGACTCCTCAGTTGGTCCTTTCATTTTTTAGAGATTCGCTCATGTCATGGGAAGGATCTCAGCTCAACAGGGTCGACTTCCCTCCTTCCAAAGATTTATCTTCAGAGAATTTCATCTAGGCCATATCTCCTCTGAAGTTCTTGCCCCTCTGCTATCAGAATGTGAAAGGCTTTCCTCCCATAGATTGGGAAAGCACTACACCGTCACCCTTCAGTTGGAAGCCTTGAAACAGCCCTTGTTTAAGGCGGCAAGCCTACTCTCAAGCTGATGCTTCTTGGACCTGAATTCTATCATTTAGTTCAGGACCCTTACCTTCAGTGGGTCGAGCGGTACAAGCTGTTTCTGGCCTTGAAGAAAGATCTTCTGCAGAATCAGATCCACTACCCCATCAAGATCAACCAATTTCTTCGGTTGCCAGTTTTGGATCTTTTTATTACTTCAAAGAATCTCTTGGCACTGATGATATGCTAATTTTCTAGAAGATCAGCGCCAACTTCACATCAAGAGGATGATTCCAAACACGGGTCATCTTACTCTATTGCTTTTGGGTTTTCAAGACCTATTTGAGGAGAAGGAATGCAAGGCTTTGTGCATTATTCAGCGACATGCCTCCCTTCTATCTTCTGCTTTCTACCTTTCTGTAACCCCTCAAGATAAATAGAAAAATTATTTGCTCTTATCTCTTTTTTATCTCTTTCATTGTCTCCGAATGATTCTTTTGCTTAATGACAAAAAGGGGGAGAATATAGTATTTCTGAAATACATATCTTATATTTTATTTCTCTTATATCTTATTTCACAATTTATTTAGATTTATTTCATAACATCTTTATTGTTGCTATATTTTGTCATCACCAAAAAGGGGGAGATTGATGATCAGATTTTCCCGATGTACTTTAATTGAATTAATATCTATTTTGGTGATTAACGAAACTAAGACTATGTGCATTTCTAACATATTTTTTATAAGATTTGAGCACAGGAAATCTAACAAAGAAAAACAAGCTAACTGAAGTATTTCTTCATACCAGCATTTACAGTTCAAAGCATGTAATTTCTAATACACATCGACTTTCTAGTTGTTATAACGATTTCCTTAGAATCATAACGATTTCCTCATTCACATCGATTTTGGTTCTATAACGATTTCATAAGTCAATGCTATTCTATTGAAGTCTATCTCGCAACGATTTACCTCTCATAACGATTCGCTAAGAGATCGCAACGATTTGCCTCTCATAACGATTCACTAAGAGATCACAACGATTTGCCTCTCATAACGATCACTAAGAGATCGCACCGATTTGCCTCTTATAACGATTGCTAAGAGATTGCAATGATTCACCTTTCATAACGATTCGCTAAGAGATCGCAACGATTTGCCTCTCATAACGATTCGCTAAGAGATCGCAACGATTTGCTCTCACTACGGTTTCAGTATTACAACGACTCGTTAAGTTTCATAACGATTCGATAAGTTACACAACGACTCAGTCACCGTAATGATTCATTAGTTACACAACGAGTTGGTCGCAGTAACGATTCGATACATTACACAATGATTTGTTCACTATATCGACTCGATAAGTGAAACAACGATTTGTTGATAGTATCATAATGATTTGTCTCTACAACGATTCGGTTATAAATGCATAACGATTTGTGTGTACATTGACTTGTTTATGAACGTATAACGATTCAAATGAACAACGACTCATCTTTACATCGATTTCATAAGTCATAATCATATCGATTCCAGGGTGTATAACGACTTGATATTCAAACATATTCTCAGATAGTTCGAAAAGTCAAAGTCTTCCCTCACTTTTATCGCACATCCATGCATTTATTATGACTGATCATATCACTGCACTGCATGCAAACTGTGGCACCCCGGAAATTTTAGTTATATAAAGAATTCAAATAAATGGAAATAAATAATTTCCAAGTATGTAAAACATACGCATCATTATCGTACGTGCTATAACAAGTTGGAAAACCATTAACACGAAAATACAACGCAATCAAAAATTTAAATAAAAGTGTTGGATGGACTTCCAACATTATATATTAATGTCCCAATATCATAATTGGGTCAATGAACATCATTTGGCCAAATAATCAAATAAAGCTAGAAAATGCAGGGAAAATTCGTAACTCTAAATAGGCTGAAATTAGAAAGAGGCAATTTGAGTTAAATTGGGATGCAATCAGGCATTCTTAGCAACCCAAATTCGTGCCTAACTATGGTGGGAGGTTTCCTAAAACCTCACACACTCTATGGGAGGAAGAAATCCTCCCTAAATAAGAAACTAACCTGTCAAAACCACAACTTGGCTTTCCTAGTCATAATAGGACTCCTAAAACACCATGGTTGCTTAAATACTCTTCACCAAACCTTAGGAACGAGTTTTAGAACTTGCTAGGGTCGTGTGGAGGAGTTCTTGGCAGCTGGGGAAGCAGGAGATCCCCACACTAAGCCGTTCTTCCCCGTTGGGTCTGCTGCGACCTGTACAGACAATCATCTTGAAGTCGACCAAAGGTAGGTCAAACCTAAACCAAACCATGCAAGGATTATACCCTGGAAAGAGGGTCAAGTCTATGTTCTAACCCAAGTGGAATGCCCAAACTCCATGCAGTATAAACGGAGCAGTAAGCGTTCTCCTCCAAGTGGTCTGAACACGGGTTTTCTGGAAAAATGAGACTTCTTCAACCCAGAAGGTAGGTTTTCTCGGGCCAAACCTTAACATATCCTATACCATGTGTAGAGCATCACGTTAACTTTTTTTTTCCACTGGTTTCATCAAATTTCATTTAGTAGATTTTTGAATTATAAGCGTTTTGCCAAAGTCGCGCACTGTTAGGGTTTTTCCTGTTCTTCTTATTATGCACGCGATTTCGTATCGAAGTAGACCAAACTTCCTTCATAAAAGTTCTTCTACTTGTAGTCACGATCATCTTTCATGTTGGACGTTTTGTCTAAACATCTTGCGTTAGAGAGTTATAAGCATGTTAAGAGAGTCGCTGCATGATACTGTGATTTCGGGCTGCACTTAGCTTTATGTTCTTCAATATTTTATCAGGATTTGAGACCGAATTTGATCAAACCCCAACATCAAGAGTTCTTCTACTAATTGCGTTCGTCATATTTCATGTTGAACGTTTTGTCTAAATGTCATTTGTTGAGAGTTATAAGAGGGGTAAGTAAATCGCTACATGAACGTGTTTTCGGTTACCCTTGACCTATAAGTTTTTTTCTGGAAGGGCCTCTAGTGTCGACATACTTGATCTAGTGTCGACACACTGTCCAAATCAGCCCAAAAGGTGTTCTGGGAAGGTCTCTAGTGTCGACACTACCTGATCTAGTGTCGACACACTGTCCCATTTGACCCAGACAGTTTCTGGGAGCTGTCTCTATGTGACACTACCTGATCTAGTGTCGACACACTGTCCCCATATTGGCTAGAAGGTTTTCTGGAAGTTGTCTTTAGTGTCGACACTACCTGAACTAGTGTCGACACTACTTGACCAGTTTTTCATTATTTTGCCTTGTGTTTGAAGCATGGTGTCGACACCAGTAAGGGGTGTGTCGACACTACCTTTGTAAAATATTGTCTGTCTTGGGTCTGATCATTACATGATGTCTACTTAACGGCTTAAAAGTGTTTAACCCATTGAAAAATCCTTATTACATGAATATTATTCTAATTGCTTTCTTAATGATATGATCATACATGAAGCTTGTGATTTACACTTGTTACCATTCTAGCTTGATTAAATGATGAATATTATCTTAAAATCTTGTAAACCCCTATGTAGTTAAATGCATTGTTCATTGCATGCCATCATGTTAAGTGTTTTTCTCTGCGAGTTTGAGACCGATGGTTTGTGAATTGAGACACGCGTACCGCACTACACACTCGCACTGTTAGACAGCCCTTCTTGGGAAAATGGAAACTCTCTACCGATCATTCCGAATCGGTAGACTAGTGACCTTTTTACCAAGGCCTCCGTAAATCTCCTCTGCCACGGATTTCCCACATGGCCGACGAGTTGGTGTACCATTGAAGTTCCTCGGGGATAGCGTGCACTTCCTGTTTCTTTGTTCTCGTGATGTGAATTACAATCTAGACTAAAGCCATTAATGTAAAGATTGAACAAAAGTATAAATCGTACTGTTCCTGCCGAATTTATCTCATGACCATTATTATCATGAAATCATGTTCATTACTTATTACTTGTTCCCATCATCATCATGAACATGACATTACACATGCTTACTTATTGAAACTCTCATGGCCATTATTAATGACTGTGGGTATCTACATTTAAAATTTTACATGAGATGCTGACAGGGCACGGCGTGTGTCCAAGGGCTCCAATCTAGCCCCAATGACGGTGAGTCATAGATATACTGTTAACCATGGGGGTATAATGATTACTGGCGTTGCATCTGCGCTGGGAGTACTTTTTGCTTGTTTGATGTTAGATACATAACCACATACACGTAGCCTGTGTGCACTCTTGGTGGATCTTTCCTTGGTGTACATTAGTGTTTACGTGCCTGATTAGTGTTACTTGATCGTGCTTGTGCAATCTTGCTTGCTTTCTTGCTTGCGTGATATGGCCATCCTGTATTTATTGCAACTAGTGATATCTTGCATTCTTGTAAACTATTGACATCAATGAAATCTTGCGTGCTTGTACAAAGTGATCTATTGCTAGTTCTCTCTTGTTATATCATTCCAGATCTTATTCTATCATGATCACTCTATCTAGCTTGTTTCATGCATCATGTTTTAAATCTGTTTTTATTCGTACACGCATATCATGACATTGATCGTGCTTACCTAGTTCTAAATTGCTAATCACTTACATCATTGCCCGCACATTGAGATGTAAATCCTACTGGGCTAGTTTGCTCATCCCCTACTTTTACCCAATCTAGGTGACTATGAAGTTCAAGAGAAGAGCAAGTCGAGGATGGAATGCATCCGAGTGATGATCGTTCCAATTATGAGTCTATCTATAGTTAGTTTATTTTAAGTGTTAGAACAATGTAGTAGGAAGTGAGGTATTATGTACTTTTGATTTTATTGAGTCTTAGTCCTATAATAACTTCCATTTGGAATACAATGAGTTGATATTTGAATAAAAGGTTAGTTGAGTTCAATATTTGGGCCCTTTGATGATGTATGTTGTTATACATTTAGTGTGTGCTAGCTAGAGGCTTATTTGCCGACTATCCACGTCTCGAGATATCGACTCGAATTCTTCGAACTAATATCCGCGGCGTAATTCTCGGGACGTGACACAACGATATATTCTATTTCCATGCTTGTACTATAAACATCTTTTAGAAGAACAGAATGGAATTTCCATTTCCGCATAAAAATCACTCTAACGTAACTGACAACAAGAGACAACCTAGATTCTATTGTCTTAGCATTTAATGTGTGCAGGTCTCTGACAGCGCACCTCAATACAACGCTGGACAATATGGAAGATAACGGACATCAAAGAAGATCCTCTCTCTTATTGCGTGCATGGAAAGCTAAAGACTATTGAACAAAGCACTACAGTGACATGTAGTCTAACGTAAACAAAAGCTTGGAGATAACGACACTTCAACGTTCAATTTTCAAATGAAAGACATATATAGAAGACTGAAGCTCCAGAAATAACAACACTCACGTCAATCTTTTACAAGCTTTCTGCAAGCATATGAAAGAGCGAAGCTTCACTCCTTTGCTTGTCTAGCTCTTAGTTCTTAGCTCTCTACATTCATTGTGTTATTCTTGAGAGCTTCTGTATACTGAGAGTGTTCCTCATCGTAGAACTTTCTCTCTCAGTCATTGCTTCAGATCGAGCGTTGGTCTTTAAGCTTGATCTAGGGGCATATCATCCCTTGAATACATTCCTGTGTTCTTTCCCTTCGTGTTGAAGGAAGACCTGTGGGTTCCAGGGTGTTTGTTTCCTTTCGTGTAGAAGGAAGACCTGGTGGGATGCAGGGTGTTGTATTTCCCTCTTCGAGTTATGAAGAGAAGACCAGCTGCGGCTGGGTGTGTAAGTGTCCTTGAGGGGGACTGTACCTTGGGTAGTGAAATCCAGAGTTGTTGCTCAGGGATTGGACGTAGGACTCCTTGGAGAGGAGGTCCGAACCAGGATAAATTACGTGTGTCATTTGTTTGATTACCTTGTGTTTGCTATACTCCTTTTACTAACACTAATAGTCATCGAAGTGTGTTTTCGTGTAAACTTTTTGTGAACAGGGTTAGGTACTCAAATTTTAAGAATCTCATTCACCCCCCCTCTGGGCTTGCTAGCTGGGCAACAAATACATCTTCTGACCACTGCCATTATCAACTGGCTAAGCAAAATTCCTTAATGTTCTTTTACCACACACAAATTCCTGACTGGAACACTAAAAATTCCACAATTCTCAATACCGATTCCTTAAAACATTATGCTCTTTTCTCTTTCATAACACCGTCTGCACTGTTAATTGAACTTTATTCCACCGAAATAAACAATCTCTTTGAATCTCATATTCTTTCCTCTGCCTTAAGGTACCTTTATGCTACATTTATATTCTTATTCATTAAAACCATTATTGCTATACATTGTTTACTGATATTGATAATCCTCATTCTTTCTCTTTCCTAAACTAGACTTTCTTTTTCCATTCCACTCTCTTTATCGCAAACCTTAATCCCAAATTCTCAAAAGTCAAAACACCTTTCTTGATTTCTATTCTGATCTGCTGAATCTCTAAATCTTTCTCAAAATAGCATTGATCCCACTTGCCTAATTTCATACCATTACCATGTCTCAATTGTTACAATACACTGAACATTTCCACAGAACATTACAAAATCTGCCTGTATTACTGCACATATAACAAACACCTCTACTAACAAACATAATCTGCCATTCGGAATTACCATCTGCTTACTCATTACTGATCTGTAACTAGTCTCCAAAATCTATGCTAACTTAATGACTTGTTCATTCATTCTTTCTTTAATTAACAATTCTTATCCCTGCACTTTTCACAACCTTGGACAAATCTTTCTAACACTGATAAACATTTGTAGTCACAAAACATACTTAACTCCACTATTACTAATCACTATTCTACTAATTACTAATACTTCATCTAAAGCTAATCTGAATCATTTAATCATCTGAGATCTTCCATACCGCTAACCATATTATAACTAGATCATTTCCAATGTCCACCGGCACTAATCCCAAATGTAACACTTATCTTTATCAAATTGCTCAATCCTTTACAACTGACAATCTCTAGCACAACATTGTTCCATCCTAACTCACTTTCTTCACTGTAACTCTATCACACTGTTATCTCCATAATAAATCCTGTTTACACTTATATACTTTCACTGCCATATACCAGTCTCTATTGATCCTCTGTTTCACTATAACATTTACATTGTTTTGAATCATATCCCCCTCAGAGGACAACCTTATCTCTGCTAAATAACATCACTGAATCTATTAATTATTTCTTAACTACCATTGCTTACCAAATCAATTCACAATAGTTCACATTTGCACATACTTTCGCTGCTCTTCACCAAACTGCCTGACACTATTACCTCTTTAACAACCTTGTTCTTAAATTCACTGCTACCATTTACCCTTCTGATTAACTGTACATTATCTGAAAACCAATTTTATTCATACCATTTCCTCTATCTCTCGAAACACTAGTCATTCTACCTTCTGACTTAATATTCAATATTTACTAATACCAATACCAAATATTTCAAAAATCTCTATTATAACTTCTTCAATCTCTCTGGCTAAGAACCTTCAAACAACTATACCTTTCTGTAACACACTAACATACTGATATACCCATATAAATTGCATCACTATTAACCACACTAATTCTAAGCAAACCACTTAACAACTACCAACTGTACTAGCACATACACACAACTATACACAAATTACGCACCCAAAAACATGTGTGTAAACCACGTAAAACCACATACATACTACTAGCAGTGAACATTAAACCATGCCTTGGGTCATTGTAACCTTAATGTCTTTTCATATTCTCACTGAACCATGCTCTGATACCACTGTAGCGACCCTGGATATTTATGCCCAATAAGGCTCCATATCCAAGTTTGCCTCCCCCATCGGACCGAAGTCTCGCAAGGGATAACTCACACAAGTGTCCAGTAAACATCAAAGACAACCACAAGAGTATAATATACAAGAAAGTACATGTATCTATACTCATTTACCATAATTTACATTGTCTCAATACATTATTGTTGAACCACTCTTATATTTTACCCTTATTTTTGGCGATAAAAAAAATTATGATTAATTAAATATTATTAAATATATTTAATATCATATTTTCCTAAAATATAAATTTATGGAACTATCGCTTTATGTTTTGCACTAAAAGATAAATTGATGTCTATTCAATACATCGATTTCTGTTCACAGTGCCACATCGATTTCACTCTCATAACGATTTCATAAGTGAAACATCGATTTCGCACTCATACCGATTTGTTAAGTGAAACAACGATTTGATCGTGTAACGATTCAATAAGTTAAAAAATGATTTGATCGCTCAACGATTTCATCTTATATGATTTGATAAGTGAGTACAACGATTTCGGTTTCACATCGATTTAGGTCTCATATCGATTATAGTGAAACAATGATTTGACTCTTATAACATTCAATAAGAGAAAACAACAATTGATTGTTGTAACGATTCGATAAGTGAAAACAACGATTTACTCATACATCTATTTGCCTATATTGTGTATACGATTTGCTTTCAATCAAACACGATTTGATCACAGTAACGATTTCATAAGGCAATAACGATTTGCCCTTACTTAAAGAACGACTTGAGCACAACATAGATTTCAACTTAAACCTCGATTTCCTTTATACTCTGATGTTTCAAATGCTTTGGCGCCTAATGAAAAGTCAAATATATTTTTGTTACGTGATCCTCTATCTTTCTGACAGAAGATCTTATTATCTCATAGGATCTCTTCTCTCCTGTCAGTCAAAAAGGGCTTACCTACCACTTCTGGGTGACAGTAGGAAACATTGAGGCATGAGCTTTTTGACAGAAACACTGTTTTATCTAAACACTTTCTTCTATTCTTGTAGACCTCGAAGAACACCAAAAAGAATAGAAAGATCAGCAATGACTAGAAGAGTTCCAACGGATCTCTTCAACGGATCTATTCAAACCCTCTCATATAAAAGATGAAGCAAGGCTGAAGAAGGTGGCAGAGAGCTTTCCTGAATATTTTTTTTAAGGAGTGTACATCCGGAAGAACAAAAAAGCCACATACACTCAAGGAAAAGAGTGAAAGAGCCCGAGCCAAGAAGAAGCATTCAAGCATAAGCTCTTTCTCCTCTCTTCACTCTCTCTGTGTGCATCTTTGTAATCTGGGGGAGAGAGTCTTCTCGCTGAGAGTTTCTTTTAGTTGGCATTCGTTTGTTCCAACTCTCAGCTTTGTTCTTTCTTTTTATAAGAAAGACTTATGTCCAACTGTAGGACTATATATAGTGTAGAACCTAGCTGGGGGTTTAAGTCTAGCAGAACTGCACTGGGGTTTGTACCAGGAGGTTGGCTAAGAGAAGTGGGCTGCCTTCTTGCCCGGGAAAGAGAAAAAGACTAGCTGGGGTGCTAGGTGTTGTATTGTCCGTGAGGGGGACTGTACCCTTGGTTAGTGAAATCCCAAGAGTTTGCTTGGAGACTGGACGTAGACTTCCATGTGCGAAGGGCCGAACCAAGATAAATTTCTTATGTCCTTTGTGTGATTGTTTATTTGCTTCCGCACTGCTACTCTTTATCACACTTAACTAACCAACTTTCAAGTGATAATTTTCTATGTTTAAGTTTCTATTTCAGATTTAAGAAAAACATATTCACCACCCTAAGGTTCTCTGATCAATCAAGAAGATCCAATGATCTTAGAGAAGATCCATGCAGCTTAAGGATTGCTGAAGGTTAATCAGTCATCAGACCTCCACTCTTCGATGGAGAGGATTACCAATACTGGAAAATAAGAATGGAAATGCTTCATTCAAGGCACAGACTTTGATCTGTGGCTGGTAATAGAGGTTGGTTATTTTGTTGTTGTTCCTACTGAAGGTACTACTGCCATTACAACATCTGATCAGAATAAATTATCTCTAAATTTTAAAGCAAAGAACTATTTATGTTGTGCTTTATCTAAAAGGAATTTAGTAGAGTATCCGCATGTAAATCGGCTAAAGAAATATGAGATAAACTCCAAGTAACTTAGAAGGAACAGATAAAGTAAAACAAACTAGGATAGATATTCTTGTTTCACAATACGAACAATTTAAAATGCTTCCAAATGAAAACATTACTACTATGTATAATAGATTTTCAAGCATAGTAGTAGGTTTAAATTCTCTTGGTAAAACTCTTTCTAATGAAAAACCGTTACAAAGATACTTAGGTCTTTAACTCTTTCATGGACACCTATGTAACTGCTATTGAAGAAGCTCATCACTTAACCAAACTTGCTATTGATAACTTAATAGGTTCCCTCATGGCACATGAAATTAATATGGAGCGACTATCTGAAGCTCGTCAAAGAAAAATGTACTAATGCTCTTAAGTTTGCAGCTGCTCCTTCCAGTTCTTCTTCTTCTAGTTCCAAAAAACAGATTCTAAAGACAGTGACGTAGATGATGTACTGTCCAAGCTTCAGAAAATTCTCAAGAAGAGAAAAAAGGATCAAGAAGGATTCAAAAGAAGGAGAAAAAGGAGAAAGAACCAGTCTACTATGAATACAGAAAACTTGGACATCTGAGATCAGATTGTCCAAGAATTTAGAAGACTTGTCAGCCAGAAAAATCCAAGAAGCAGCATAAGAATTCAAAAGAAAAGCCATGGTGGCTGCTTGGGAAAATGAAGAGACCACACTCAGAATCATCAAGCTCAGAATCGAAAAGAGCAAGTAAGTCTAGCCCTCATGGTAGGACTAAATGAGGTATTTTTTGACTCATCATTTCATTCTTCAGATGATTAAGGGTCAGAATCAGAAGACTTGGAAGAAATCTTTAATGAACTATATGAAAAACATAAAGTGTTATAAAAGATTAAGAAATCTAAAATAACACTACTTGCTTAGAAAACACCAATTCTGATCTTAAATCTGAATTGGAGCACTAGAAAAACATTAAAGGACAGTAAGATAATATTTATCTTTTGAATGAAGATTTAAAAAATAAGACAATGAAAAATTAGAGTTAGAAGAAAAATTAAAGACTCTAACTAAAGAAAATATTCTAAAAGAATCAGTTATGAAGTTAACTAAATGAAAACATCTTTAGCTCTATGTTTAAATGGATCAAAATCTGGAAATAATAAATAAGGTCTTGGATACAAACCTCCTGAAAAAGGAAAACAAGTCATAATTCCTGAAAAATATCCATTACCAAAATTTGTAAAAGAAATCAAGTTGCCTCAGAAAAAGGCCCCTGTAAAAGAAAAAGTTTCCAAAAATTGTGTTCTAAATAGACATCATAAAAACAATAAGAACTATAAAATAGATTATATTCATGTTGTTCTCATTGCAATAAATTAGGACACACAGTAAACACCTACACAACAAGGCACTTAGTTTGGATTCCTAAAGGTTATGTTCATGCATCTAACCATCAAGGACCCAAAAAGATTTGGGTACCTACTTCTGAATAAGTTGTTTGCAAGATAGCCTTGGAGCATCAGGAACACAGGATGCTCAAGCACTGATGACTACCAGCTCTTCATCCAACTCATATCTGAAGAGGGAGTAGTCATTAATTATTTTAAAATTTTAAGTATTACTAACAACTATTTGCAAGTCTCATTCAGGTGGAGTCTCTCATTCAGGGGAGCACAGACTAAGGGGGAGTTTCATTAATGTCAATCATTGTTGAACCCCTCAATGGTAAGAATTTTCAAAAGGGAAAAGAATGCATGGTAAGATCCTTCCTTTTTGGTTAGTGACAAAAAGAGGGAGAGTATGCATGATCTTTGAATTTTCTGTATTTTCCATGCCTTAAGTCTTTTTGTCAGAAAATTCTCATAAATTTTGAGTATGCATGATCTTTGAATTTTCTGTATTTTCTATGTCTTAAGTCTTTTTGTCAGAAAATTCTCATTAATTTTGTCATCACTAAAAAGGGGGAGATTGTTGAACCACTCTTGTATTTTATCCTTATATTTTGGTGATAACAAAATTATGATTAATTAAATATTATTAAATATATTTAATATCATGTTTTCCTAATAAATGTAAATTATGGAACTATTGCTTTCTGTTTTGCACTAAAAAGATAAATCGATGTCTATTCAATATACATCAATTTATGTTCACAGTGCCACATCGATTTCACTCTCACAACATTTCGTAAGTGAAACATCGATTTTGCACTCATATCGATTTGTTAAGTGAAACAACAATTTGATCGTGTAACGATTCGATAAGTTAAACAATGATTTGATCGCTCAACGATTTCATCTTATAACGATTTGATAAGTGAGTACAACGATTTCGGTTTCACATCGATTTTGGTCTCATATCGATTTCATAAGTGAACGATGATTTGACTCTTATAACGATTCGATAAGAGAAAACAACGATTTGATTGTTGTAACGATTCGATAAGTGAAAAACAACAATTTGCTTATACATCGATTTGCCTATATTTGTATAACGATTTGCTTTCACTCAAACAACGATTTGATCATAACGATTTCATAAGGCAAACACGATTTGCCCTTACTTAAAGAACGACTTGAGCACAACATAGATTTCAACTTAAACATCGATTTCCTTTATACTCTAATGTTTCATATGCTTTGGCGCCTAATGAAAAGTCAAATATGTTTCTGTTACGTGATCTTCTATCTTTCTGATAGAAGATCTTTTTATCTCACAGGATCTCTTCTCTCCTGTTAGTCAAAAGGGCTTACCTACCACTCTGAGTGACAGCAGGAAACATAAGGCATGAGCTTTCTGACAGAAACACTGTTTTATCTAAACACTTTCTTCTATGCTTGCAGACCTTGAAGATCACCAAGTGGCTGACAGTTTGAAGAAGAAAAAGAATAGAAAGATCAGCAACGACTAGAAGAGTTTCAACGGATCTCTTCTACGGATCTATTAAAACCCTCTCATATAAAAGATGAAGCAAGGCTAAAGAAGGTGGTAGAGAGCTTTCCTGAATATTTTTTTTAAGGAGTGTACATTCGGTGAAGAACCAAAAATGCACATATACTCAGGAATAGAGAGAAGAGCCCGAGCCCAGAAGAAGCGTTCAACAATCTGAAGCCCACAAGCTTCAAGCTCTTTCTCCTCTCTTCACTCTCTCTATGTGCATCTTTGTAATCTGGGGAGAGAGTATTTTCGCTGAGAGTTTCTTTTAGTTGGCATTCATTTGTTCCAACTCTCATCTTTGTTCTTTCTTTTATAAGAAAGACTTAGTCCAGTTGTATGACTGTATACAGTGTAGAACCTAGCTAGGGGTTTAAGTCTAGCAGAACCGCACTGGGTTTGTACCAGGAGGTTGGCTTCTTGACCTGTAAGAGAAGTGGTTTGCCTCTTTCTTTCCCGGGAAAGAAGAAGACCAGCTGGGGTGCTGGTTGTTGTATTGTCCGTGAGGGGGACTGTACCCTTGTTAGTGAATTCCAAGAGTTTGCTTGGGGACTGGGTGTAGACTTCCATGTGGGAAGGGCCGAACCAAGATAAATTTCTTGTGTCCTTTTATGTGATTGTTTATTTGCTTCTGCACCGCTACTCTTTATCGCACTTAACTAACCAACTTTCAATTGATAATTTTTCAGTGTTTTTAATTTCTATTTCAGATTTCAGAAAAACTATTCACCCCCCCCCTCTCTAGGTTAGCTTGTTGTCGTACCAAAAGAGCCAACATTTATTACTGTCCAAGAGAAAAGTACAACTACGTGCGGCATACCCCAAGGGAGCAAGCTCACACTAAACACAAATACAACTAAATTGCTAGTGGTACCAATCTACCACAACGCTGCCCATCCAAACCTACGGCAAACCCTGAAGGAACTACAGGGAGTGAGCCTCAACAAGTCACAAGCTCATCAGGGACCTCCAAAAAATAACAACAAAGCAACAGCTGAAAGAAGGAACCAGTCCTCAACCCCCAGGGTCTCATTCGCAACACTAATTGAAGCACTACGAAAGTAAATGTGCTATCCATAAACATAACTGAACTGCATTAAACATAGACACACTAGCTAACACAGAGCCCAAAAAATAAAGAAATGACAGACTAGTGTAGAACACCAGTGCACCACGTTAACCAGAAACCACCATGCCACGGCCCTATAGTGCAACTACTAATAGACGGAACAAAACTTACAACGTAGAGTGAGCCCCCCACAGTAACTAACGTAAAACAAGACCATACAGGCCACCTACCCACAAAGGTACAGACGACTACAACGGAGTCACTCCACCACACAATCTCACAGTAACAACCATACCAAAGAACTTCCTAGTAAAGGGTACAAACACGACAATGAAAATCACACAACACACCTCCATGGAGCACACTCCACAACCACACGTGAAACACTGGCACACACACATTGTGCCACCACCACAACTACCACACAGGTACAATACTTGAAACCGCAAGGTACCACAACTGAAGCACAAGTGCCACTGTGCCCCGGCACGACACACAACAATCAAGCACAACCGGTGAGTCACCACTCACAAGCCACAACCACTGGCAAAGCATGAGTCGGAAGGAACGATGCCACCCACGGAACGAACTACTGGTTCATGTAAATATCCAACCCCCGGACACCACAACATAAGAACTACCTCTCAGTCTCTCAATCAGGATGAAGGTCCCACTGCCACTCCACAAACACACAGTAAATCCAAAAAACTGTGGAGACCAACTAACACCACACTTGCAGACCACACAACTGCAGACGCATACCTGGCACCTTAAGGACTCTGGTCCAAGCTCCCTAAGTGAGGCACTGGAAACACATGACTAGCTGGGGACCAGTACGTCTACTGTGATCATCAGCCCACCTCCATATAGTTTATTTATTATATGTATTTTTTGTCATTAACAAAACCATTGAAAACTTATCTACCATCTTTCTCTGAAGCTTATTAATAGCATCAGTCAATTAAAATCAGTAAGTTATCTACCTCAATGTTATTTGAAGTTCAAAGCATGAATTTTTGTCTAAGTATACATCGACTTCCCATATATAACTCACAACGATTCCTTAGAAGGACATCGATTTCGTTGCTACATCGTTTCATATCACTTAAACATCGAGTTCATTGATACAACATTTCATATCATTAAACATCGATTTCGTTGCTACAAATCGATTTCATATCACTTAAACATCGAGTCGTTGATACTCAATTTCATATCACTTAAACATCGATTTCGTTGCTACATCGATTTCATATCACTTAACATCGAGTTCGTTGATACATCGATTTCATATCACTTAACATCAATTTCGTTGCTACTTCAATTTCATATCACTTAAACATCGATTTCGTTGATACATCGATTTCATATCACTTACATATCGATTTCGTTGCTACATCGATTTCACTTAAACAACGATTTCATAATCAAACACGATTTCATCATTGAAAAAACAATTTCTATATTGATTTCATTTAAACAACGATTTCATCATTGAAATAACAATTTCATTATCGATTTCACTAAACAATGATTTCATTATCGATTTCAATTAAACACGATTTCATTATCGATTTCACTTTACTATTGATCTTAGTGTTGTCTGTCAAGTGTATTTTTACAAGAATTTTTACAAGAAGAATTTTTAGCAATCCATTCAACCCCCCCCCCCTCTGGGCTTGCTATCTGGGCAACAAGTGGTATCAGCCAAGTCTCTTCAAGTAAGTAGATCTCACAATCTTAAGAGCAAAGATAAATAGCAGCTCAAGGATATGCAGAAGGTCAGTCCGTCAACAGACCTCCTCTATTCGACGATGAAGATTACAACCACTGGAAACTCAGATGGAGTTTTTCTTTCCTTAGGTCTCGATTTCCCAGCTCTGGTCAATTGTCGAAGAAGAACCTCTTGGTAACCAACAGCAGAGACAAATGGACAGATGAAGATAAGAGAAAATATCTCAAAACAGCAAAGCTAAGAGTATACTGTGTTGTGCGCTCAGTAAGAAAGAATTCAACATGATTTTAGCCTGTAAGTCAGCCTATAGAAATGTAGAAAAGCTGAGACTCCATATGTAAGGAACGGACAAGGTAAGGAAACAAGATAGATATTCTAGTAGCTCAATATGAAAGATTTCAATGCAGTCTGGAGATTCAATCTCTCAATGTACAGCAGATTCACATACATCACAACGCATTGCCTGGTCTTGGAAAAACTTATGAAATTGGAGACATGTAAGAAAAATACTAAGATCCTACCAACCTCATGGACTCCAAAGGTTACAGCTATAGAAGAAGCCAACGATCTAAGGAGAATGTCTCTTGAAAAGCTCATTGGTCTTTGACGGCTTATGAGATAAACATGGAAAGGCTGGGAGAATCCCTCAACAAAAGAAGCATAGCACGCTCTCAAGGCCACAAAGACACATCTGATGGCGAATCAGAAAGTGACAAAAGCAATGAGAGTAGTGAAGATGAAGAAGTCTTTCTTTCTAGAAGACTGCAACGTATACTAGCTAAAAGAAATACGAGTCAGGAAGAATATGTTTAGAAAGTAAAGACTTCAAATGATCTGAGGCAAAGAAGTTAGAGATCTGAACCTATATGCTACGAGTGCAAGAAGCCTGGCCACATCAAAGCCGAGTGTCCAAAATTAAGAAAACGAATTCAGAAGAACGACAACACAAAGATTCAAAAGGTACAAGAAGAAGGCATGGCTGCTGCATGGAACACGAAAGTTACTCAGACAGTGAGTCAATCTCCAGCGAAGAAGAAGAAGAAAAGGCCAACCTAGCCTTCATGGCAATATTGATGATAAGGTACTTCCGACTCATCCTTTACTTTTTGCAATGATCAGATTCAGATAGATTAGAAGATGCTTTTAACGAATTATACAATAAATATAAAGATGTTTGTAAATTGTTAAAAACACTAAGAAAAACTATGCATGTCTCGAATAACTAACTCAGATCTAAAGCTGAAACTGAACAGTTAGAACAACAAATTCTGAATTAAAAAGAAGAATGAACTATTATGTAAGATATAAAGAATAAAAATGAAAAGATATCAACTTAGAAAATCAGGAAACCATAATCAAACTTAAAAGTGAAATAACACACTAACAAAAGATAATGAATATTTATGACCACGTTGAAAATTTTACTAATGGAAAAACCTCTTTAATATTAAAAGGAGCAAGAAGATCAGGTAAAGAAGAATATGGCTTAGGATATACCCCACCAAAAATGAAGAAACTGAAATTTACCCTAAAATTTATCCTACTCCAAAAATTGTAGCTGAACAAAATTCCAATTATAAAATAAATAAAAATAAGAAGTATAAGCCCAATAAGATAATAAATAATATTCCTTGCTGCACACACTGTAAAAAATTAGGTCACACTAAAATAACATGTACAACCAAACACTTAAATGGATTCCAAAAAAAACTGTAAGGAAGCTAACCAATCAGGACCCAAAAGACTTGGGTACCTAAATCTCATTGATTTATTATAGGAAGCCTTAGAGCATCAAAGTGGTACCTGGACAGCGGTGCTCAAGGCATATGACAAGTAACAAGAAACTGTTCTGTCAAATCAAAAGTTAAGAAGGTACAATAACCTATGGCGATAATGGAAAGGGTCAGTAATTGGTTATGGATCTATTGGAAGTCAGATAGAATCCTTATAGAAAATGTTCTATGCGTCAAAGGACTCAAGCACAATCTAATCATCATTATCAGCTGTGCGATAAGGGTCACCAGATTAAGTTTCAGGAACCTAAGTGTTTAATTATCAAGGATGGTACAATTGTCTTCAAAGCTAGTAGAGAAAAGAATCTGTATGTACTGCAATAGAAGAATGAAAGATCAAGACATTTGTCTAGCGGCAAGAAAGGAAAAAACGCTGAATTATGGCATAGAAGGTTAGCACTGCGCATGGATGGCATAAGAAAACTCATCAAACATGATCTAGTGGAAGGTTTGCCAAAGATAAATTTTAAAACTAGACAGCATTTGTAAACCATATGCGAAAGGAAACATGGAAGATCCTCATTCAAATCCAAGACAGTAGTACTACCTCCAAACCACTAGAACTGCTGCATAGGATTTGTTTGGGCGAATGAGATCAACTAGTTTGGGAGGAAAGAATTTCGGATTTGTCATAGTTGATGATTATTCAAGATTTACATAGGTGTCATTTCTTGAGCATAAGGATGACACATTTGATAGTTTTGTGAAGTTTAGTAAGTTAGTCCAAAAAGATAAGAAGTACAACATCATAAGCATCCGATCAGATCATGGAGGAGAGTTTCAGAACGACATGTTTGTAGAATTCTGTGATGATATGGGAATTGAACACAATTTTCAGCACCGAGAACACCACAGCAAAATTGAGTAGCTGAGAGGAAGATAGAACCTTTGTTGGATATGGCTAGGACCATGCTATCTGAATATAACCTTCCAAGATATTTCTGGGCAGAAGCTATAAATATAGCTGTTATATTAAATAATAGAGTCTGATCAGGCCAATCCTGAAGAAAACTACATATGAGCAGTACAAGCTAGGAAGCCAAGATCAGTCATCTCAGAACGTTTGATGTCCATGCTTCATTCACACAATGGTAAGAGAAATAGGTAGCTGGATCCCAAATCCGATGAAGGGATCTTTATGGGGTACACTTCTAAACCAAAGGCTATAGAGTTTTTAATAAAAGAAGTTTATTTATTGAATAAACTATTCATATTATTTTTGATGAATCTAACCCTTCCTTGATAAGGAATCTGTAAGTGATGAGAAGACACAGATAGTCTTACCCCAGAAGCTGAAAGAATCTGCCATCAAGGATGGTGATGATCTTCCAAGGAATGGAGTACAAAAAGGATCACCCTATTGATAACATCATTAGAGATCCATCAGTGGGGTAAGAACAAGAGGTAATATAATTTTCTGTGATTATTTAGCATTTGTATCTCAAATAGAGCCAAGACAGTCAATGAAGCACTGTCTGATGAATCTTGGATTCTAGCCATGCAAGATGAACTTAATCAGTTCAGGAGAAATCAAGTTTGGTCCCTTGTTCCAAACCATCAGATCATCCTGAGGTTGACAATAAATGGTTGTTCAACAAATTGAACAATTGGATGAGTGTGTTATCACAAGAAACAAGGCTAGACTGGTTGCTCAAGGCTATTCCCAAAAGGAAGGCATAGATTGTGATGAAACCTATGCACCAGTGGCTAGACTAAAGGCTATTCGAATATTACTGGCATATACATCTGCATTAGATTTAAAACTTTTTCAAATGGATGTTAAGTCTGCTTTTTTGAATGACTATAATAGAGGAGCCCTATGTGGAGCCCTCCTGGTTTTGATGATTTAGATTTTCCAAATCATTTTTTTAAGCATTATATGGTTTAAGACAAGCACC
Organism: Colocasia esculenta; assembly: GCA_014218235.1. Taxonomy (NCBI): domain Eukaryota; kingdom Viridiplantae; phylum Streptophyta; class Magnoliopsida; order Alismatales; family Araceae; genus Colocasia; species Colocasia esculenta. The sequence goes on along the minus strand of CM024756.1, from coordinate 24,724,634 downwards.
TAGAGCATGGTATGAAAGACTTAGTGCTTCTTATTAAATCATGGTTTTATTAAAGACAGGTAGATAGTACAATGTTTATTAAATCAAAAGTCAAAATATATTACTTGTACAAATTTATGTAGATGATATTATATTCGGATCTACTGATGAATCCTTGTGCAAGTACTTTGAGAAGCTCATGCAACGAGAATTTGGAATGAGCATGATGGGAGAGCTCAACTACTTCCTTGGATTACAAATTAAGCAAAGAAATGAAGGTACACATATTTGTCATGCAAAATACACCAAAGAATTATTGAAGAATTCGGGTTTGACAATGCTAAACTACTGTCCACTCCAATGAGCACATGCACCAGGTTAGACAGTGATAAGGAAAGTAAGAAAGTTGATCAGAAACTTTATAGAGGTATGATAGGTGCATTGCTTTATTTGACAGCTAGTAGGCCGGATATTTATTTAGTGTATGTATGTGTGCTACATATCAGTCTGATCCTAAGGAATCTCATTAATTATGTTAAAAGGATTTTAGATATTTAGCTAAAACTCATGACTTAGGACTATGGTATCCTAAATCATGTGAAAACTAGTTTAGTTGGATATTCTGATGCTGACCATGCTGGATGCAAAGTAGATAGAAAAAGCACCAGTGGTGTTTGTCAATTTCTTGCAGGATGCTTGATTTTGTGGTGTTCAAAGAAGAAAAATTCAGTAACATTATCATAGCTAAAGTCGAATATGTAGCTGTTGGAAGCTATTGCACTCAACTCTTATGGATCAAAAACAGCTTGAAGACTATGGGTTGCACATCAAGACCATCCCGCTGCTGTGTGACAACACAAGTGCAATAAATTTGAAAAAAAAATCTAGTGCAGCACTGCAAGACGAACATATAGAGGTCAGATATCATTTTATTAGAGATCATGTATCTAATGGTATATTTAATATTTCTTTGTAGATACTCAAAATCATTTAGCAGATATCTTTACAAAAGCCTTATCTGAAGAGAGATTTACGTCTCTTAGAAGGGAATTAGGCATGTGTAATTTGTAATAGATATGTCTGTACGTAACAAAATAATAAATTTTTAGAATATTACTTATCCTTCCTGCTGGATTTAAGTAATCATTTATTGTTGGCGTCATAATTGCTATGGCATTTCAGATTAATTATTTATTGTTTGCGTTAATCCTCTCCTCTCTTATCGTTATCCACTTTTATTGCTCTGGCATTTCAAAAGTTACTTTATGTCTTGTCGTTACGTCCGAAATCCTTGCCTTGTCGATTCCTCTCTCTCTTTTCTCTTTCGACTTGCTTGCCTGCGAAAACCCTCATCGACTCCAGAATCCCCTCTGTGTGTTTTTTCGAAGGATCTCTCTATTCTCGCTAAAATTTCTTGAGGATCTTGTTCCTCTCTTTCCCGCGATCTTCCAGAACCCTTCCTCTCAATTCCATGGCCGCTTCTAGGAGTTCCGGCAGCGTGGGGGTTACAGTGTTTCCTTCCTCACGGCAGAGCAACAGGAACGTTTGCTGCTGTAACGATCAAGCTATGTGAAACAAGGTAGTGGATCTAGAAGACCTAGAGAAGCATGGTATGCACAGCATAGTCAAAGCTATTTAGAGGATGAAGTGCACAAAGATGTGTCTCTCTGAACTGAGTTATCCAGACCTCGCGAAAGCTTTCTACCACTGCCTTAAATAGAAGAAGATGGTGTCTCTCTCTTCCCAGTCAAAGGTACACCCATCACATCACCCATGATCTTTTGGAAAGATTATTTGGAGTTTCTACAGTCAGACACAGTTGGTGTACTCTGTGGACATTCATGCCAGGGGCTAGGGATCATTGGAACATAGTACAAACTGAAGGATGGGAAGATTGACATCAACCAGTTCAATGCTTTTAACATAATATTGCATTTCATAGTCTGCCAATTTGGGTGCCGAGGAGTGCTACTTTTTCAACTTGCCCAAAGGGAGATGCTGATATGAGTTTCTGGGCCATCCAAAATCAGATATCAACATGGCTCAGGTTTAATAAGAGAGTAGTCTACTGCAGAAATGATTTGGGATAAGAAGAATAGTTGTGGCAGTATCCTACCATATGCCCAGTTGCTTACCAAAATTTATCTGAAGGGAGAATTGATGGAAAGATGTGTCAGTCTATTCGGTCCAGAAACTTGAAGAAGAGTGGTTTTTCTCTTGTGGGAAATGTTTGGACAAAGACTTCGGTGGCAGAAGAGAGGCCATTATTGGTGAAGCTCCTGAAATACCACTTGTCCAAGAGGCAGAGGCAGATATCAGAATTGAAGAACCTCCTGCATCTGTAGGAGGATTGAAGAAATATCACCTGCGCACATTCAGCCCCGTTGGGCAATCATCTGAAGTTGTGATCCCCTCTGCAGTCCCTGCACCTGCTATTGAAGAATCTGCTGCTTTAGAGACTGTTGCTCACACTGAGGGGGAGCAGGAAGATACTCACATGGAAGACATCCCTAGTGTTCCTGCTACAGATGTTAGTATGGAAGATAATTTGGCAGAAGTCATTCCAGAAGTTGTGTCACAAGGCCACACTGAGGACATTCAGATGGAAGATGCTCTAGCTCAGGGGGAGCCAGAGATTCAGGGGGAGCCTACTACTAGTGCTCCTGCAAATCAGTTCTAGGAAGTATTGTTGAGACACCTTAGATGAGAATGTTGAACCCATTATTAGCTTCAGTGGAAAGAGTAAGGGTGTTGCCCTAGGAATTCCTTTACTCACCAGGAAAGCAACCACAGATTCAAGAAGAAGAAGATTCTTGTGCACATGAAGCCAATCATTGATAGACTGAATGCACATGGGGAGATTTTGTGCTCTTTGCAATCCGAAGTAACATCCATCTTTCTTAGTCAGAGCACTGAAGCCAAGAGATTGGAGCAATTAACATTGAGCTCCAAGATGAGAAGTGAGTTGGGTAGCTTGACATAGCTAGTGTCAGATCTTTTAGATTTTGTGAGGGTGCAATTATCTGTTCCTCTGCCCCTCCTACTCCCACTCAATCTGTACCAGTAGTTAGCACAAGGCCTTCTGTACCAAAGAACCAGTTGTTGGGCCACCAGGGCCTTCTGAAGAGGAAGTCAGGTCATTAGGGTCATGTGAAGTTGAAGATTTTGGTACTGGGCCATCAAGGCCAGTGAAGTCAGTAGCAGAGCCAACCGGGTCCAAGCATCTATAGGAGTTGCTGCTGTGGCCCCCGAGCCTTCTGTCCCTTCTAATCATCAGAATCCAACCCCTTCTTCTCCACCTACATCCTTCACTGCTCCACCTGCACCTAAACCCTCCAAGAAACCATTCCAAAACATATCTCTCCCCTGCACCTTTTCCTTCTACCTCCTCTTCTTCACCTATTTCTCCTAATGTCATTCCTCCTCCAACATTTTGAAGAACCTCCAGCATCATCCTCTGCTGGACCATCTGCACCACCTCCTCCTACTTCTTTCGCCTCTCTTCATCCACCCACTCCACCATCCTTAATCACTATTATTCCGGAGGGTGCTAGTGTTTCAAGGCCATGTCATTCAAGACATTAAAGATGAGTTTGAAGAAGCAATTCTTCGCACAGTCCTTTCTGTTTCATCTCATGTTCACAGATAGATTCTCCCATCCTACCTCCAAAAGAGAAAAGCATCTAAGGAACTTGCTCTCTTCTCTGAACCTCGATTCCCTCCTCTTTGGTTCTCTCTTTCTGTCGTAATAGAAAGAGACTTCTCTACTGTGAATACTTAGAAAAGTGCACCTTTGCTGCACTTTTTGGCCTCCCTCGCCTCAATCTCACAGAACATCTCAATATTATTCTTCCTATCTCTTCCTTATCCAACCTGATTAGTCCAAAATTTTCTCCTTAGCTGAGTCTAAGACTGAGGACCAGTGGGCTCGGGGTAATCACTCTCTATAGAAAGTTTGTGCTTGCCAGATCTGACAGGTTCCCCCCCTCAGACCACCCTCTCACACTGACTGAGTGGTTTGTCCTCCACCACAAAAATACTTGGGTCCTTTCATCCAAAGAGAAATCAAGTTAATCCGGAACTTCAAAATGTTCAATGATTATCGTTTTGTCAACAAACTTCCAGAAGTTCAGCTTGGTCTATTCAAGCAGCCATTGCCCAGCTCAGAACTGAAAATCCTATCAATACTTCTCTTCGAGTGGATTTTGCTACTCTAGAGATGCCAGACATTGTTTTTCTCTCCTTAAGCTACATTCCTTGCTCATGGACTCTGCTGTGGGTCCTACTATCTTTGAAGGATTTTCTAGAGTCATGGCCAAAATTACTGTTCAGCAGGGAGCTCCTCTTGCTTTCCACAGATTTTTGTTCAGGGAATATCACAGGGGTTTTATCAAGTCAAATGTCTTAGCTCCTCTTTTGTCTGAGGATGAAACATTTCCCCTCTGACTGGAGAAGAACTATCCCCAAGCTGCTCATAATTAGGCAATTTGAATATCTCCATGTCCAGATCCATCAAACCCATTCTATCTGTTGAACAATTCTTAGAACTCAACTCCATTAACTTGGTTTAGGACCCTCTTGCTATTTGGGTTGAGAGGTACAAAATCTATGTACCCTTGAAGAGGAAACTGTTACAGCACAAGATTTACTACCCTCTATCTATTGATAGATTTCTTCAGTATGCCAGTTTTGGGACTACTAGCTTATACCGGTGATCTCTTGGTAAAGATTAGTATGCCAACTTTATTGAAGCTCAGAGGCAGCTCCACATCAAGAGACTTCTTCTAGATATGGGGCCTTCTTACAACATCAGTTGGGTGCCTTTAAGAATTAATTTGAAGAACAGGAAATCCAGGCTTGGCGAATCATTACTCGCCATGCCTCACTTATGTCTCCTGCCTTCTACATTACTGACCCCCATTAAGTAATCGAATCTGCTGCTTTGGCTCCCATTATCTTAATCTCCTCTCTTATATCTTTGGCTCCTTGTGTTTCTTTTTCATAATGACAAAAGAGGAAAAATATTCTGAAATACATACTTTAAAATTTTCCAGCAAATTTATTTCAACACCTTTACACTTGAATATCTTTATATTTTGTCATCACCAAAAAGGGGGAGATTGGTGATCAGTCCACCTCCATATAATTTTATTTATTATATGTACTTTTGTTGATTAACAAAACCATTGAAACATTATGTAGCATCTTTCTCTGAAGCTTATTAATAGGCATCAAGTCAATTAAAATCAGTAAGTTATCTATACTTAATGTTATTTGAAGTTCAAAGCATGAATTTTGTCTAAGTATACATCGACTTCCATAAAATAGCTCACAACGATTTCCTCAGAAGGCATCGATTTCGTCGCTACATCGATTTCATATCACTTAACATCGAGTTCATTGATACATCGATTTCATATCACTTAAACATCGATTTCGTTGCTACATCGATTTCATATCTGTAAGGCCCTCGAATTTTGTTGCATTATTGTATTGCATGTAAATAATTCATGTTGTGTATGTACGTATGTAAATATCTACGTAAGTACTAGTTAGTATACTATTGCATGCATGTGTATAGATTAGATGTAAATAATGTATGAATGGTATGATGGTAGTGTGTACATGATAACGTATAAATATGGCACATATATAGGTATAAGATGTGCATGGTTTCTACATGTTTTAGAGTTCTGGCCGAAGGCCAGATTGGCGTCAATATCAATAGACGTCGATGTTGTGTCAGTGTCAACCCTATGGACGCCAACACTAAGTCCAGCATCCAGCGATGTGGACGCCAACTTCTCTGACCTGCATGCGTGCAGACCCCAGAATTCCGGGAGCAAGCTAGCTCACCCATTGGGAGCTGTCTCCAACGGTCTGAAAGCCCTCTTGTCCGACCTGCGTGAGAGGAGAGCTCCTCTCCTCTATATACAACCCCTGTTTCAACCCTCAGCCCTCTCCTGCTCTTTGCAAAGAGAAGAAGACAACCCTAGTTTCTGTGAGAAGGACTTATCTTTGCAAGCCTAGATCCGGGAATTTGGAGCTTCATCCGGCCATCTCAAACGACTGGGAATAGCTAGAGCATCAAGGAAGGCTTCCCCGACCTCTCCTTGGTGTCTACATCAGTCAAGAACCCGGAGGAAGTTGTCATTGGAGGCTTCTTGGGACTGCCCAAGGAGAGCTTCACCGCCATTTTAGATCCCCTTGTAGTATTTTTCAAGGCAAGTAACTTACCCCTATCGTCCATGTAGGTGTCTAGTAGGGTTTTATGATTTTTACATATTTTTCCTCGTGTCCTAGATTCCCCATTCTTCTTGATTTTTGGAGTTCGGTCTGTGTTTTTGCACAGACAGGAACTTGGCGTCAATGCCCTTGACGCCGAGATCCCTGGTGTACGTCCAGCGATCTGGCCGTCCACTCCTGGAACGGCCAGAGACCACCGTCAAGTTCTCCAGGACAGAACAGTGAGCTGTTGTTCCTGGCATATTCGATAATTTCAACGTGTTTTGCGATGATGATATAATGTAACTCTTATATGCTATGTATACTAGCTAATGTGATGTATGGGAGAATGAATGTGCATTTATTTTGTGGGTGGTTGAGTTTATTCGTCTATCTAATGTGTATGCTAAAAGAATGGTAATGTGTATTCACCATGATCCTATTGATCCATGGCAAGTTTTGTTGCCCAATTTGTTAGACCCTGTATGCATGATCCTATCTGTGCTCTGAGTTTGACATTTTTTTTCCCCATGCTTATATGGTTATTGAAATTTCTGTTTTTGGGAAATAGAACATCATACGTAGGTCATGTTAAATTCCAGTAAATACGTGTTGCTCGATAAATTTGGGAATAAATTCTATGACCCTGTGAATGCTAGGGTGCAGACAGAGTTTTTAATTTTGTAATTATGTTCAACTCCATGTTAATTTGCATTATGAATATTAATGTGAATCGATGGTAAATTTTTCTGTAATTTCATTTTGAGTTAGAAAATCTGAAAAATTTTCATGAGGAATCATAACCTGAGATCAGAATGTGCTAAATTTTCAAGTTGTTTGGACAAATATATAGTGAAATATGAATTTTTCCATGCAAGAAATGTGAAAAGAAAAAATGCATGCTAATGTGGGAATAATGTGATATGTGTGTGTGATCTGATTTGTGCAAATTCTAAACATGTAATCCCTGTTAACTATAGAATCATGTTAGGAAACAGAGCCCTTGTGTGAGTGAGAAAATGAATGAGAGGCAAGTGTCATGTGTAAAGATATGTGTTAAAAATCAGTAAATGTGTAAATTGTGCCAAGTGTGACACTGCTTCCATAGAGGGCAGTGGAACCGTATCAGGAAAAGTCCCCCTGAGAAGTTCATGTGTTGTGATCCTAAGGCATTAGGATGAAATCCTAGAGGTGGACAAGTACCACTGGTTAGGGTGGAGACTTGTTCTCCCGGTCTGCGCATTCCAGAGTCGTCAGTGTGTTTGCCTAGGTAGCGTCTATGTGTATGTGATGTGATTGTCTTTCTTATGGTGGTTTGGACTATGTGTCACGGCACTAAAGTGTAAAATGTGAAATGTGATAGTGACTATGTGCAATTGTGTAGTGTGAACAATGTGTAAATGTGCAATGTGTAAAGTGTGAAATATGTGAATTAGAAATTGTGTAAAAATGTGAAACAAAATGTGAGGATTGAAATTGAAAACCCATGATATGATGATCTGAAATCATGTTAGAACAGCAAATAAATGTGGTTATGATCTGTGCTACATGTGTACAATGTAGAACCCATGCTAGGGACAATCCGTTCGTAGTGTAAACCATTCCCTGTGTGTATGCTCTCATGTTGTGGTTTGAATGAGAATGTAGCTTTTATGTGTCTTTCATGTGTTAGATTGTAACTGCTAAACTACATCAAAACAGAAAGCTTAAAGCATGTAAAATGGTTATGTGCATGTATACCATGATAGTAACCATATAGCAATGTGTTCTTTCATGTATGTAAGCTAGTCCTGCTAGATTGCTCTCATGTTTTAGTTAAATTGAAAGTAGAACCTTCATGTGTAGGAATGATTAGAGAACATGTGTAGGAGATTTTGATTTAGAAATCTGAAAGCATGAATCATGTGTTCATTAGTAGAATTTCCAAGATAAGGTTGTCATTTCAATGTCACGCATGCTATATGTTTTGTGTCTTGTGAATGTGTATGTAAAACCTACTATGATATGTACATGTATTGTATGTGTGAGTTATTTTGCTGAGTCTTATAGACTCATTACTTGCTTCGGCGTATAGGTGTAGTAGGTGACACACCTTTGGGAGAGACCGTGGAAAGCGACTCCGAGCTCGGGAGTAGCTAGTTTTGGGAGCGTAGTTGTGACATTTTGGTACTTGATGTATGTAATTGAAACATTGTATTAGCACTATCATGGAAACAAATGTATAAGTGTGGACAATTATGTATTTGATTTTGAGAAATTTAATTATGTGGACTTTTAGTTCTTTAAACGTCATCGAATCATGTATGTTAAATGTGGATTATGAATGAAATGAAGAACAACGGTTCTTTACTTCCGCTACTCGTTCTTATATTCACGGGTATCTCAGCTGAATGTATTGTTGGTAAATGTCCCACTGTGATGACGCTCGCTATACCGACGTGGGTTGGTATAACCGTACCGATATAATGAGGTCGTCACAGAGATTGGTATTAGAGCAACCGGTTGAGATTGCACCTGAATATACATAAGTCATCATCTTCATTGCATGCTAGGAATGTCCACATGTGTAGAATTGATTAATAATGAATGAAAGTAGATAAGAAATGGTTAGAAAACTTAGTAACCTAGCTCTAATGGTGGCTGAAATTATTACAACATGGCTTCGAGAGGTAGGCGTGGCAGAGCGTCTGCCCGTGAGGCACGAGCCGAGATGTGAGAGCAGCGGAGCAGCAGGCCCCGGCCCGCAAGGTCCTGTACTTCCCCCACCGCCACCTGTGGATTATGGAGTATTCATGCAAGGTCTGTGCAAGCCATGCAGACGCAGGCTCATACCCAGGCAGCACTCCAGCACAGTTGGAGCTCAGGTTAGACTAATAAATTGATTAATAGTCTGCTTTATTTAATTATATTATTTTGGTTGATTGTGTATTGCTTGCTGTGTACTGTAGCAGGCTCAGGTACCAGCTCAGGACCATGGTGGAGCTTCTACCATGGGAGATTCAAGAGGATGCTGCCACCCTCTTTTAAGGGGGAGAGCGTCCGTTGTGGCTGAAGCTGATGAGGGAGGAGAAAAGATCTATCACCATCAGTGTGCAGATGAGGATAAGGTTACTTAGCCACCTACATGCTACAGGTATGCTTTAGTTTTATATGCTTGTATGTTTTGTTAAGTTAGATTTGTTTAGATGGTGCTTATGAACGGTGTATGCAGGAAAGAGCTGATGTATGGTGGGCTTCATTGCTGCGTACCCGGTTGAGGACGGAGCTGTTGATGTTGCGTGGGACGAGTTCGTGAGGCTCTTTCGGGCCAAGTTCGTCCCCGAGCACGTGCAAGATCGGATGGAGCAAGAATTCCTATCTTTGACTCAAGGCTCCATGACCATGCTGGAATATGAGGCAAGATTTTCTGACTCTCTAAATATGCACCTCATATCATGACAGAAGAGCGCAGAAAGACAAAGAAGTTCGTGATGGGACTCAAGCCATCACTGCGTGAGACTCGTTGCATTTGACCACTGCACGTTGGACGAGGCCCTCAGTGCTGCTTGTAGGCCAGAGGGAGAGATGGAGCAATACCTGGAAGAAAGAATGTTGGGTTTCTATATATCATGTTTTTGATGATCACATTAATATCCTTGAACATTGATTTAATGCAAAATTGATGTGCTAACTAACATGAAAAACACCATGAAAGTGATTGAGTTAAACATTGCTAAATCATACAATGTATAACACTAACAATGTATTTGCATGTAGGTGCACAAGCATGAAAGATGGAGCATTGAAGAGATGAGCAAAAAGCACAAAACTGTCAAAGAGGTGTATCTGTCGATAGATGCAATGTACCTGTCGACAGATTCACACAGTCATTCCAAGACAGAACTCAGTTTGCATATCTGAGTGCATCTGTCGACAGATGCAAATTGCCTGTCGACAGACACACTCAGAAACTCAATTTCCTGAAAACCAGTTCTCAGCCTGAGTGCGCCTGTCGATAGATGCAAGTGCACCTGTCGACAGACGACGGAACATGAGATTTTGAGTTTCCAAATCCGCCCCACTTGGGTGTTTCCTTCCTCCACGACCCCCACCTTTACCTAACACTATATAAGCATCCTTTTGGAGCCAAATTCGCAGAGAGCAGCCTCCCAACCAGAGCCTCCAAGGGACCAAGAGGAAAAGCCCCAATGCTGCTCTGCTTCAACTTTCTGCCCAGATCGTTGTGAATCGCCATCCATGCGAAGTTGAAGCCGGATCGTCATCAATTCAACCTTCTACATCGATCAATCTACATCCAATCGAAGTTTGAAGAGCGTTTGTACGATCCACGAGAAGAATTCCAACTGGATTTGTTCCCCAACTCTAAATTCTTCTCCATTTCACAATTTCCATTCCATTGTGTGTGTGTGGTTGTGTTTCGAGCATCCCTGTGCTTGATTCATGATTTGTGGTTGTTTTGATCGTGGTTCATCAGACAACGTGTGTGTGTTTGAGTTGTTGTGTTGAACTCGCTCATAAGCAGTCGTTTCTGCGTGCGGTGTGTGGACGGTGGATGTAGGATACACGAGTTGTGTACTCTGAACCACCTTAAATCATCATGTTCTGTGGTTTGTTCGCATTTTACGATAGATGATTGGTAGGCACGGTGTTCATACGCACGTTAATTCCCTGTTTTCATATATCAACTCAAGCTTTCTTAATCTCAATCAAATTCCAATCAAGTTTCAATTGCGATTGCTGTAGGACCAAAAAGAAGCCATTAGTATTTAGAATTTGCCGTAATCTATTCAAACCCCCCCCCCCTTCTAGATTACCATATCGTGTTATTCCACATACCCTTCAATTGGTATCAGAGAGAGGTTTCTCCGATTTACAGCTTTTCGTAAATTGATCTAGCGATCAGGAGATTTTCGATCTTATGGATTCTAGCAAGGGTATATGGCCGAGGGACATTCAGTAACCAGGCCACCCTACTTTGATGGCACTGACTATTCCTTATTGGAAAAATCGTATGCAGGTATTTTGAGAGCTCAAAATTACGAGCTGTGGAAGATAGTCAGCAAGGGACCATACGTGTTGCCCGAGGACGAAGACACCTGGACGAAAGACCAAATAGCTAAAGGAACTCTCACTGGAGCGCACTAAACATGATGCAATGTGCGGTGCATCCAAAGGAGTTCTCAAGAGTCTCCACATGCTCAACAGCAAAAGAGATGTGGGACAAACTTGAACTCATTTACGAAGGTACGTCCGAGGTAAGGGAAACTAAAGTTAGCATGTTAGTGTCTGAATATGAAATGTTCAAGATGAAAACTGATGAAACCATATCAGACATGTTTGCAAGATTCATGATAATAGTTAACGGGCTAAAAGGTCTTAAGAAGGAATACTCTGAAAGTGACTTAGTAAGAAAGATACTTCGATCTCTTACTTCATCTTGGAATACTAAGGCCACTGTCATTGAGGATTCCAAGACCTGTCCAAAATGAAATTGGATGAACTAATTGGCTCCTTAATGACATATGAAATCAACATCAAAAGAAAAGAATTAGAAGAAAATCCTAGGAAGTCAATTGCTCTAAAAGCATCCAACAAAACATCAACAAGCTCCAAGAAATCCATCAACAAGATAGTGATGAGCAAGAAACGTCTAGTGAGAGATGATGGTGAAATGGCAATGCTCACTAGACAATTCAAGAATTTTCTGAAGTTCAAAAGGAGAGACACAGGTAACTCTAACCTTTTCAAAAGAGAAATTTTTCACAGAAATATGAGTCCAACAAAAATCTGACATTGTTTGTTATGAATGCAAGAAACAGGGGCACATGAGAGGAGAATGCCGGAACTCAAGAAGAAGCTGAAGAAAGAAAAATTCATCTCCAAGAAAGCCAAAGCAATGTTGGCAACCTGGAGTGATGAAGATGAAGATGCACAAGAAACATCCGATCATGAAGAAGTGAAATGCTTATGGCTAGGAGTGATGACTCCACTGAGGTAAATTTCTCATTTGATGATTTCACTGCAAGTGAATGGGAGGAAGCATACACTACTCTATTTGAAAATTTTGTGAATATAGATCTGAAAATAAGCATTAAAAAAGAAATGCAACTCCCTTGTGCATGATAAGAACATGATGAACAAATTGCATTCCTGACAAAAGAATTAGAAATGATGAAAGTTGATGAAAAGACTCATAATGAAGAGATGGATTGCTTGAAAATGAAATTGCAAGAAACACAAAAAGAAAAAGACTGTTTAAGCCATTCTCTTGAATTCCTTCAAGAAGAACAATTAGAAACAAAGAAAAGTTGGAACAAACTGAAAAGGAATTGAAAGAAAAATCTGAGGACTTAATGAAATTTGTAAAAGGGAAGCAAAATCTAGATGCGGTTTTGGGCGCCAAAATACATGTAACCAAGCATGGGTTAGGATATCACCTGTCAAACAAAAAGAAATAGGAGAGTCATTGATCACTCCTTTGTTGATCCTAGCCCAAGCACAAGCAAGCATGTTCCCACAAAGCATAACTCAAGACAGTCTCAGACCAAGGCAATGCAACTTAAACAAAATGTTCCCAATAAACAAAAGAAAAAGCCACCTGTCGACAGATGCAATGGTGCCTGTCGACAGACAAAATAGTTTCAACTAATAAACAGTCTACAAGCAACAAAAATTGAAAAGAAAATTCCTTCATGCAATGTGTGTAAAAAGATTGGTCATGATGAAAAACAATGCTGGAATAATCCAAAGAAACAAAAATTCAAACAAGTTTGGATTCCTAAACATCTACTTTGTTGCATGAATGAAATTTTGGGACCCAAAGTAATTTGGGTACCAAAACCTCTTGTCTGATCCACATATGCAGGAATGCCTAGCAGCCCAACATCAAAACAAATGGTACTTGGATAGCGGCTGTTCGAGGCACATGACGGGCGACAAAGCTAATTCTGTTTCCTAGTGGAGAAAGACGGAGGACAAGTCATTTTTGGAGGTAACAACACAAGGCCAAATCATGGCACAGGTAATGTTGGTAAGTGTCCCTCTAATTCAATTGAAAATGTACTGTTGGTTGATGGCCTTAATCACAACTTGCTTAGCATAAGTCAATTGTGTGATAGAGGTCACAACGTCATGTTTGAATCAAATTCATGTCAAATTGTTGATAAAGAAACAGGAAGTGTAAAATTTTCTGGAAAAGAGTGAATAACATTTACTTAGTTGACTTAGATGATCCAGAAAATGACACTTGTGTCTTGTTGCAAATAGACAGGATGAATTGACCTTGTGGCATCGTAGGCTTGGCCATGCGAGCTACAACGTGTTGCACAAGATCATGAAGCTCAAATTGGTAAGTGGACTTCCTGACATCTCTTTTAACAACAATGAAAGTTTTTGTGATGCATGTGCACAGGGAAAACAGACCCGAAGTCTTTCAATCTAAAGCACCGGTAAGCACATCTAAACCATATGAACTGTTGCACATGGACCTTTTTGGACCAACTAGAACTCTAAGTCTCAATGGCAAATGTTTTGGTTTTGTCATTGTAGATGATTTTTCTAGGTTCACATGGGTCAAATTCTTGGCACACAAAAGTGAAACACTTACAATCGTCCAAGAATTCTTTAACAAGATTGAGCATGGCAATGTGAATAAAATATGCTCAATCCGCACCGATCACGGGGAGAATTGATAACAATGCATTTTCTGATTTTTGCAGGCACCAAGGGATTGAACATCTGTTCTCTTCCCCAAGGACTCCAGAACAAAATGGAGTAGTGGAGAGGAAAAACAGAACATTGGTGGAATGGCTCGCACTCTTCTAGTTGAAGGCCAACTCTCCAAAAGCTTTTGGGCAGAAGCAGTGAACACTTCGTGCTACATTCTAAACAGAGCCATGGTAAGACCTGTGATAAAGAAAACCCCTACCAGTTGTTGAATGGTAAGAAACCCAACCTTGGGTACTTCCGAGTTTTTGGCTCAAAGGTATTTATTCATAACAATGATAAATCCGATTTAGATAAATTTGAAGCCAAAAGTGATCAAGGTGTTTTTCTAGGCTACTCAGAACACCTAGGGCATATAGGGTGTTTAACAATAAACACGCACTGTGGAAGAAACTCCACATGTCATTTTCGATGAGACTTATGCCAAATCTAACAGTTTGAATGTTAATAGGACTGAAAAAGGGATGAAGGAACATCGCTTAAGGATCTACAAGTCAAAGCAAAAGACAATCTAAAGAAGATTCCAAGACCAAAGGTGGATATCTTCACAGGGACTACGATGAAGATGATGAAATAGCATTCAGAAAACAAGATGAAACACTTGAAGAGAATCCACCGAAAGTGAACCTCCTGAGGAACGACATTCACAAGATCAAATTCCTCAAGGACAAGATACTCCCGGCCCTTCAACAATCATAAATGTGAGGTATTCCAAAGATCACCCACTTGGATGTGATAGGTAGTTTAAATGATCTGTTCAAACGAGGTCTCAAGTAAGAAAAATAATTGAACATGATCTTTTTGCTTTTGTTTCCCAAGTGGAACCTAAAAATGTTGAAGAAGCCTTAAAAGATAACTCGTGGATTGATGCTATGCATGAGGAACTTGGTCAATTTCAAAGAAATATGTATGGAGTTTAGTTCCTAGAACCCCTGAAATTTCTGTCATAGGAACTAGATGGGTGTTTAGGAATAAACTTAATGAAAAGGAAAAGTGGTCAGAAATAAAGCAAGACTCGTAGCAAAAGAAATAGTCAAGAGTTTGGTGTAGACTTTGAAGAGTCCTTTGCTCCTGTAGCCAGGTTAGAAGCAGTCAGAATTTTATTGGCATATGCATGCTCCCATAAGTTCAAACTCTATCAAATGGATGTTAAAACTGCTTTCTTAAATGGCTATATCAAAGAAGAAGTCTATGTCTCTCAACCACCAGGTTTTGAAATTTCTGAAATGCCTAACCATGTGTATAAATTGCACAAAGCTCTTTATGGTTTGAAACAGGCACCTCGAGCTTGGTATGATAGACTGAGCATTTTCTGGTAAGCAAAAACTACTCAAGAGGTAAAGTAGACCAAACACTCTTCACTAAGAAAGTTCGCAATCACATATTGTTGCTCAAGTTTATGTGGACGATATCATATTTGGTTCCACTAACCTTCACTGTGTGAAGAATTTTCTAAACACATGCACAGTGAATTTGAGATGAGTCTAATAGGGGAGCTTCAATTCTTTCTTGTTTGCAGGTGAAACAACATAAAGACGGATTCTTCATAAATCAAAAAAAATATGTCAAAGAGCTTCTCAAACGATTTCAATTTGAGCAAGCTAAACCGGCCTCCACCCCAATGAGCACAAGCATCAATTGGAACTTAA